>VBSM01000605.1:12501126-12511178 GCA_008086735.1 Cheirogaleus medius
TTTATTATAAAGATTCCTACTATGAGCCTATCAAGGAAGGTTATAAGTTCTTTACTATCCTTCAGCTACACAGGAAAATGGGTATCTCTCTGGTATGCTGAGGATGGTTTCTTCTAGATCTTTTCACTTTATGGTAGCAGAGATAGGTTCTTTAAATGAGAGTTGGGCAGTTCTTTCATGCCATTGATGAAAACACTTTATGTGGCTTCTAGTTGTAGAAAAAATATGTAACAGGTGAGTTCAGAATTGAAACTGATCAATTATATAATTACACGAGACCAACAACTGTATGACTGTATAATATATATTAAATAGAATAGCTGTATAACCACTTTAGACTATGCTTTTCAAATTTGGTATTTAAATATAGATTTTCCTTTATACCATGTTCATTATGCATAGATTTTGAATATCCCCTGATTGAGTACATTAAAAGGTATATTCTATAGATAAAATGAAAACTATTCTATTTTTTCTAACTGTGCTACTGCCAGGTTCAATATGCTTTTAAATAACCATTGGCCAAGTAAAATGTCATATAATTATAGCCCACATTTGTAAAATAGTTTTTCTGCTAGAAAGAAGTAAAATAAATTGATAAGTAGCAAATTTTTTCAAGTTTATTAATCCAAACCTAAGAATATTTTGCAGTGTTGATTTTTTCAGTATTTTAATTTATTTATATGTATATATATTATGTATAGACTATTTAAATTTTTTGTCATTTATATATCTAATGGCAACTTTAGGCACTTCATTTTATTTTATCTGCCCCCAAGTGAAAAACCAATGATAAAAAATCAGGACTTTAATTGTGGCATTGACTTTCTTCCTGGACTATAAAATTTTAATATATGATATGGCTCTTTGCTTTGAGTATGTATCATTAGTTATAAAATGACTTTTATTTAATCACTTGATAGATACTAGTGATGCCTTATGCTTCTGGAAATTCTGTACATCAGAACTGATTATCCAATTGTGCTAGCCTCCAATTTGGACTATGTTCTTTGGATATTTAGAGATATTAATATTTGAGCATTGAAAACTCCAATCATAAACAAAGAAGCAATTCCATTTTCATTAGTACTTTTTGCATTGTTCTTTATTCATGATTGGACAGAAACTACATATCTATTAAATTCCCATCTGTTAATTGCACACTTGAAACTCATTGAACTTGAAATTTATTTGAGCAAATATACGAATTTAAAGTGTTCCTAATTAACTTTCTTTCATTCTTGTATAAGAATGTTTTTTTCACTATTTTTTAAAAAATTGCGTCATTTTTCATATTCCTGGTTTTCCTTATTTTCAATGATCTTGACCTTTAAGTTAGGGCTCATTTGCATACTTTCAAGAATCCACACACACACATGCACATGCATACACATCAGTGCACTTTTATACATACAAACACATAATAAAGGGGACACCTGGAACTTTAGGCTCTCTTTTACAGCTTATTTTAAACCTCCATTAAAAATATTTAACATTATCTTAAATATTTGTTTATTTAGTTGTCCATGTACAGATCCAGTCCTTAAGATTTAAAGGCATACATTCTATTTTTACTATTCCCAGATACAGAATAGACTGGAGGAAATGTGAAAAAAGTATTTGATTTTCTTAATGTTTCAAGTTCCAGAAAGCACTATTGCAAATTCCATCTTTGTTCAGTTTGAACTTTTTTCATCTTTTACTGCTCCTACCAATCAGTCTGTAGGTTTTCGTAGCTACAGTAATATTTGCTGAATGCTTGCTCAGTGCCAAATGCTTTATATTTTCATGTATTTTTCAAAACAGTCCTTCACCGCAGGTATTATTACTATATCCATCTTACATATGAGGAAACTAAGGCACAGATAGGTTAGGTAACTTGCCCAAAGTCACACAGCCAACAATGTCAGAGCTAAAATTTGAGCCCTGGAAATTTGAATCTAAAGCCTATGCTCTTAAACTCTAAACTATATCAAATCAAGCTAAAGCTACATAAATGCCAAATATGAGTCACGTATGCTGTGCAGACTCACTCATAGGACTATTAATTATTTGTTTATAAATAATGATGTTATAGGTGACAAAGGCATCACCATGTTCACCAAATAACTGTTGAGGTGAGGGACAGTTTTCTGAGGAATGCAGGTGAATTTAAGCAACCCAGTCATTAAAACTAACCAAAATAGTTCTTTGTTTCCCCTCAAAACTCAGATGATCTAATCAGAGCCACCGGAGTGACAGCTTTGCCACATGATGGCGAACACCACTCAAGGTGTCTCTTCTCTTAGTGACCTTCTTGGAGTAATGATCCTCTTCAGGCACATGCATAATGTGCTTGTAGCATATTAACATTTTAGTGAGGCGTCCAGAGACTTTTAAAGTACTTTATCATGGACGTGTTAAAAGCAATTGTACTAAAATGTAACAGTTGGTTCATAGATACTTTTCAAGAGTAATAGAAATCAGTGCCAGTTACTTCTAAAATGGGGGAGTTGAATGTAAAGCACTCAGTAGACTCAGTACAGAAAGAGAAAGTGATTCTTGTGCTTGGGAGAAGAGAGGCCACCCTCACGCTGGATGTGACATGATGGCAGAAAGTGAAAAGCACTAGTGAAGAAATTAGAATGGAAGAGAAGGAAGAAGTAAAGAAAACACCAAAGATATGAAATGGAAGGAAAGGATATGAATATAACCCAGCGATAAAGGTGCAGGAAAGTGACCAAATCCAGGGTTAAGAACATAATAAAGTCAGTGGCCAAACGTCAAAGGATGGTAACTTTCACTTAGAAGCCCCCTGAGGGCACATGGCTGTGGGGTTGTATCCTCCTTAGGGACGAACACGATGCTTTGTGTATTTTCCTGTGTGATCTCCATGTGCTTTAGGGGTTGGTTTCCGGCCAGGAACTGCTCACTTCTAGGAATCCTCATAAGAAGCTATGGAGCCACTGTTAATACTTGAGGAAACCTAAAGGAAACTGTGCATTTACCCAGTATAAGCCCACATTTGCTAACTAAAATGTCAACTTTAATATCTTAAGCTTGAAATCTGTAAATTCTAGGTGGCAGCACTGCTTTCTTATGGCTGAAGTTCTGAAGTCTCTTCATATATGCTAATACATAATTACAAAAAAAAAAGGCAACGACGAGTTTCTTGATGCTTAATCAAGGCATTGGGGTGGGGAAAAAAGGGTTTTTTTAAAGATACAATCCAGAGGGGAAAATAAAAGGGCTTTTTGCAGATGCACTTTGAGAGGTTCTGATGTAACTGCTTGTTCCCACCACCCCTCTCCAAGATATCACCAGTGTGTGCCATGATGGTCACTAATGTGGCTTTTCTTTTGCCACTCTTTAAAATAATGTTCAAAAAAAGTCACCCTAACTATACATCCATATAAAATTACCCTATTGCTTTCCTTTTGTGTTATATATAAGATGCAACCAATTCCTAGCAGCCATAGAATAGCAGGAGTCTTTCCATAGCCGCCATAGTTTACATGACCCCACAGCTAATTAAATAGAGACCATGCTTCTCTTTACAGCATCCCCAAAACACAATACCGGGATCTGGAGAAAATATTTAAAATTGTTTCTAAAATTGAGATCTAAAAATTGACTAGAAATGAGATTGTGAATGTGTGATTGTGGTGAGCTGCTGAGAATCCGAATCAGTTGGTAAAGAAGCTAAAAAAAACTCTTGACCTAAAACCATCCTCTGAACAGTAGTGAGAGATGATGACCTTGAAGTTCAAGTGATGTGGAAATAACCCTGGGGAATGTGGATGGAGTTTTGCAAATTTTGAAAATGAAGAGAATTCTTGCAGCTTTAATGATTTTTGCAAATTCAGTTCAAGAAATATATAAAAGGTATTCTTTTAAGCAGTATAAAATTCATTAAGCTATGAAGGAAAAAGAAACACAGAAAAGCCTTAGGGAAAGAATCACTGAAAAGGGAAGTATAGATAGTCTGTTTAGATTAAATTCAAAGCTGTGAAATTAAAAACTGTTTCCCCACCTCTGTATCTAGTCTCATTTGAATCCTGGTTCAAAGTTGATGACATTTCGTCTTTGATACAGAGTTCACTGCATAGTGGTAGGTGGATATATAAGGAAGCTTGTCTCTCTCTTATTGACTCTGATTTTTTAAAAAATAAAACCAACAAAAATATTATTTTTTTTGTTAAAATATGAGCTCCAGATTCATGTTTTGTTTAGCCTTACCCTGTGTGATGGTTGATGTTATGTGTCAACTTGACCATTCTAAGGGATACCCAGATAGCTGGCAAAGTACTATCTCTGGGTACATTTGTAAGGATGTTTCTGGGAAACACTAGCATTTGAATTGGTAGAGTGAAGCAGATCCCTTCTCCAATGTAGGTGAGCATCACCCAATCCTCTGAGGGCCCAAGTAGAACAAAAAGGTAGAGGAAGATTGAATTTGCTCTCTGCCTGATTGTTGAGCTGGGTAAATGATCTTCTCCTGTTCTCAGGGCTCCTGGTCCCCAGGTCTTCATACCTAGACTGAAACCTACCCCACTGGCTCTTTGGTTCTTGGGCCTTCAAATTCCACCACCGGCATCCGTGGGTCTCCTCCAGCTGACAGATGGCAGACCGTGGGACTTAGCAGCCTCCATAGGCACATGAGCCAATACTTTAAAATAAATAATTAAATATATTCCATTGGTTCTTTTTCTCTGGAGAATCCTTCCTAACACACCCTGAAACTCTCATTTGCACCTCTGTCTCCCCTGCCGTATTGAGCTTATTCGAGATTCAGGGTAGTAGCAAGGAGAGAGGGACACCGCTGGGCGACGCCATTCAGCCAAGTGCTGGTTGCTGTCTCATGGTCTGGTTGCCTTCGCTCTTCTCAATGTTTTGTCAATTTCCCATAAGGGAACTCAAACTAATGTAATTTAAAAGAGAGTGATGGAACTGCTATAATAACAAATGCTGCCTATTAAAAACTACCTTGTATAGGGCACTTCATATTAAATTATCAAATTTAATCCTAAATATTAAAGATCTGGAAACTAACATTTAGGGGAGTCGATGTCTTGCCCAAGTTAACACAATTGTACAATTCAAATACATAGTGGCATAGGATCATCTGAGATATCCATTTTGCAGTTGAGTTATTACTGACCCAGAGACTAAATTGACCTATTCTGTAAGCCTGGCGTCTGGATACTCAGCCACTGTGCTGCAAGTATGTGTTAGGGGCAAGGGACATACAATGGCCAGGACACTGTTTCTACCCTCAAATAACTTGTGAGCTGGTGGGAAAAAGTGACATGCAAACAGGCACTTTTGGTCCAATAGTGATCATTATAAGGGTTGTTGGAAGCACACAAGAAACATATCTAATGCAGACTATGAAATCAGAGACATTTTCTCGCAAGTATGGCGTAGACTGAAATCTGAAGGCTGAGTAGTGCTTACCCACCTGCACGGGGTTGGGGGGAAAAGGCTTGAAGGAGGGCACTCAAGACCAAGGGAACAGCAAATTTTTCTTTAATGGAGAAAAAGATCAGTGGCATTTTGGACACTGAAAGTTCACTGTGGCTCAAGGGTAGAACAAGAGAGAAAATGGTGAGCCCGAAAAATAAGCAGGGACCAGTAGATGAAATGCTGTGAGCAGCACTAAGCATCTAGGTATTATCCTGATGACATTTATGCCAAAGAGTGGCATAGTCATGCCTACATGCTGGCTTCGATGTGGAATGAACTGGAGGGCACCTGGACTAGAGATAGGAGGATTAGTTCTTGAGGCAGGCGGTGATGGCAGCCTGAACTAAAGGAAATAGAGATGAGAGAATACTAAGGGGTGGTGGAATACAGAGGAAAGGACATAGGAGTTGGATGTAAGATGAGAGAAAACACAGGGACGAGGTGTCATCCAAGTTTCTGGATTGCCCTAAGTGCACCGGGACAGAGAATACAGGAGAAAGAAGAGATGGAGGGTTTGTTTATTTATTTTCTTTTGGGGGATGGAGGTTGGTCATATTTTCCATGAGATGCCTAGGAGATACCTGTGAGACAATGTCTATGGATATAGAAAATTTAAAGCTTAGGTGGAATATCTAGGCTGAAATAGATCCTGGAGAGGAGCAAAGTCAACAGGCAGATGGTAATTTAAGCCTTTATAGAGCATGAGGCTACCAAGGGAAAAATGGTTCCCTGAGGGATGGCAAATGAGTATGAGTCTGTGAGGAAGAGCCTGAAACGTATATGAGAAGTCACAGCACAAGAGGTAGGAGGAAAGCCTAGAATGTGTTTGTCATTAAAACCAAAATGTGAAAGTGTTTCAAGAGGGAGGCGGGGGGTAACAAGCCCAAAGACTTGAGAAAGGTCAAAAATGGTCCCCAGAGAAAAATCCCATTTACGATAGCATCAAGAAGAAGGAAATACTTAGGAATAAACTTAACTCAGGGAAGAAAAAGACATGTACCCTAAAAACTATGAAACATTAATGAAAGAAATTAAAGAAGACACAATACAGGTGGTCCCCAACTTGCAATGATTCAACTTTCAACTTAGCTAAGATCAAAAACTGTTTAGATCAACATTTAAGCCAAGAGGTCACAACTGATGCTCAGAATTTGGAAATATCAATTATCAGCATGAAGACAATAGCCCAGAAATCTAGAAGTCAATGCAAAAAGTGGAAACAGCCAACTGGATTTTTGGAGTCAAACAAGTACCTGTTAAAATTGATGTCCTCCTGATAAGAGTTGAATTGTGTCACTCAAAAAGATATGTGAAATCCCTAACCCTCAGTACCTGTGAATGTGCCTTAATTGGAAATAGGGTCCCGCCAATGTAATCAAGTTAAAATGAGGTCATTAGAGTGGACCTTAATCCAATGGGATTGCTATCCTCATAAGAAGAGAAGAGACACAGACACAGACACACAGGGAGAACACCACGTGGTGACAGAGGCAGAGATGGGAGCGATGTCTCTACAAGGAACACCAAGGATTGCCAGCATCACTAGAAGTTAGGAGAGATCTATGGAGCAGACCTTCCCTCCGAACCTCCAGACAGAGTTTACCCTGCTGATATCTTGGGATCTTGGATTTCTAGACCCTAGAAATGTGAGATAATAAATTTCTGTTTTTTTAAGCCACCCAGTTTTTAGTACTTTGTTGCAGCAGCCCTAGGTGACTAATACATCCCCTGAGCCTTATTCTGGCCTCAAGAAGAAATGATCCCATTCTGAAACTGGGGAGTGACACAGCTGAGTGCATGAGACAATGGGAACAACAGATGCACCCTCAGAATTCCAAGCCAGATTTCACCAACCAAGAGACCCTTTCTCAGCAATGGGAGTCATTTTCTTCTGCCTTTGTTTTATTATGGGACAAATCCCATAATAGCGAATGACATAAATTTGAGACTTTCTTGGAACAAAGTTTTCTATAAGTCCTTCCAAAATTTCATTTCATGATTGACCCAGACAATCACGAATTGTTCGAGGGATATTGTTTTAGAAACCGTGTTCTTTGCCTCATCTACTGACGCTCAAGGATTTTTTTGTTAGCTTAATCTGTCTTGCCATTGAACAAACTTGAAGCTACATGCCTAAGACTGTTCAAATTTACATTGGTGAGTTATTGGTTGTTTCCTTCTTTAATTGTGCTAATTCAGAATTCCTTTTGTCGCGGTTTTTCACAGCACTCTGCAAGGTAACCCCTAATTTTAAAAGGTGGGGTTTGGAGAGGAAACATTCCCATACAGGGCAGGGAGGAGGGGAGAAGATCACACTGCCACTCCACCTGCACACAGCCCACTGCTTAGCTAGGGGGATACTATTTTATTTTACTTCATTTAATCAAGAGAAAAAAATCTTTAAGAACAATGAACCCAGTGCACCACACCATTAAAAACAGCAAGGAAAATGAAGAGCAACCTAACAGCACTTTTTTTTTTCAGATTCTATCACAGGCAATGAGAAACTAGATTGTTATGGTTCTAGGAAATAAGCATGACAATTGGTTTTCAGTTTTATGCAGTGCCTGACAGTTGTTGAATCACAAAAAGGCTCTTTTATAGCTGTGTTAAGACCTGTTATGAGGAGTTAGGATAGTGACTTTCACCCTATGTAGTCCTAAACACTATACATGGGCACAGTGGAGGTGCACCCCTGCCCTGATTCCTTTGGGGCTCAAGTTTCCTACAGCCCCTTTGGTCCTTTTTCTGAGTAGTTCATATACTTTTCCATTCTTCCCAAAGCGTTTTCACTATCTGCTTGCTCATTCATTCCTCAAATATTTGAGTCCCTACTATGTGCAAAACACTGGGCCAAGCATGAGTGAAACAAGAATAAAGAAATGAACTTGGGGAGTTGGACATAAATCCAATAATTAAAACAATTAATAAATATTTACAAATTAAGATGAACTTTCTTCAGAAAAGAGCACCCTCTCAAGAGAGGAGTTAATAGAAGACCCTGACACCAACAGGGGCAGGGGATGAGAAAGAAGAAAGTGGCACTAGAGCTGAGTTACGCAGGGAGAGCATCCTGCACACATGCAGGTGTTGGGGGGAGGGCAGCGGGCACACCCCAGGGAGAAGGGCAGCCTCAGTGCACCCAGAGGTGAAAAGGCCAGGTTGAGTGGTATTCAGTACGCATAGGAAAAGCAAGCAGGGCACAGGCCATGCAGCGCCTTGAGAAATATAGTAAGAACTTTTACATTTAACCTAAGAGCAGTAGGAAGCCACCGAAGGCTTGTAAGCTGGGAATTGTGGAGAACTGGAGAGCTATTTGGAAATTAAAATCAAGGGGACTTGGTGATAGTCTTTAAATCCATTTCAAGGGTGACTCCTGCTATCAGGTTGGCACAGTTGCATGAGTGACAGTGCCATTCATTGAACCAAGAGACATGAGCACACAGCCATACGTGAGGGGAAAGCTTGTCAACTCAGTCTTGGGCATGTTGAGTTTTCGATGCAACATCTGAGATGAGATGCCTAGTAATCGGTTGCATGTGTAGGTCTGGAGTTCAGGGGAGCATACTGGCTGGAGATATAAATGGGAAGTTCAGTGTCATTCTCAATTATAATATTTATTCAGTACCTACCACATGCCAAGCACAGTTCTAGGTACATGGGATAAGTCAGTGAACAAACCAGACAAAAATCACTGCCCTCTTTGAGCTTCAGTCCTGGTAAAGTTCTCTGAATTTACATAATGATGGGAGTTGTAAATCTGGATGAGATTGTATAGGGTGGGAAGAAAAGAGGTAGTAGAGCCTTGAGGAAGAGCAACATTTAATAACTGCTGGTGCTCTGCCCTTAGGGTAATTCAATTAATCTGTTTCTGTTTTTCCCCTTATGTATTCTAACTTTTGATTCTATTACAAACACTCTTTCTGTCTCAAGTTCAAACTCCCAAGGAGAGCAGGTCTGATTGGTCCAGCTAATCAACATCACTCCTTTTAGGCAGGAATTTCATCTCTGACTGCATCACAGTGCTGGTTGGTCTTACAGAAAGTCCCTCTCCTTCGTCAGGTTTCTAGCTCAAGCAGCTTTGATGAGGATGATGGGTCACTTGGTACCATATGGCAATTTATAAGGAAGGAATACCCTCCTAAAAAAGGCCAGGCAGACATTCCAAGAACTCACCTGCACATGATGCATGGGTTTTGTTTATCCATTGTATGGCACCAGAATTCAAAAGTCTAGGCATAGCTAACAGAAAAGCAAAGCTGAAGTAACCCAGCCCCTCCCCAGACACCCATCGAGGAGAAAGCAGATGGAAGTGCTGTGTCCACCGCAGATGCTAAGCGAGCATCAGCCCTCCCCCTCCACTTCTCCTCTGCACTCTGCCAGTTACCCGTCTTCACATTGCTCTGGTTCTCATCCTGCCTCTCAGCTCTGCAATATGCAAAGAAGGAAGGCAAGGGACACAGGCACAGTGAAAAAGAAGAGCAGGAGAAAGGGAAGTTGGACGGGACTTTGCAAACATTTTCCTTCCAGCGAGTGGTTGATGGAAGAAAGGAATTAAGCTTCTCTCTCACTGACAAGCTATGTGATTTTGGAGAAATTTCTTCCCC
>VBSM01000605.1:12511278-12544207 GCA_008086735.1 Cheirogaleus medius
AGTGTGCACTCTTTAATTTGATGACATATGTCCTAACTGATATATACTGTCTTATACAATTGTTTTACACCATCCTGATGCATATATGTCATCTTCCTGGTCCCATAAGCATTCAAGTCTGGCCCCTGCACTGGACTCTAACAAGGCCCTTTCCAGATCTAAAATTCTCGTCTGGGAAAGAGTCATGAGCTGGTGTGATGGGAGCTTTATGTAGCTGTGCACACTGTTAGACCAGATCTGTTATTTATGTCTAGTGTCTGTTCTGTTGAGGTGTCTATCTACCACCATAGACAGCATGATAGTAACTACTAGTAGGGGGTGACAGCCAAGCCATGAAGAAAAGTTGGACCAATGATGTACCTGACTTGTGTTGCAGGCTCTGGCACTAGGGCCCTAGGTAAGCATTCTCCTCTCAGGATAGTAAGATTTTGTTAACACACATAATGCTCCCTTAATGAAAATCTTGGTTATACTAATAAATTCTGTCAGATAGCATTGCTTCTTACTTGTACATGGATGAAATAAAAGAATAAAAATCCAGAAAGTGGTAGCATCCCTTCCTTGTCATTTACTTAATTTACTCTCAAAATTCAACACTTTCCTATGATTTTTCACTCTAAAAGTCTAGGAAAGGGAATTATATGACTACCTGGATCCTCAAATGGCCTTGACATATTTTTAATTGGGTCATTTCATCTCGTTCTGTATTTGTGGCTACAATCTCAGAGCTAAATGCTTCCCCTTCTACGGTGAGCCAACAGCAACCAGGGCCAGCGTGCACTTTCCAGATGACCAGCAGCTCTCTACGCCCGATTACCCGCCCCGTTCACCACTCCCTGATTGCTATAGGAAGAGCACTGTGGAAGTGAAGGTGTGGTAGAATCATCTAAAGTGCAGTGTTTATGTAGAGAGATTACTCCTCCTTTGCTCAAATCTGGGGGAGTGGATGGCTTCAAGAGACTCTCTTGTAGGAATAAGAGGTACCAGTAAAGATAAGAGACTGGCTCCTCTATCGGGGAGCTTGGAAAGCGTGGAGTACCAGTCAGTGCAGCCACTAGATTAGAGCAAGGTGAGTTGTCTGTTGAAAGAAGTTGACATCTTCCTTCTGAAGAATGGTGCGGATAGAGGTAGTGTGACTATGCCCACATGCGGCCTGCAGATTGCTGAAGGTTTGAGGCCAGCCAGAGTGCAGCTGGCGTTAGCTGGCAGGGACTGTCCAAAGAATACCTCCCGAGATTGATACTGGGGGGACCCCACCCCTTCCTAGTTCTCTGCCACCCTGGACAGTTCAGGGGGGATCTCAGTGGTTCCCATGACAGATGTTAGAGGAAGGTGGAGGGACAGAGGGCTGCCCAGGCAGAGGCCGAGCCAAGACATGGTCCAGTCACTGAGAGGCTTAGCAGAATGGCCTAAGGAAAACAAGAGTCTCCTAGGAAGCTTTTGGCTATGGAAGGCCGGAGTGAAGCTGTTCTTATTTATAAACAGAATAATAATAATGATAATCACACAAACTACATGTTGACCCTATCAGTAAAGGCCACAAGCTTTAAACAGGTCTAGATCCAAACCAAACCAAAAAGAGGGTCACTCTGAAATGTGTCTGGTCTCCTAACATAATCCTTTCCTCTCTGAACTCTCCACCCTGGCCTCCACTCTGCAGGAGCTAAATGCAGAAGAAGGAGGGGTGAAGCAGCGAGAGAGGAGACCATGTGCCCTTCCAGTTCAAGACCACAAGTCACACTTGTAGCACAGTAGGAGGGGCTGGGGAGGTGTGGATCAGATGTGAGACTAGATTACACTGGACTAATTTTTAATAACCAGATTTGTCCACAAAATTATGGAACTTACCTAGGAATAAAAACCAGTCACTTTTTTTCTTTATTCTGTTTTCCTTTATTCATAATTCAGCTATCCTGTAATTAATCCTGTAATTGGGGATTAATGACTGCAAGGTTGTCCTTCCCTTACATTCTATTAATACTTGGTGCACTTGCAGGACTAGGTGCAGAGCGTGGCATTCTCGCTCACAGCCACATGACTATTGAAAATTTTCTAGTCTGATAGTAACAAAAGAGTGACTTAGATTGTTTCTAGGATATGAGAACTGTATATGCACATTATTTTGTTAATGTTATCCCTCTTTCCATTTGTTTTACATATTAATAAAATACATTGATTAATGTGAATTTTCATAGTCCATCTATGAAAAGTGCATCTATTAGTGCATCTAATAAGCCCTTTTATCAAAGTGTGTAAATTTAAAAACTCTGTATTCAACCACAAGCATACTCAGGAATACTTGGATATGTGTAATTGTTGCCAGAAAATAAATTATTGAAGAAATTACTAAGGGATTGCCTTTTACTAGGAATTTGGGTAGGAATCCATAGAATTGGATTCCCTCCCATTTTTATACTTTATATGGTTGTCTCATAACTGTTATGGCAACATCAAGGGCAGAGAAATTTTAAAACCATAATGTGAATGATATTGTAATTATCAAAAATTCATATAAGGTGACCTAGATAGCTGACAAGCCAGTTGAAACCAGTTCTTCTCTGTGTTTATCAGACCACCTTAGTTAGACTTTAACACCTGCATCCACTCTGCAAGCCCCTGCATCCAGCTGCCAGCCTCGTAGCCTAGTTTGCTTCTGAGAGTTGTTTATTTCAATGCCTGTACCTACTCTGCAAGCCCCTGTGTCCAACCTCAGCCATGTCTCCTAGTCTCCTACTCCAACGGTTATGTACAGTACCTACATACATAGATAGGGAAGTATATAAAAAACTATATGTCTGTGTGAGTGCATGAATTAGTATATATACAGATATTTCCTAGCTCTTTCTGCTGAGCAATCCTAGAAGCAGTGGTATGCTAGTAACAATGAGCAAACCTAGTGCTAAGATTTTGGTCTCTAAATGCCATTCTCCAGTAAAACAAATTAGCACTCTGGAGAGATGGCTGGTTTTAGAGGTGAGTTTAAAAAAACACAAGATGATACTGAGAATTTTGTGGTGCCAGAAAGTAAGGAAGAGCTAAAAAAAAAAAAAGAAAAAAAATGATGATTTGTCTAAAGGGCAGAGGAGCTGACTCAAAGGAGTCCTAGTGATCAAATCAGGAACACTTTGAGCAATAAGGTAAAGGAGGATAGTACTGGATTATAACCTGGAGAATGAAATAAACAGCCACAAATACATACTTACATAAATACATGATTGAATAAATAAATGGAAAGGAAGGAATAATTCTAAATAATATATAAATGTAGAGAAACAGAAATGACGGAATAATAAATGATGAAAACAGAAAATTGCCATTAGAACACCACAGGTATAGTTACTACAGACAAGCTCTACTGATAAATGCTAAAATTAGTATGCAAAAATTTAAGGAGAAGTAGAATTTTGTATGGCCTCAAAGTACCCTCTCCAAAAAAAAATGTGTAATTATTTTTTGTAATTCTTAGATACTCCTCCTTCCAAGATGATAAAGCTTAATTCTTCCCTCATTAAATGTCACCTGGAGTTAGTAACTTGCCTCTAACCAATAGAGTAGAGAAAGAGAAATATTGTACCTGTATAATGAAAGACCTGGTAGATATCACCTTACCCACGTGACTACAGTTAACATCACCAATAATAAGGCATATTGATATCATAAACACCCTGCTAAGATGAGAAAGGCATATCATCTCCATTGTATTTGTCCTCCAAAAATTTCATAATCTCAATCTAATCATGAGAAACCATCAGACAGTCCAAATATGAGGGTGATTCTACAAACTACCTGACTGGTACTCCTCAAAACCATCAAGGTCATTAACAACAAGGAAAATTAGAAGGACTGTCACAGCCAAGAACAAAAGAAGATGTGACAATGAATGCAATGTGGTATCCTGGATGGGACCCTAGAACTGAAAAAGATCATTCATGCAAAAACTTGGGAATTCCAAATAAGTTCTGCACTTCAGTTAAGTGCATTTGACCAAGGTCAATTGCTTAGTTTCTGTAAATGTTCTATGGTCTGTAAAACGCTAACATAAGAAAAAGCTATGTCAAGATAAATAAAGATAAATAAGATAAATATAAGAAAAGTTAGTACAAAGATTTCCATATACAGAACTCTCTGTACTATCTTTGTGACTCATATGTAAGTTTAAAATTATTTCAAAATAAAGTGTTTTTATAAAAAGGATAAGAATTTTTTGTGGTAAACTCCAATAGCAGAACATATAAATTGGCTGCTGTGTTGCCTTATTAAAAGATGTATAGAGCTATGAAGCTTTATGTCATAAATATGTTGTATAGAATTTATAGTGTATTATACTTTTTTGATCTTAAAAAGTTGGGACACACAATTCATCAAAAACCAAATGCTTTTTATGATTTTGTTTCTAATAGAAAATCTGATATAAGTCGTCATTACTCCTCTTTCATCTTCACCAGAAATATAATTCATCTGAAATTGGAAGAATTGCATGTGCTGATTTATATAGTTGATTCCACATTATAAATAACCTAAGAAAAGAATAATAGAATGATGAAAAATAATGCAAATGATCCACTTCATCCTGTTTACAGGACACCATTAGTGTTGCCTTCTTGTTCTTCATGTCATCACCATCATGTTATTATTGTCTTGTGGATACAAATCTACAATGGGAAGCCAGGGAGCTATGAAGAGTCCTGCCCTTAATTAAAAGTGTGTCATCTTATTACGGGAAAGACACGTGTAGTTAGAAAGTTACAGTACAAAGCTAAGTGCTAGAGTTGAGGATATGCAAGGTGCACAGAGGAAGATGTGCCTAATTCACATTAGAGGCCTAGGTCCTGGAAGATGTGCTGAAAAATGATGGACAGAATTTTGTTAGGAAAGTGGGAGAAAATGTCCCATATAAAAGGAAAAGAAGGTACAGAATTACAGAGGTAAAAGTGCACCAATTGCTTGAAAGTGTTGTTTGCATAAGGCAGAATACAACGGTTTTTAGAAGCTGAAGCTCTGGAATCAGAAAGATTATGGTCAAATCCCAGTTCTGTCACTTCTAGCTGTGTGACTTCAGCCAGCTTATTTCAGCTCCTTGGACCTCAGTTTCTTCAACATGATGTAATATAGAGCTGGTTATGGTAGCTACATTAAGGAACTATTTTGAGGATTAAATACTACTAGCAAGGAGCAGTGTTCAGCATGGCATCCAGCACACTTTACTGCTTCAACTACCAATTATTGTTATTCTGAAAAATATTCCTATAGAAGATGATTTTGGAAGGGTTTATAAGAGTTAAACAAGTTTGAAGGAGAGTGTATTGCAGGCAGGGGACAGTATATTCTTGTGAAATAACTATATGAGGAGGATAAAAACCTATTTGCTAGAGCATAAAAGGCAAGACGTGGGAAGATGCTTTATGTCAGGCTAAGGATACTAGAACTTCTTCTGTACGCAACTGACAGTCCTTGAATTACTTTCAGGATCAGAAGGACATAATGGGATTTCTTTATTAGGTGTTTTGAAGGATTGGTTTAAAGGGACAAGACTAAGATGGAAAGCCAGTTAGGAGAGTTTCAGGAGTTGCAGCGAAATGAAATCTGGATGAGCAAGAGACCATGGGATTCAGCAACATGGGAAATGTGGTGACTTTGGCAAGAGCAGACCCACTGAGGCGGTGGGGACACCGGAGACAGGAAGGGGTGGGACGAGGAGTGGGGAGCCATGTAGATGGCCGCTGTAGGCATCTCTCCCAGGAAGCAAGCTTGGAAAGGGAAGGACGCAAGACCGGAAGTGTTTGCCTCTACTTTCATTTTCATTTTTACAATCAAAAGTCTTGAGAAAATAAACCAACCAACATCATGAAGGGGAAGAAATTGGAGAGAGAGGGAAAGTTTGAGTGATCCCGGACTAGACGGTCTAGGGGCCCCATACACGTGCCGTCCCGTTTGCTCAGACGAAATCCTCTGCAGAGCTACTGTGCATGGTGGAAGTTTTGCTTTTCATAGCCCATTTCCCTTGAGTAATTCAAATTATAGGCCATATGCTATCTCACTTATATATCTTGTATTTATATAAAAGAATGAAGATCCTCATTTTTCATTTGAGAACACTGAAATCCAAAGTGATAAAGAGATTATAAAACTGAACAAAAATTTAAATCCATGTCTTCTTACTTTTTTTTATTGTTTTTACTTAGCCTATGCTATCTCCTATGTTTTCTAAATCAAAAAAGAGAGAACAATTATGTGAGTGCATACACACACACATTCAGGATATATGAATTACATATATATATTTATATCTAGATAAATATCTAGATATAGATATATATAGACATATATCTTGAATTTCTTTTGATATGGGCTTTTTTTCCTATTACTTACTGAATATTCATCCCATAACAAGAACCAAGTGTCTTGTTTATATGGAACTCTAATAAGATTTCACCTAAAGTGAAGCAAAAAAATGCATGTTTTATCGTAATGAGCATCTTTCTATATGACTCAGTAAATTCCCTAATGGAAACAACTGTGTCTCAGAACAGAACAAAGATATAAAGTAAAACAGAGGCATTTGGGACCTAGAAGAAAAAAACATACTCCACTGTCTCTAAGAAATCATTAATTCCATTAATGGGATTTTAAGGGAAAAAATATAAGGAATACCTATCCATTCAACATAATTAGCTATTCTAGTTTTCCACTAGGGGTTTTTTCTTTTACTGATTTATTAGCGTTGTCTGTTTATTAGCTAAGTCTAATATTGCAAATATTATTTACATTGTAGCAAAAAGTAACCTTCTGAAGGACATTTAAAAGCTTCTAAGATATTAAGTGTGGTGATAAGAGCATGAAAGTCAACGTTTTATGTGCATTTCAGGGATGGCCTAAGGTGGTGTAAATGCAACGGCCTTTGTAAGTGCTCTGCTGGGCTCCCAAACCAGCAGGCACAAAGCAGCCACTGAATTGCCCAGTGCACCAGTTCCTCCAAAAACACCTTTTCTCCCCACTTACTTAAAGGGCATGCTGTATGGATGAATGAGTAACAGACAGGGATCTGTTGAAAGATGGAGAAAAAGAAACACCACGTGCATTTAATCGACTAATGTTGTGTCATTGCTTTAAACATTTTGGGGTGCCAGCTTTCATATAAAAAATACAGCTTTTATGGCCCATGGGCTAACTAAGACATGATCTCTCGAATTGACATTAATGGCTTGAGTTGATGTGCCCAAGTAATTAAAACCCTAGTTGGACCTTGGAATTCTTAGAGTTATTAAAGGTTTTTGTCAAAGATGGAAAAATCAGTGACTTAAACACTTTTTAAAGGAAACCTTTTAAAAGTGTACAGTATTGCTGTCTTATATGCAATCATGTGCATATAAGACAGCAAAAAAGAAAATATGCTCCCCTCTAAGAAACTTTATTGGATTCAACAGGTAGTGAGGGATATTCTTTATATTTGTACATCAAGGTTTTATAATGACACAGAGATATTATTAAAAACAAACATGTTTAGTCATGACTCCCAGATAACCTGTTTTGACCCAGAAGCCATGAAATTTGGGTTGTAAAATCATATATACAAATTAGCAAGAAAAATTCCCTTGAAAAATAATAGTTTATGCTTTAGGAAGACTCTGTATTCTGAATTGCTGTGTCATGTATAGATCCAGAAAAAGCAGCAAAAGCCACGTGTAAAGAATCAAAGCTAATTCAGCTTCAGTTGACTCACATAACAGAGAGGAGGAACTGCTTTCTCCTGATTGAACAGAATGTGGTCATTTTTCCTATACTGAGCAACCAGAAAATATACTTCAGTTTTGTTAACCTGCAAATCTATGTGCATTTTTCAAACTAGCATGGACTTGATTTTCAAGTGAGAATCTCCCAAGTCTGAATGCTTTTTCCACTGTTTGCTTTTAGGAAATCACACCAAAAAATTACGAAAATTTGTATTTAATGTAATCCTTCAATTCAGTTATTCCTCATAGCATTCAGAAAGGAACTGAAACTGAATAATGTTTGAATATTTTAACAGAAGAAAGCACAGGCTGAGATATGGAAAATTTGAGCTATGAGGCAGAACAGGGCTGTGTTATGCAGAGCAATTACACCCGAACTCTCTAGAGAAGCAGAGGAAAGAGAAGGCTTTCAGCTGCCCGACGTGTAATGATATCTCCACCAGGCAGATGCTGAGCCAGAGAATAGCACTGAGCTTAGAGGACTTATGTGTTTTGAAGCTCAAGGTTTGAAATTTGTTCCTTTGATTCTAATTCCATTCTTGCAAATGTGCTTTATTATTATTTTTTTTACCATGTGAATCTGTTACAAAGCTATCATCTGATCTATCTGGTGCAGTCAGACTTCACACTCAGTTGAAGCCGTTATAAACACCTTCCTTTGTTCTGTTCTTTACAGTAAGTTTTCCAAGATAAAGAATAAAATCTCAGGATTCTCTGCCCTGTGTTCTTTCCCTTCAAGAATCATGATCTTTAAAACATTTTCTAAATGGACATTTACAATTATAATTACTTTATGTTAAAAGAGCTTCTTTTTTGGGTATATACAGTGTAATGATCATAAATTCATAGCCAGTTCTTATAATCCATATTATTCACTCATTTACATCAAAGTAAATTTAATCTTGGGAATTTTGTACTTAAGTAGAAAAAGGGAGAAAAATTTGGATAAAAAGGAGAATAGCATTTTATTACATTTTAAAGAAACTTTGCAGTGGCTTCAAAGTACCAAGAAATACTTTTATTTATTGTGGTTACCACATCTTCCCCTCAACTCACAACCTTGCTCCCATCTTGCCCTTTCTTCTTTTTCCTCTGGTCAAGATCATGGGTTGGGGAAGAAAAATATTCAAGGTAGTGGTAATTGATGATGAAGTAAGAATTAAATGATTTTGCTCACCTACATCATCTTCCCCCCTTTTTGGAAAACTGTTTTTGCTGTACTATAATATACATATAGGAAGGGGCATTTTGCTGAATTTTTGAAAACTGAACACACTCAGAGCCCAGACCAAGAAATATTGCCTGTGTCTTAGAAGCCCCTCTCCACACACCCGGCTGGTCACTCCCCGGAACCCCACCAGACCCAGGGCCACCACTCTGCTGGCTCCCAGTGGTGGAGATCAGTGCCGCCTGTTTGCTTTAATAGAAACAGAATCATTGAGTATTTACTCTTTTGTCTGGCTTCCCTCACTCAACATTATGTTGTAAAATTCACCGTATTGTTCTGTCGGGGTGTATTTCACTCATTCGAATGTTCAAATAAGCCACAATTTATTTTTCCATTCAACTGCTGCTGGACATTTGGAGGGTTCACAGTTTGGGACTCTCACAACTAGCATGGTGATGGTGTGTAAGGGCTGGGCTGGGCTGGGCTGTGCACACACTCCTGGCAGGTGCACACCTAGGAGAGGTTGTCCAGGACCCTTGGATGAGCGCATGTTCATTTTTAGTTTGTGCTGCATATCTGTTCACAACAGAAAAGAGCACTTGGGAACTGCCGTTCAGAAAGAGGACCCTTCCTGCTTAGAGGAGATTCAATTCGGAACCTCAGCAGCGAGAGCTGAAATAGGCACATTCAAGCAGCCACTCATTTTCTCTATTTTCGCTTGCCCTCCTGCACATCTGTCGAGCCACCATGCCCAATATTCAAGAAGAGGCACAACCGTGAAGGAGGTTCTGAGTCAGCAAAAAGAGCTTCTCTTTTGCTCTCTGTAGTTTTATGGTACAATGACCAACGCATGTTGAGTTTTAATTCATATATCCACAAACACTTGTGATATTTCTACTCTCTAGAAGAGGCTATAAAAGTACATTTTAAAAGGGGATCGTGTCCCTTAGGAGCTTACAAGCTTTGGGTAGTATACGTATCTCTAACACAAATTAGAATGGGACAAACTCCATCTTAAAAACATGTAAGCAAGGTGATGATTTTTTAACCCTGGTAGCCTACATATGTTAAACATTATATTCTAGGATATTTGATTAAACATAACTTGCCATTTCCCCAACATGTACCTTTACAAAATTTTATAAGCCTAAACATTCTTTAGCTTGTCAATGACAGAGACCAGTTCAGGTTAAATGCCACAAGAGCCTAACTTTTCTATTCTGTGAATGTTGGGACACCTATACCCAAACCAACAAATATATGCAATCAATAAATAAGTATTTTATGCTTATTTCCATCCTTCAGAATACACCTAAAATCTTTTCTTTTATTTCCCCGTTGTGTCCTGGAGAATTTAGCTCTGCTGCCTAATCAGTACAATTATTTATTCATAATATTTGTTTAGCTTACTTCACGTAGACTATTGTGCCAGGCACTGGGTCTGGAATGATGAACAAACCCCACGTGGCCCCTACCTTCACAGAGTTACAGTCTTGGAGGAAAGAGATGTGTTTTTCAGGGGTGGTCACACAATATAATTTCAAATGATTATATGTGTGGTGGGTTTAATAGTGTTTCCCCAAAATTCATGTCCAGCTGGACCTTGGAATGAGACCTTATTTGGAAATTGGGTCTTTGCAGAGATAACCAGTTAACTTAATCAGCCTCAGGAAAATAATACAATGTGTATTACATTGAACCATAAGAAATTGCCAATTTTTGACTGCTTTGAACCACACAAACAGCAATGTTATAGGTTTCAACCTAACGTGTTATGAGCTTATAAGAGGAAAACTTTGTTGGTAGAGAAAGTCTCTCTGAGGAGTTTCTAGTGGAACTAAAATCTGGAGAACAAGCAAAAGTTGATGAAGTTCAAAAGAGGAAGAGCGGGGCCCCCAAAAGAGGGAAGGTTCTGAGGCAGAGGGCCCGGATGCTTTTGAGGCACTAAAGGAAGTAGGTGTGACTGGAACGTAGTGTAGGGGACAGAGCAAGCTGAGGCTGGGCAGGCAGGGGCATGCCAAACGGGCCTCAGAGCCTACACTAAAGATTAAGATTTTTAGGCCAGGTGTGGTGGTGTGTACCTGTAGTCCCAGCTACTCAGGAGCCTGAGGCAGAAGGACTCCTTGAGCCCAGGAGTTCCAGGCCAGCCTGGACAACATAGCAAGATCCCATCGCTAAAAAAAAGAGAGAGAGAGAAAAATTTAGATTTTGGTTTCAAGAGCAGTGGAATGCCATTGAAGTGTTTTAAGCCAGAAAGTGAGAAGATTAACCACAGAATGAAGAACAAATTATTAGGAGCCAAGCAAAGCAGATGATGAGACCATAACAGTGAGTGCAGGAGCCCAGTGGTAACATTGGCCAAGGAGGTGCTGGGAGGATGGAGGGAGTGGGCAGGCCAAGAGGATTTTAGAAAAGAGCTCCATGTTTCTATTTCAATGACATGTCCTGATTAACACACCATTTGCCTTTATGTCTTTGAAGATGTTGAATTCCCATGAAACATACATACCAGTCCTGATACATGCAAGACCCCAGAGTTAACCATTATAGTCATGTGGTGCCTTCCTTTATTTTCTTGTTTCTTTCTTTGTTCCTCCCCTTGTTCCTCACCCTGTGTTTCCAAGCACTCTCTTCATATCTCTGCCAGAGTAGACATTCTATATTATTGTCGCTGTCTATTCATAGAACTGTCTACTCCGTGTAACGTGGGCTCAGCGAGGGCAAGTGCAGTAACTTGTTTGCTTTTACATCCCCAGAACTTAGCATGGAACCTGGCCTGTGAGATTTGATTTGTAAATGACAGCGTCGGTCTATAAATAAATTAGTCAGCAAATGCATGAATTAACAAACACCTTATAACTGCTCAAATTTATCAGCCTGGGTTTGGCCTGATATAATTGCCCCTTGTCTGACAATAAATTAACTGCTCTTTCTATTTCTCTGTGCTCTACTTACCCACTGACAAATATTTTTCTACTATTTGTATCAATTTTAGGTAACAAATCTTTTTCTAATAAATCTCTTTATGTATGGAGTCATTTTTCTAATTGCCCACATCTCATGGAGATACTAGTAGTTTTTGAGCTGTGACTTTGGGAGCTAATCCTGTATCATCATCGTCATCATAGCCATCAAATTATCGAGAATGTGCCATTCTGCACGTCACTGCACTCCACTCGGGAAGGAAGGAAAGCAAGGAGTGGCAGTGGCTCCTTCCTTAGATGAGATTACTATCCAAGGAAGAAAATTGAAGGCTACCCACAAAATTAAATAAGACATACAAATGGCTAAGGGAAAATGTTTATACAAAACAAAATGTAAGAGCAATTTCTGTAACATAATGAGAAAACCAGAAATCAGGACGTATAATCTCACTGCGACCTCACAACCAGTTGGACCATTGAGCCATCTTTTGTATTGAAATTGAGACGTTCGCCCCAAAAGAAGCCCTCACATTCTCTCCAGCCAGTTTTTATTTCCACATATGGGTAAGAGGAAAGAGTTGCCACCTCTCTTTCTGTTATAAAAGCTCTCTGGTCTCTTATGCTAATCTTCAACGACCCCAACACAAACTGTAGTCATGAAGTAAAAGGATACCCAACAAGGGGGTGATGAGCTAATGAGCTTTGAAACTTGCCTCCCTAACACCTCCAAAAAGGCTGCCTGAATAAATATACTATTTCAACGGGATCGGTGTTACAAGACGCTGTTTGGAAGGCCAGTACAGGAGCCAGGGCAGACACGGAGAAGTTAGTTCCAGTACGTAGGGAGGTCTTCGAGAAGGGAAGAGGTAAAAAGAAGTAAGGAGGGGCCCTCAAGAGAAGTCAGCCTCCCTCCAGAGGGAAAACAGGGTGAGACAGTGCAGAATGAATTTTGCCGGCCAAGATACATACTCATAATCTCTCCCTAGTTCAGCAATGATTCCGGTTTTTGATGTTAAACCTCAGCTTCTCTGAAACTCAATTGGTAGAAATATAAATATACAATCTTAAATAAATAAATAAATTTATTTGCTTGCCATCTTCTCGCAAAAATATTTTATGATATTTAAGTTAATAATTCCCAAGCATCTTTGCAACCAAATAGAAAATTCTTGCTCTATGGACCAAATGTGGTGTTTGTATTTTGAGCTTCTCTTTTTAATCTGCTAGACAACGTGACCAATTTTCTTGACATTTTCTCTCTTTCCAAATATTACCACTTAGCATGATTCTCTAGTTCGTATTTTCATTTTTTCTTTGTTCTTTTGATTTCTAATTCTAGCACATATATGTGTAAAAGAAATTTTATTGGGTTTTTTTCAGTCCTTTAAGTACCTTTAATGTTAATGTGTTATTTTATTTTATTTTTTACTTTTATTTATTTTTTTCAGCATATTATGGGGGTACAAATGTTAAGGTTACGTATATTGCCCTTGCCCCCCCTCCCCTAGTTTAAATATGTGAATGATAAGTAAACAAAAAATAATGTCTGGGATGAGAAGAAGCTTATCTTTGGGAATAAAATAACATAAAGTTTGTTTCCAATTTTTTTTCTGGTTCTTTTTTTGATTTTTTTGTTGTTGTTGTTGTTAAGTTTTGTTTTTGTTTTTTGTTTTTCTCTAACAAAGTTTTAGTGTGCTCAGAAAGTAGACTTGGTGGGCCTTTGCTGCCATCTACTGGTACTTCATGTAATTACTCATTATTGCTTCAATTCTAAAAAGCTAACTTTCTGTAACTTACATTGTACTATAGCTTCCCCTTTTTTCTCCTATTTTTTTCCTTTAGTTAAAGCAAAGTGAAGCAAATGCAGACACCAAAGAAAAGCTCCCCTTGCGCCTGCGAATCTTTGAAAAATTTCCAAACAGACCGCAAATGGTGAAAATCTCAAAGCTTCCTTCAGATTTTACAGTTCCTAAAATCAGGTATCAAAGTATTTCTTTAATTGCATATCTCAGATATATTGTAAAGGATTCATCTTAAATCCAATTCAGCCTTTCTTTCAAACTCATATATGGGTGGGAGGGGTTCTGTTTTTACGTTATCATATATATTTCTACTCTACTTCTATTTTAAAAACCATTGCCCTGTTTAAGCAATGTATTCAGAGAAGAGTCATTTTACAACTGCAGTGGCCCAGGCAAGAAAGCCACTTCCCACTGCTTCTCTCGGTGTGTCAACTCAGGACTTCCCAGGTAACTGGCAATGGGGCTGGATTTTGCAGGGATAGCGGTAGACCAACCTCTGACTTCAGCCATGTGAGGATGAAATTGCCTCAGTGGCCATTTTATTTTCAAGCAAACAGAGCAACCACCACTGGCCAGGTTCCTTTGCTACTTACTACAAGGTTTGCTTAGGCTGCCATGTCTGGTTACAATATAATTTGTCTTCCACTTTTTAAAAGAAAAACCCTGACATTTTCCACCCAGAATAATTTTATTTTCAACCACTTTCACCCTCTAGTTAAGTGAATGCATAGAAGATGCTTTAAAACACGTATTTTTAATAATTAAAGGAAATTATTCTCCTTATATCTCAAAAAATTACAAATAGAACATGAACTTTTTCATTTAACTAGTTTTAAAAATAATTCTGGAGGGGTTATGAAAGTATGAGACTGTATATGGTACCATAATATTTAAAGTTCAAGTAGAAATATATTTGCATTTCTGATTAAAACAAAATTAATTGAATTTGGTTCATCGAAGAGATGTTAACTTGAGTTGTCAGCATGCTTTGGAGATCCAATGAAGTCAGTTTCTTTTGAATCTTTAAATGCAGAATTATCTCTCAATGATTCTTGTGATAAATGGAAGTTGGGGGTGAGGAACTAATTCTTCCAAGTCTTAGAGAGAGAAAAAAAGTATCTTATCACTCCAAGAGGATTCAAAAAATACCATCATTATTGAATATTATTGCTTAAAACTTATTTCAAGGACACTACTTTTATAAACAGGAGTCAGTGAGGATTCAGAAAACTTTCTCTAGTTTAAATATTTCGGTAATTAACTCTAAACACCACTCTCGGTATGGCATGTCTTGTTTTATGTGATCTCTTGTCACTGCTTTTACCTTAGCTCAAGCAAACTCATCTTTGCAAAACGCCATAACTTGCCCCATGTCATTAATACCGCTGATGTGTGTGTACTTCATTTGCAAAGGGAGAGTTTTATGAAGCAGTTTATTGACCGCCAGCAACAGGACACGTGCTGCCTCTTCCGGAGCCTCCCTTCTGCCTCTTCCTCGTCGTGCGATCACTCCAAACGGTCGGCAGCTGAGGACAACAAATACATTGATCAAAAAGTAAGAACCACTGTTTCCAATATCCAAACTTTTTAAACGCATATATGTTAAAGAAAGGGACCACGGAGTTATTTAGGGTCCTGGAATCCAATGCCTTAAGAGAACAATGAAAAAAAATTATTTTATTTGTAGAAGAAATCATTAAACCTATCATTTTTAATTTTATGAATTTAAATTTTGCACGTTGACCAGTCAGTTTTTGAGCTGTGCCCCGTGGCAGCTGTGTGACTTTGAATACACTAGAGCCTCCCAGACCTGCATGTTCTCCCGTGAAGCATGAAGGGCTCAGATCACCACGTTCAGCCCAGGTGTAACAGTGGCCTGCGTCTCGCCTTCTGCACGCGACCGTGCCTATGCGCGGTTCTCACAGCACAGAGGAGAGCCAGAGTGATGTTCTCTAAAATTCATCAGAATAACTGCCGTTTATTGAATGCTTATTATGTGGCAGGAATTGTCTCTAGGTACATTACTTTATTCATGTTCTGGTTTACCTATTTCTGTATCATTTGAAAAGTATTAATACATAGGGACTTTTTTGCCTCAGATTCCACAGTAGGGTACCAGTAGGGAACCACATGTATATAAAGCAAATTTAGGTAATAATTTTAAATAAATATAATTTTCCATTTCTTCACTTTTAAAAATGGCCTAAGACATTATATGTGTTGTCTAGGTGCAAGTAAACATATTTATAGTATACACACTCATATGTAAACTTATATATATATAAACTTATATATGTGTGTATATATATTATATATGTTATACTATCAAACTCTATATATCAATTTGATTAGATAATCAGTATCAGTTCAATTAGAAAATGACAAATTAGTAACAGAGTTATTAAATGTTAAAAAGATTAAACATTAAAGTTTACAAATGCATCTAGTTCACTTGCAGGTTATTTCACTTTGGAATTCTTAGTTTGTTTCTTATTTCTTTAAATTGTTACCTCCCTTTTCCTGTTGCTTATCATGAAATCCATATTTCTCTGTTATCGTGTGAAAATAAAATACCAACTCATTCATCCTCCAGGATCCTCTGTTTCTCTCCATTCTCCGCCACCCGACAGGGGTGAGTTGCTTGGAGTTCCTTCGCCCTTCTCCTCTCCGGCTCCTTCCCCAGCCCTGCCCTAATGGAACCACCGCCACTGCTGCCCTTAACCTCCCCCTCAACGCCCAGGCTCTCTGCTGCCGTTCAGTCATTTGGCTCTAAGTGATTTTCTTTGCCATATGTCTCCTCTTTGTCAAGGATTTTCATGTGTTGATTTTTTTCCATCACCTACAGATGTTATTCCTCTGTCCTGCAGGGTCCAAGATTGTAGATGACAAATCTGATGCCAATGTCTTTTTTTTTTTATTTGAAAGTGATTAGATTTTTGTTTGGTAAATTTGGTTTGCTAGTTTCTTTTGAGAATCTTGTAAAATTTTTTATGTATCCTTGGAGCTCAGAAACTTTATCAGGATGTACCTTACATGTCTTTTCTCATCAGAACTGCCCAACTTGGAGAGCCTTTTCGGTTTGCAGACTAAGATATTTGCTCATGGAAATTTGCATTTATTATTTGTTCAATTATTACTTGTCCATCTGCTGCTTTCCTCCTCCGGACAGCCATCTCCCTATTTTTGTTCTGTGCTTCATCTTCCAGGCCACTAATTTGATCTCCACTGAGATTATCCTTTGCTTTTAAATTTTTAGTAAAAAATCATGAAATGTGTGTCTTAGTCTTAACTCTCCTTAAAAGCTTCACTTTTATTTATTTATTTATTTAGAGATGGGGTCTTACTATGTTGCCCAGGCTGGTCTCAAAATCCTGGGCTAAAGCAATCCTTCTGTCTCAGCCTCCCAGTGTGCCACCGTGCCCAGCTATTATTTTAAATTGAACTTGTCACCTCTCTTCTTCACAGTTCTAATGCACTCAGTTCACAAAAGTTAATTAAAAATAAATAAAAGACTTAAATGTAAGGCATAAAACCATAAGAATTGTAGAAGAAAATGTAGAAAAAACTCTCCTAGATATCCGCCTAAGCAAAGAATTTATTACTAAGACTCCAATGGCAATTACAGCAACAACAAAAATAAATGGGACTTGATTCAATTAAAAAGCTTCTGCACAGCTAAGGAAATAATCAATAGAACAAATATACAACCTACAGAATGGGAGAAAATATTCACAAGCTATATATCTGATAACAGACTAATAACCAGAATCTACAAAGAACTTAAGAAAATCAGCAAGGAAAAAAGGAAACATTAAAAAGTGGGCAAAAGACATGAACAGAAGCTTTTCAAAAGAAGATAATCAAATAGCAATAAACACATGAAAAAATGCTCAATGTCACTAATCATCAGGGAAATTCAAATGAAAACCACTATGAGATATCACCATATGCCAGTTAGAATGGCTTTTATTAAAAAGTCCAAAAACAATAGATCCTGACATGGATGCAGAGAGAAAGGAATACTCATACACTGTTGGTAGGGCTTCAAGTTAGTACAGCCTCTATGGCAGCAGTCCCCAACCTTTTTGGCACCAGGAACCAGTTTCATGGAAGACAATTTTTTCATAGTCTGGGAGTGTGGGGGGTGGGTGTTGGGGGTCAGTGCAGAGCTCAGGTGGTGATGCGGGACCGCAGCTCTATGGAAAACGGCATGAAGATTCCTCAAAGAACTAAAAGTAGACCTACCATTTGATCCAGTAATCCCCCTGCTGGGTATTTACCCAAAGGAAAAGAAGTCATTTTATCAAAAAGATACCTACACTTGAATGTTTATAGCAGCACAATTCGCAATTGCAAAGATGTAGAATCAACCCAAGTGCCCATCATTTCATGAGTAGATTAACAAAATGTGGTATATGTATACCATGAAATACAATTTAGCCATAAAAAGCATGAATTAATGCCTTTTGCAACAATTTGGATGGAACTGGAGACCATTATCCTAAGCAAAGTATCTAAAGAATGGAAAAACAAACACCACACATGTACACACTATTAAACTGGAACTAACTGCTGAGCACATATGTGCATAGAGGAAGTAAAAATCAATGGAAATCAAGCAGGGAGGGGAGGGGATGGGCAAAAACCTACCTAACAGGTACAATGAACACTATCTGAGTGATGGGCACACTCATAGCTGTGAGTCAAGCATCACAAAAGCAATCCATGTAACCAAAAACATTTGTACTCCCTGAATATTTTGAAATTAAAAAAAAAAAAATAAAAATGTCACTACCAAGGAAGAGCAAATATTGTCTATTAATGTTTAAAATTGGAGAAAACAATTCTATTTCTAGGATATTCAAAATATTGTTTTTGAAAATATAGAGTGTGATGATTTCTAGTGGGACCAGATTAGCCTCACAATTCACTAATTCTAGCATATAGTAATAAAACCATCTCTAAGTGCATAAAACTTAACAGATAACAAGGTTTGTTACTAGAAGATTATACTTTAATATTGAAAATATATTGAGGTATAATAAATTATTTTAAGTCCCCTTTCACCCTGAAACTATCTATCGACAAAATAATCCTATTTCATTGTACTCTAAGAAGATTAAAAACAACTTTACATTGTAGCTTTTTACATCATAGTCAACTCCAATTACAAACAATTATTCATATATGCCCTCATTAATCCTTATAAATAATATGTATTTTTTAAGATTCAGAAAAAACAAAACCACCATACACAGGGCATGGAGGCAAAAGTTCACATGTCAGTGGATAAACCAGGAGGAGGATAATGGTGTGGTTTCAGCCAGTCGGTCTGAAATTGCATTTTACATACTGGAAAGCAGATTGTTTTTGTTTTGTTTGTTTCATTTCCAAAGCAGATTGCAAGCCAGGAGTGCGGAATAAACCTCCGATCCAGGCTGTGGTTGTGACCACCTACCTCTAGGAAGAGCCCTGAGAGCTGGGATCCTTCATGCCCAAAGCAGCGAAACTGTTTTAAAAATGCTTTTATAAATCACTAGTAACAATATCCAACTAGAAACACAAAATTGAAATCTTAGTCCGTGAAAGTTTATTTTCTCTCTAAAAGGAAACATAATGTTTCTCACATTCCTTGAAGAGAGTATTTTGATTTGGTGAGGAATAAATACGATTCTTGATATGTGCAGGGGGTGAAGAGGAGTCTGAGGAGAACTCGGGGCACCCCTTCCTGCACCCACCCCAGGCCCTTCCCTCCCCAGGTGATCTCTTTGTTGGGTCAGGTTCAAAGAATTTAAAATGCCGTTTCTGATGTCTTTAATGTCCTTATATTTTTGTGGCTTATTTTTATCTTCTGATTTAACAGTTATTTTTAACTAACTGAAAGTAAGACATGAATCATGGTTTGAATGTGTAATCTTATACCTGTGCCTCTCTCATAATCTCCTAAAACATAATGAATTAGCAAAGATGCTGCTTCTCGGTGGTGTCCAAGTCACGCAGCATCTAACAGAGGCTAGAATTTTTTGAAGACTGCAGGCGGTCCCCAGTCGGGAATGTCGGTTGATTCAAACACACAGTATCATACACAAAGAAAATTATAAACAATGGTTAGGTTGCCCTTCCTCCCATATATGCCTAATTGGCCTGTATGTAGATAAACTACAGATGCAATAATATGTTTATCCCTGTAAAGCATTAATTTTGGGGGTAAATGCTCCAATTTGGGAAGTGGAGTGTAGAGAACGTATTTTTTCGCCGTCAGGTACCCTACTGCGGAGCAGCAAGACCACTCACGGTGCATCCACCCATTCTTAGAGCTTTGACTTTATTTAGGTCGTCAAAAAAGTATGCTCCATTCTTTTCAGGTTCCACTATTTTCAGCTTTAGCTCCCTCCAGCTCTTGGCATTCCTCATAAGAACTTAGGATTTGTCATCCTTGTGGAGTGCCACTGGGCCAGGGACATCTAAAACAGAAAATCCCTCTTCCATGAAGTTCAGTGATAAAGATGTAATGGAGACAGCAATTGAAGAGAAGGCAGTCTGGCATTCATATTTTAAATATGGCAAGCTTTGGTTTTATTAAGAAACCCTAAAGCTACTCAAAAACAAAAGTACATAAACATAGAACAAATATTCTAAACATAGACCATGCCACTGTTCGCTCCCCTTATAAAGTATTTTTCAGTGAGCACTTGGTCATTTCCATTAAAACCCCGACTGTCTTTGGAAATGGCAAATTTCCATTTGGGCAATGTCCTTGGCTCTATATGGACAAAACTGTCCCAGCACTGTGCACACGGCAGCTGTTTTTCCTCTATGAATGGTAAGAAAGGAAATGAGAGGCTGCCATATTGGTGATTCTTACCGCATGAACAAAGGAACAATAAAATAATACTTTTCCCTTACTGGTTACCTGTAAGGAGGAACTTCTGACTTCCACTACACTGGAGGGAACCACCTTTCTCTTTCCAGGGGAAACAGTGAGTCCAGTCCCCAAGACTACAAGTTAAAGAGGGAAAAACAACTGCCGGCAACAGCAGAAGGGAGCTGCGGTTTGATTAAGCATTGCAGAAAATGCTAAGCACAAGTGAGGCAGGATTTTCTCCAGCAATTACCCTGGCTTTGAACAGTGATAAGTAATTTCCATGGCAACCTCACTCTGCAGAGACCATGTTTTTAAAAATAGCCCTGTTTGATCACCTTTATCACGTACTTTAAAACACCTTCCCTTCTCCCAGTAAACAACGAGCAAACAAACAAAAAAAATCTTTAAGCTGTGGTCGGGGCCTAACCCAGATCCCAAAGGAAAAAGATGGGAGAGTGTTTTCCGGCCTCTCCTGTGGGACACATGATCGCCCTTCCAGACGTCACTGGAAGGACATTCCCGAGTGGTAACTCCCACACCCCTCATCCTCCCACTCCCGCTCCTGTGGGCAGCTGAGAGGGGCTCCTTTTCTTCCTGATTCAAGAAGGAGAGGGGTTTTTCTAGCTTCCAGGCAGAAAGAAATCAAGCAGCAGTTTCCACTCGTGTTTTTTCTCCATATTATTGAAATGAAACCCTAAGTTCCTTAAGCAGAGTGGTTGTGAATAAACTGAGATGTGAGCGTGGCTTTTCGGTAACCCTGTAATAAAAGCAGCCCACTCAGTCCTCAGACGTGAGTCATCTCATCAAAGTCAGGGTGTCCTCTGTGGCCGAGTCTAGGGCTCCTCACTGCTCTGTGGCCTGAGCTCCCTGGCGGTTCTGCTGTGCTGGCCCATGTGCCATTTCCCGCGGCAGAACCTACCACATCCGGGAAGCCTGAGCGAAGCTCACAGAGCCACACGAGCCTGCGACAAATGAGGGATGAGGGCCGTCCCAGTTCCTGGACCTCATGCCCCTGCATTTCCTAGCAGAGTGTAAGAACCCATATGATAATGAACGGTGAATAGTTCCCTGACAATACTGCAATGTCTGCTCTCCCACTTGTCTGCCTCCTTTCTGCTTAAGCATATAAGCAAGTTCCCTATTGAGCCTTCACAACTAACAGCAAACTCATATACAAAATAAAGAGGAGAATGATGAATGTAATTACTACATTTTGTTTTCCCTTTTTTATTTCTGTAAGTCTTCAACATTCATACAGTCATTCAGTCATTCAACAGACATTTATAGAGCACCCGTTATTCATTTGCCACTCTTCTGGGTTGCATGAATTCAGTAGTAAGCAAGATGTGAACTGTGCCCTGTGCAAGCTCATAGTCTAACGGGCAGAAACACACATAAGCCAGTGAAAGTAAAAAGTGTTGCAGGAACCATGAGACAGGACCCTCAAATCCCCCTTACAGGAGAAGGACGAATGAGAAATAGAGGAGGAAGGTCGTCCAGGCAGAGAAGGCCACATATGGAAGGTAATTTGAGGTAACTGAGAGAAGCAGGGTAGAAAAGTGGTGAAGCGATACAGGTTTCAATCTTCATCTGTAAAGTAGAGATAATTTGTATTTCAAGGGTTGTTACAAGAATCAAATATGTTAAATGCTCAGCATCGCACCTGGCTTAGCGTATGTTATGTGCCTCTCAAACCAGATTAGAAAGGTTGCTGTTATTAAACCATACCATGAAGTCAGACTCAGCAAATAGACTCCTACTCATCAATCAAGACTAATGACTTTTACTTCAACAAATTGAACTTTCAGAGCTAAAAGTCTATGGAGCACGATATATTAATTACTGATTAATTTTTTTTTATTGTATGTGAGTCTGAATTTTTTTGGAGCTTGATATTTGTTGATATTTCCGTTGCTATCCTCATTGTCTACCCAGTGTCTTAAACTCTCAAGAAGCAAATTGAATTGTTCTGGAAAGATTTACTCTTCACAAAGGCTTGTTGATTGCAATACAGCATTTTGTAATTTTCTGTGTAATTATAGAATGTTTGCTGATTTGTTCTAGTAACTCCTCACATAGTAAGTTACTCAGCCTGGTCTATAATTTCCAAGATGAAAGTTTACTCACTTAATTAGAGAGAGAGAGAGAGAGAGAGAGAGAGAGAGAAGGGAAACAGCCTGTTTTCATCTTTAAAGCTTTCACTCTTCTGAAAGAATTTTCTAAAATAATAGCTTAGCCTCTCTGCAGTACCATTCAAGATATATCTATTAATATCTATAGGGGAAGAGTGGAAAATTACATGATACTACCACATAACCAAGTGCTGTATCTCAAAGATACAAAGTAGCATGGTCCAAAAAGGGAAGAATTGCTGTTCATCATATCAAATGTGAAAACCGTGTGCTCATCTCTCTTTAGCTTAAAAATGCTTTAGTAGATAATGAATTGTTCATTTAGTCATAATAATGGAGATGAAATAAAAAGATACCAAGGAATACTACTCAACTACAAAAAAACAATGGTGATCTAGCACCTCTTATATTATCCTAGATAGAGCTTGAGCCCATCCTTTAAAGTGAGGTATCACAAGAATGGAAAAGCAAGCACCACATGTACTCGCCATCAAATTGGTACTAACCGAGCAACACTAAGGTGCTCACATGGAAGTAATATTCATTGGGTGCTGGTCAGGTAGGGGTGTTGGGGGTAGGGTAAACTCACAACTAATGGATGTGGAGTGCATCGTATGGGGGAAGGGCACACTTGCAGCCCTGGCTTGGGTGAAGCAAAGGCATTATATGTAACCAAAATGTTTGTACCCCATAATATTCTGAGAAAAAAAGGATACATAGTATAAAATCAAGACATATTGTTTTTTCTTTTTTGCTGGACTTTGCAGTAAATTCTTAAGCCCAAGATAAAATGTGGCTGTGTTTAAGTGCACACCCTTTCTTTCAATAATCATTTTTTGAGGAACAATATATTCCAACAGTTTTTGGGTCCTGAGTGAAAAACACATTTTTCTACCTTCAGCTAACATGAGAGTAGGAATTCTGTATCAATGATTATTTTTTAAGAATATTCATTTGTGTAATCATTTTTAGGTCGGGATTATATGTAATCTGTTTGTATTTCTTAGGTGTAGGTTCATTGAAGGTCAAAAGTAAACCAGTCTAGGACTATTATAGGTATTATAGAAGGTTTTTAATCAAGAGTTTTCCATATTGTCTCCAAAATAGACATCAAGGAGCTAAGGTTGCTGCTAAATCTATCTTTGAAATTACATTTTGCTCTTCTTTTTAAACTTTTTTCTCTTTTGAGTATAGTTTTACTTATAAATTGTGTTATCCATTAAGTGTTATGCTGCTCTCAGTGTGTTGCAGCTGTTGGCAATGACGGTGTTTTTGTTATTAATGTCTGTACTTGAAGTTCAAATGCAACTGAAAATAAATACCGTCCAAGAACTGCTTCCTTATACTGTCAGAATGCCATGGCTTTAAAATTCATAAACAACTGCATGGTTAAAAGCCTCTGACATTTTCTCTGGAATCATAAATCCACTCATCTTTTTGTCGCTGCAGATTTCCAATCTTTGTCTTTCTGTTTATATGAGATATAACCATAAAGTCATTTTGTCTTTTACTGCTATAATTAAAATCTACATAGCATATATTTATAGTATCTTACCAATAAGCACTGTATATTAAACATGTCTAAACTTTTTTTTGGTAATTGAAGATGCTGTTTTCCCCTCGCCCTTGGCATCATAAGTTTCTTTATGCTACTCTGCGTGATGTGTAAAATGTTGGAGATTTGACCAAATCTATGGTGACCCCGGACTACTGCTTTAGTAACTAAAGCATTGTTAGAAAATTCAAGTGCCAGAAAAAAAAAAAAAAAGAAATCAATGCAATTAAGTTTTCAATTGTTTAGTTTCTAGTTTTACAAGCTTTTCCTACATATCAAGGGAGTCAATTCATTTCAAAATAAGCATTTCTCCTTTGTAATGTTTACCTCATTCACATTTGTTATTTCAAGGATTAACTACATAAGAAAAAAATGTAGAACAAGAAAGGGAGTAAAGATTCAAAGTAATCTTTTAATATTATGAAATTAATTCACTTTCAAATATATTTCAAGCACCAACGATGCACAGTGCTAGGCAATGGAGGAAAGTGTATTAGTAGTAGACAAGGATTATACCATCCTTATACAGAGCTTAGAATCTAGTGGAATTCACAGAAAGATAAAATGATGCTTCACACAGGACAGGGATCAACTTGTGCTGGGTGTCATGGAGCCCAAAGGAAGAGTAAAGATTTTGCAGGGGGGGGTACAGGTGTGTGTGCATGTACAATGCATATTTTTATTCATATTTTAACTTTTGTGTGTGATATTTTACAGTTTCAGAATTAATAATAATGAAATAAGATCAAAAATCTTGACCCATCACCTAAAACTCCCTTTTCATAAAATTCATATCCTAAGACACATTTCAAAGCTTCCTAACATGATGTTATGATGGTATTCACCCTTGTATACATCTGTAATATAACTATATTTTTCTGCTGCCTAATTAGTCACCTGTTTAAATGGTTTCTTTCTAAGCATAATGTCAATTCCATAAAAAAGTTTATTTTATGGAAACATCTTGCCATACACATGATCTGTCATATGCCACTTTGGGATTAATTTCGAGTTCATGGGTGCATGAAAAATTCAAATGTAGTCAAATGAGGAACCACCTTCAACCTATGCAATTTTAAGTAATTGCTTATTTCCAATTACTATATTTTATGTGGGAGAGTTATTCAATAAAGTGGCTCATTACAATAATTACACTACACCTTTCTAGCAGAAATGACATTCATCAATCCATATTCATTGGACCATGGTTTTGTGCTTCATGGTCTTATGTTTTTATAACCATTTTCCCATTTATTGTTAATCTGTTCATATTTTCAAAGTGAGAAAAGAAAACAGGACCTCTCAAACTTTTTCCTAGTTAGAAACTGAAATGTATTGTTTACACTCTAAATAAAAAAAGTTAGTTGAGGCCACACGCGAGGTGGCTCACGCTTGTAATCCTAACACTTTGGGAGGCCAAGGCGGGCAGATCTTTTGAGCTCAGGAGACCAGCCTGAGAAAGAGTAAGACCCTGTCTCTACCAAAAATAGAAAAACTTAGCAGGGCATGGTGGCACATTCTTGTAGTCCCAGCTACTCAGGGGGCTGAGGCAGAAGGATCACTTGAGCCCAGGAGTTTAAGGTTGCCGTGAGCTAGGCTGACACCACGGCACTCTAGCCGGGGCAACAGAGTGAGATTCTGTCTCAAAAAAAAAAGATAGCCGAATATTTATAATATTTGTAGTGTCCTTTCTCAAGTAAATATCAACGGCTTCATTCTGAAGGAGGCCACTAGGAGCAAGCTATGGTTCTTTAGGTCTAAGCGTTTCAGCATCCCAAAGAAATCTATATTTCCTGATAGGTCTGTGGTTACTCCCAGGTGACTGAATTAATCTTGTAATCAACTGAAAGTTGTCACAGGGCTCAGATTTTCAGGAATCAGTAAATGTAAAATATAAGTACTGTGACCATAGTGGATTTAACGGGTTAGAAAATCCATTGATCTTTCTCAGTGCTTCAAGGTCCTTATTCTGAAAAATCAATTATGCATATGTAGAACAAGCAAAAAGTTGGTTAATTTAGATTTTGCATTAGTATTTGAGATAAGTAAGAGTTTGTGATATGTGTAAACCAAATCTTTCCAGGCAAGTAGACAACATTTTGTTACAGTATACTTTAGAAATGTTTTTTTATTCTGTTAAGCCTAGTGACATTTTACATAGATATCATGAAAAGATTTGAACACGAAAGCTGTGCAGTCAGAGTTATAATAATTTTGTTATTTATTATCTGTGTGACCTTGGACAACATAATTTTTATGAATCTCAGATTATTCATCTGTACAAAAGAGATAATAATATCTACCTATGAGGATTAGTTTGAAGATTATGCTAAAAAATATCTACATAACACCTCAGCACAGATCAAGGAGCCAAGAAGTTTAATAAAGATGCTGAGGTTTTGAAATATATATGTAATCGGCATTTATACAATTCTTCATTCAATGACTAGAGAATAACATCCTAACTCAAGAACACATGTATGATTTACAAAACATGACTACTTACTGTACCACAGAGACATTCTGAACATATACCAAATCAGTGTCTTACAGAAGACATTATTTGACCAAAATATAAAAAAAAAAAAAATTAGAAACCCAATAACAAGAAAATGACAACCACATGAAAAATAAAATCTTACACATTGGAAATTTTAAAACTACTTCTAAATGCGCAAAGAAGAAACAACAATGAAAATAAGAAAATATATACAACTAAAAAATCATGAAGAAGGGATATATCAAGTTTGTGGGAAGTAGCTAAAGGCATTTTTAGAGGGAAAATTGTAGCCTTGAATGCATATCTAGTAAAGGAATAAAGGCTTAAATTATTCTTCCAAGCATTTAACTCAAGAATTTAGAAAATACCAACCAAGAAAACTGTAAGACGGCAGAAAGAAAGAAATAATAAAGAGAAAAGCAGAGATCAATCAAATAAGGGGAAAGGAAGCAATAAATAATATCAACAAAACTGAAGTTCTGTTCTTTAAAAAGACTAATAAAAGTGATAACTCTACATCAAAATTCAACAAGAAAAAAATTAAGGAGTCTTCTGGAAAGATGGCAGAGACATAGGCATAGTTTTTTAATCTTGAATTCCCAAATGAAAACAAACAGAATACCTAGATAACAAACCCAAAATCCACAGACAACATTTACAACAAAGCAAGGTAATCCACAACCTCCTCCATAAAAAGCAAGTGTACACAAACCAGTAGCCACAAGGTTTGCATGGCATTGGTGTCTGTGGGGAGGAAACCAAGGTTAGTTACAGAGGACCAATGTTTATGAGAACAGAACACCTCTTAGCTCCACTCTGAAGAAAAACATCCAGGAGTGGAATCAAAATTGAACAGGCTAGGGATAAGAGTGATAAGGAAAAAAGCAGATCTGAACAAAATTGGGGGGCGAATGGGGGAGGGACTAGGGAACAGAGCCAGGAAATTCCAGGAAAAAAAGCTGCCCTATTTAATCACTATATCAAAACAACAGAAGAAGAAGCTCTGAAGTTAGAAGAGAAATATTAAACTATTTGGGAAAACTAATTTTATATAAAAATGAGTAAGAGAAAATTATCAAAGACAAATTCTCTACAAACGTTATCACAAGGAAACATATAATGAGCAGAGTACTATCTCTGTAGACAAGGAAAGCACGCCATAAACATATGCCCACCAACAGCTTAAACTGTAGCAAACACTTGCAAAATGAGTGAAAAGACATTAAAAATTACATAAGGTTGAAATAGCAATGTAAATAAAAATTATAAAAAAAGCTTAGAAATGAGGTGCTAGAACTCAGAAAAGATTATAAATGAAACATAAAGACTAAACTAGAAGGAACATAAAAGGACCTCACATGATCAAAAGTGAAAAATAGAAAGTAAAGAGAGGAAATTTTAAAAAATCAAAACAATGAAGGAAGAGATGAAAAGGATTTGCTGGAAAAATGACAACTTGAAGAATGGGTCAAAAGTCCAACATCTACATTATAGGAGTCCCTAAAGAAGAAAATCACAGCAAAAGAACAGAACAAGTACTAAACTTTTCTGGTATAAAATGATTTGAAACTATGTATTGAAAGCACATACCATGTACCTAAAAATATCCAGTATGAACAACTAAAAGCAAGACGTACACCAGACAAATTACAGGACATTAAATTTAAAAAAAATTATTTGGTATCTACCCCAAAAAAGAAGTGATTTACAAAGGAAAGAACATTAGATTAGCATCAGACTTTTCAGCAGCAACGCTTTATGTAAGAAGAAAACAGAGCAACATATATAGGATACCCAGGGAAAGAATATGTGAGCCAGGTTTTTTACATCCAGAAAATTGACTTTCAAATTTAAAAGGACAGAAAAACTGTTATTAAGATGTAAGAATATAAATATTGTAAGATATCCAACACCTAAGTGGACATATAGGAATAACATTTATCGGGTGTCGGGCGGGTGGGAGGGGGGAGGAGGGGATGGGTATATACAAACATAATGAGTGAGATGTGCAACGTTTGGGGGATGGTCATGCCTGAGGCTCTGCCTCAAGGGGGGTGGGGGGGCATGGGCAATGTACGTAACCATAATATTTGTACCCCCATAATATGCTGAAATAAAAAAAAAGAATATAAATATTGTAAGATATAAGTCATATCATTCCAATGAGTCTCTAAACTACTAAAAACATGCTTCAAACAACCAAAATGCATTCCAAAAAGTGACTCTAAAACTGTGGTTCCCCAACCCCTGGGCCATGCACGGGTACTAGTCCATAGCCTGTTAGAAACTGGACTGCACAGCAGGAGGTGAGCTGCAGGCAAGCAGCCTCATCTGTATTTACAGCTGCTCCCCATCACTTGCATCACTGCCTGAGCTCTGCCTCCTATCAGATGAGCGACAGCATTAGATTCTCACAGGAGCGAACCCTACTGGAAACTGCTCATGCGACGGATGTAGGTTGCACACTCCTTATGAGAATCTAATGCCTGATGATCTGAGGTGGAGCCGAGGCGGTGATGCTAGCACTGGGGAGCAGCTGCAAATACAGATTATCATTAGCAGAGAGGTTTGACTGCACATAAATGTAATGCGCTTGAATCACCCCGAAACTGTCCCCTCCACCCCCAGTCTGTGGAAAAATTGTCATCCATGAAACCAGTTCCTGGTGCCAAAAAGATTGGAGACTACTGCTCTAAGACATTGGCATAAGAACTCACATTGTTATGTAAGAACTAAGACTACATAAGGATTAAAATGTAGAGTAAAATATGTAATAACTGCTCTGGAAATGTGGGTATAGTAGAGATGTATAAATGAGGAGGCAAATGGGAGAATACATGCAGACACTTTTAAAATATTCTCTGGTGGTCTCGGTTGTGTTAGGTATTGTTATTCCAAATGATTTTGCAACATCTTGTTGTACCTGGGAACAAGGAAGCTTTGCCAAGGACTCCTAGAACCTATGAGCCAGCTGGAAAAAACTCCCAAGTAGCGCAGTTGGGATCACTTATAATAAGAATAAAAATTGAAATGGACTGAAATCCATCAATTATGCTTAAATCTTGAGTTCAGAATGACATTTTAAAATAGTGATTAGTCACTTTAAGAGGATGATAGAAAATCAATTAACTGTATAAAACTAATAAGTAAAGGTCAATCATCAAGTATTTATCTTGCCTTTTCCATATGAATTATACCACTGGGTAACCAAATAACACAGGAGATAAAGTACCTCATTATAATACTATTCCAGATAATAAATAAAAAAGAAATGACAATTTTGCAAACTGAATGAATCAATGGATCTAAACAATGAACATCAGTACTGCTAACATCACGAAAAGAAACACACAGACATTATGTGCCTCCTAATGGAAGAACCTAACACCACCCATGGCCTTGCCAAAGGGATCAAACCTAAGTCTGGTGAAGCCTCTGGATCCAGCTGCCAATCTTCGGGAACTAGAATACAGAAGATCGTGTTGAACTGTACCATGAGTGTACACTCAGCAAAATCCAGACACCTGGAAACTACAGGTCAAATGGCCCAGGTTCCTCCATTGTAAGAGGAAAAAAGGATAACCCGTAAATTAAAAGAAACAAAAGTCATTGCCAAAAAATCAGCAAGATCCATCCTACAGTGATTCCTTCAGGTCCAAATTACTCAACCACTAATGACTCTATGCAAATTGAGTTGAACTTCTAGGCTCTTAAATTTCACATTAAAGTGCATAATTCTAGAAACATCTTTTAACTTAAAAGTTTAATACTTTAAAAATATCATCTCTATATTTGAACATTGCAATTGATTTGTTTTTGATCATTAATTCAGTCAAAGAATTGTTATCAGGTGCACTTGGATGTTTTAGGCTTACGAACAAAGTAAAACCATGAAAAAGTCTTTTTCAATTAATCTTTGATTTTTTTCAATACAAACTCTACATAAATGCATTGCTCATCCCCTTTCCTTTTCATTCCTACATCTCTGATATGTTTATATAAATAATAATCAGTTACCGACTCCTTTCATAGCTGCAATTTACAATTTCAGATCTAAAATTACCTATTATAAAATGGAGCTCTGTATTCTGTATGTTTTGATAATTATTTCAGGTGATTGTCAGTATCTTTTAGAGCCAGAAGAGGGCACTGCAGAGCAGCGTAGCTCTGAATTCTTTGTGGCTAGCGCAGTCTGAGAATGTTCTTTGCTAAAAGAAATATGGAAAGCTTTACTATAGAAATAAGAAAAACTGAGGAGATAACTAGATAATCACTACAGGCCTTCTTTATTATAAAAGGAATAGTTAATATACATAACTATCTAAATACATATTTAGGATATCAAATATAATATCAAATATATAGAGGGAAGAAGAAAGATTAGATAGAGAGGTAAATAGATATCCTTTCCTTCGTCTTTCAAGAACATCCCAAAACTGAATCTGATGTTTTTCTTTTACAATATTTATTCTTCTGCTACTTCTGCTGTTAATTATAAAAACGGTTCTCACGTACTCCATTGTACAGATTAATACTGTATTTTGTTTTAATCAGTTCAAGTTAAAGATAAAGGAGATTCAGCAGCCTTTTTAGCAATCTTATGCAGTGCAGAAATCACGTAGGCAGTAATATACTAGATGTTATCCCACAGGTTTTTCCTAACATGAAGTTGCAGGGGCAGTAGACAGGTGATTAGATTCAGACTGCCATCTTTCACCAAGGGAAGATGACTAAGGCGTGTCATTGTCCTTTGAAGATGAAATGAGTTGTGGGATCTGCAGTCCTCTCCTAAAACTCGCTGTCACAAGGCCTCTGCAACCTGGGCCTGTCTCCTGACTGTGTGTTTTTAGGTGTCAAAAGAGCAGATGCTCCACCATGAGGCCCTTCAGCTAAGTCTTCTGTCTCCAAAAGCAGCTCAAAACAACATTCCTTAGGAGATGTGCTATCAACTCAGGGAGTTTAAATCAATGCCAAAGTCACCTCTTTAGGGGAGTGGGGAAGATGTAAGAAAGTTTCATGATCCGTCATTGGAAATAACATAGATACGCTACCATGAAAATGTAATTTCCAAATAAATGACATTCACTCTTTTCTCCTTGTTTACACATTAATTTATTCTCCTAAGAGTTCTAGTGAATAATGAAACCAATTCAGTTTTTCATTATTGAAAAGAAAAATGAACGAGCCACCTTTCCTCATGAGGAGGAAATTGCCAACGTGTTCAATGATCTCGCCCTTTATTACAGATCTGCTGGAAATAGGAAGACCAGATTGCCAGTTACAATGTTATCTAGGTTGTCCGTTGTGGTTGAAAAGAACAATGTGTGACTCTGGTTCTTTTCCACCTATGTCCGAGTGGACATATTGTTTGACATTATGGCATTTGTTTGTAGGTTCGTTTGTAGACAGAGTTTGGGGAGTATATCTTCTGGTTTATTGTCCACCCCTAGGATTATTTTATTCTTAGTCTTCTTCTCTGGAGTAATGTTCTCATTGCCAACTAGGAAGAAACCCTGAACACTCATCTCATTTGTCCCCATGCCTGTAGGCAAAACAGCTCCTAAACTCATTGTTTAGATTAGTATTGGGTCACAGACCAAGAACCTGCAGCAGACACTACGTGGATTAGAGAACATTTATTAAACAATGACAAATAAGGGGTCCAATATTCATTTCAACATTAAATTCTTTGGAAACTGAAAAGCCCATTCAGATGAATGCCAACATTATCACCGTGATACGCCACCAACGAACCATCCCACAGCCGTGACGTGGAGCCCCAAGAGTTTGTCCACAGTTCTGCCCAAATAAAAGTAAAAATAGAAAAGAATGTTAAATAATAGAATCAATCATATGATGACGCTTTAGTGAAAAACACTCACATTTAACGTTTTAACAATATCATCTATTTAACGATTTGTCAGTATATTGTTCCTTTACATTCCCAAACTAAAGTCATACTCTTATCATTTTCAGCTTCGCAAGTCTGTTTTCAGCATCAGAGCAAGAAACCTTCTGGAAAAGGAGACGGCAGTCACTAAAATCTTAAGGTAACATCAATAAACGTTGATATTATTTAAACACAAGTGGGATTATAATAAGCAAAAAAGAACCTTCTTTTAAAATGAACTAAATTTTCTGAGCATCAATATATACTTTCTGCTAGAAAGTAGCTTTGATGGGCCAGGCGTGGTGGCTTATGCCTGTAATCCTAGCACTCTGGGAGGCCAAGGTGGGCGGATCGTTTGAGCTC
>VBSM01000605.1:12544307-12596815 GCA_008086735.1 Cheirogaleus medius
GAGGTAGGACAGCTGACAAGGTGAATGGACAAATTCACACTAGGAACCCCTCTCCAAACTGTGGTGAATGTTCTAGTTCTCTTCTACTCGATTAATTTCTAGGAATAGTCATTAAAGCATCCTCCCCAGAATGTCTATTACTATAATTTGGAAACTGTAATGAAGAAATAAAGCTAAGTATATAGGATTTGAGGAACTATTTTTACTTTATAATACTACATGAAATTTGTGTGCAAAAAAAAAAAAACTTAACTAATCAAGGCACTATTGGCTCTCTATATTGGCTGACATTCATGCACAGAATTAAGTATGTGTTGGAGTAGCTTTTATGAGGTGGGAATAAATATTTCTGGGGCTTGTGATTATTACCCCAAAATATGATGAGCTAAACATACAAGGTCTCATTGGAATAGACAGCCTGCATCCCAACTTAGATTGGATGGTGACTCCATCCTCGTATTACCATCAGATTATGCCATGAGGCTGGCCCTGAGCCACACATGGTTCATTCGAGATCATTACCCAAGCTGTAACCGCACTGGACCAGGTCATAGTAGGGTCCTACAGCAATGCCGATCCACTCAGTAGGAAGAGAAACTCTCCCTCAATCAAGAAACTACCCACAAGGGCATTAGAATACTCTGAGTCTATATTGAGAATCTATCTGCCAAATCAGGAACCAAAATGACCCTGTTCACCTGTCCGGAACAACTGCTTCCAGTGAGTGTGAATGTGCCCTGGAGCACTGAGAGAATTTCCAGGGCAGAAGCAGAAGGGGGTATTTGTAAGGAAGAGATTTCCAGGCCTCACTTCCCAGTGAAGTCTTCTTAAAATTGATCCACCACTTTCCCTTTTCCACCTCCTTTCCTCATCTACCCCTCTCTCAGTTCTCAAGAGGAAAGTGAAACTCTCAGCTATGCAGAAACTATGGTGCATATGGATCTAGGATGCAAAATCCTCTGGGTTGCCAAACAAAAAGACTATTGCCATGTGGCTTTCTCCAAAAAAGGGTCCCATTGGACCACACATTGTTATTTATCCAGGTGACAGTGTTTTGGCAAATATCCTTCCCAGACTTCATCTACCTTAGAGTCAGGCCATAGCAATAACCTGGTTGTCCCAGGGGCTTATGATTACATGTTATTTGAATTGAAAAATAAAGCCAGACTTTTTCTGACAGATTGAGCTGATTGGCTTGACAATGAAAACTGACTTAATAGGTGCACAATGTTATAAAATTGAGTGCGTTGGACAGATGAGAGTCTCCAATGTTTCCTCAAAATTCTATTCCTGCACAAACACAATAGTGCTAAAAATTACATTCTTTACTGGTATTTAACATGGCAAGGAAAAAATTTAGTTGTTGGTTTTTAAACATACGGAAATGTTCTTTTTAATTTTATGGTGTACGTTAGCAAACATTTTAAGATCACCAGGGAATATGGAGCTCCTCAAACGTGCCCAGCAGTGGTGTGGTTTGGGGGCTACTCAGAGCCAGTTGTATGTTACAATAGCCCAGCATACTACAGCTCCTGAGTGCTACCTGAGCTATGTTACCCTGTGAATCTCAGGAAGTAAAATGCTACAATTTGGACTAAAACAGGATTTTTTGAAATACAAATTTGATCTCAGAATGCCATTTAGCTTTTTCTTCTATAAAAATGGGTTCCTCATTGCTGCTGCACTAGTCTCTGCATGAATTAAGGACAAGTGCAAGATACTAAACTGACACTTTCTTTGGGAATACTTATCTTTTTACTACTAGTAGTAATGCTATCATACCTGCGTTATAATGTAATCCACTAGTTAGTGTAGGGGTGAGGGGAAACTTGCCCTTTCCCCCGAAAGTTCACTGAAAGATCAACTCAAAATTACAGCAAATTAATAAGAGAAAGGTTTATTTACTATGCGCATGGGGAGAATCACAGAATGATTACCCAGTAACCCAGTGGGATCCAGATATTTTTATACCTACATTTTCGAAGGGAGGGGGAGATGAGCAGTATAGGTAATTCTGTTTAGGGGCAATACATGGTCGTTAGGGAGGATGAATGGATGGGGGGAACAGATTGACCTGTAAATGATTCTCTTAGCCAGTTAAACTAACCTGAGAGACACATATTATATTTAAATGATTTGGGCCAGTACTAGTTGCATTCTTGATCTTCTTTCTTGCAATATATTAAGATAACAGAGAGAGAGGAAGGGAGGTCAATTCCTCCTTTGTTCTTTTTAATCCATCAGTCCGGGCCCCCTCCAATGCTTTTTGATCTTGAAAGGCTTTTAATTCAAAATATTCTGTATACCAAGGAGTCATATTTCGGGGTGAAGTTTCCTGCGCTCCTTCATTAGAAAATCAAGAATAGATTGGGTCCTCGTCTATGGGTGTTTGTGGGCATTGTTCTATGCTGTTTTCCAGGGAGCAACACAGCTAAAAAGAAAAAGGAAAAGGGAAAAAAAGAAATCTAAAAGAAAGAAAAGTAGTCTCAGGGCAATTGATTCAATAACGTTCCACAAAATGGGAAAGTAGAAGAAGCTTCTACTCTCTCAATGTCTTCGTACAGCCTCTGGAGACTCCCCTCCCCTAGGCTTCAACCTTTTTCTCTGTTAATTCTGTAACTCTGCCTGGGTTCCTGGATAGCATAGAAGTGGACTCTCCCAGGACGACCATTTGCATTTTGAAAGCAGGCTTCTAAAAAAGGAAAAACAGTTTAAGACAAGGAGGATGCAGATTCAGTCTTTTAGTACATGGATCTGCCTGGATGCACATAAAACTATTCCGGCAGAGACTGTCGTTTTAGTGTTCCACCATTTTCAACTTTCCTAAGTTTTTTACTATCATGGAATTATTGTGTTAAGTCTCATCTGAAATGTTCTTTGCTAGGGAGGTAAGAGAAATATAGGGACCCTCGCTGAACCATTTTTGCAAGTCCATCACAGGTTGGCGTTTGTCCTGATTTGGGTGCAGATAGGGGTAAATCGCCTAAACTTTAAATTCAGTGTGATATAAGAGGAAGATATTTTATGAAATATCATTGTCTCAGAAATAACTTTCAAAAAAAATAACAAATATTTAGGAAAAATCAAAAAAAGCAAATCTCTGATATATGGTATCTGGAGGCCTGGGTGTGTAAACAGGTAGTTTATTTAAATTCTCAGTTCTCTCATCTATTCAGCAGGCGCCTGGAGGAAGTGAGCTTCAGGGTCCCTGCAGTTTTAAGAGATGTTAGGTGTGGTGTTAGAAGGCCTGGCTGGCATGGGGCTCTGCTCCTCTGTAACTTGGAGCAGCTCACTTATCTGACCCTCAGTTTTCTCATCTGCCTTTGCTGTGGAGACTGCCCAGAGAGGTTGTCTGAATAACTATTGATCAAGCAAAGTGAAATTTAATACTTATTCCAGTGAGGGAAACCACCACTTCAATGGTCTTAATAATGTGTCAAAAGGGATAGATCACAGGTGGATATTTATAAGGTTTTGGGTTAGGGTTTAAGTGCTTGTAGGATGGAGATCTGATTGAAATTGGGCAGAATTCTTGACATGAATTTAGGACTGTGACAGGTCATCAACAGGTAACAATTACTGTTCTGGGGAGGGCAGCAGTGTGGTTGGGGACAGGAAGGGAAGGTGACCTGCCGGGTACCACTTCCCTGCTTTCCATGTTCTTTCCTCTCACGTCGGTTCAACATTTCAGTTGCTCAGCGAGAGTTTGCCCTTCGTTTTCCATTTTCCCTTTTTTAAATTAATTAATTAATTTATTTTTATTTCAGCATATTTTGGGGGTACAAATATTACGGTTACGTATATTGCTCATGGCCCCCTCCCCCCTCGAGGCAGAGCTTCAAGCGTGACCATCCCTCAAACGTTGCACATCTCACTCATTATGTTTGTATATACTCATCCCCTCCTTCCCCCTCCCACCCGCCCAACACCCAATAAATGTTATTCCTATATGTCCACTTAGGTGTTGATCCATTAATACCAATTTGCTGGTGAGTACATGTGGTGCTTGTGTTTCCATTCTTGAGATAGTTCATTTAGTAGAATGGGTTCCAGCTGTATCCAGGAAAATACAAGAGGCGCTATATCACCATTTTCCCTTTTGATTTCAAGGATCTAACAAGAGGGAAAAATAATGGTGATGCTATGCTGCCATCTTCACATGTGAAGTTTTTCTTGTGTGCCCTTTAAATTTTTAAACATACACATGTAATACCTTCAAAAAATAAATAAAACTGATTTTTATAAATAGTCTTTTGAAAAGTTTGGGATTAATGTATCCCATTGGGCAGGGTCTTGGCAAAATTCTTGATGAAGACCAATTATTTTTAGGTGTCTGGTTTGAGCAGTTGAACAACCTGTTGTCTGGAAAAGGGGGCTGGCCTAGCAGTCTGCAGCTGAGATAAATGAATTTGGGGCAAGTGCCTGCAGCCAGCTAGGAAGTGACTGACTGGTTAACAGCTTCTCCTTCCTGCACCAGTCAAGTCAGTTGATGCAGAGGCCTGAGTCCTCAGCCCTGCTAGTTAGGCCGCGGGGCTGCCAGTGGTCTCGGTTCCCAGGGGACCCACATTTCCAAATATCCATCTTCTATTTGAAACAGGATCCACATTATTCCAGCAAAAAGTATGTTATAGACATTACCATGAACAGGAAATTCCAGCCCACAAAGGAGCAAGTCTTTCAGAGAGGAAGGGCCCTAGAGCCTGAGGCCTGTGACTAATGGGTGGAGCCACTCATTTCTACACATAATCATCTTTCATTTGTGTCTTTGTTCTTATTTTCTAAAAAATCAATTGATGTTTTGAGAAATAGAAATGACATTTTGGATATATTCGAAAATTCTTTGATGAGGAAAAAAAAAGTGGGCCATTTTTACAGAACTTAAGAGTACTGGCACATGTATTTGCAGGCGATTCACTTGCACAAACAAGCATCTGTGTTGTTTTGTTCAAGACTTATCTGATGAGTTTTGCAATGAGAGGATGTTCCACCACCAAAATTTTAAAATCCGAGGTTGCTATTAAATTTGCTGCTGTTCTGACTTAGACTCTATCGTTTGGCTCCACTAAAGATAGCTTCTTTTCAAAAGGCAGTGACCTTTTCTCTACATCAGATGAAATCAAAAACAAATAGCAATGTGCTTTCAAAAGCATCACTGCCTCTACTGAGATTTCCTCTAATTCAAAGCCCTGAAATTGAGCAAAAATGCATTATCATTCCTGCTAGGCTGAGTGAATAGAGAAATGTCAAAATAAAATAATTAAACATTTTACATTAGTTTAGAAAGCTCCGGCCTTTTGTGGTTTGCTAAGAGTACCTCATTAGCTAGGACAGTATCTTTATAACCTTTTTGAATGCTCTGTCTAGTATGATATTTGCATTCTGATATTTGGTTTTATAATATAATTTTCTTTGCCATGCACTTATATTAATAATTTGTAAATGTCTAAGGAGTAGTCTTTAGTTGAGTGCCACTTACTACAAAAAAATTAAGCACATTTAATGAAATATATAGGATTAGGCTTTCTCTTATTTATTATTTTAAAAGAATCATTATTATTGACTACAAATACAATTTAGGTACAACTTAAAATATATAAATCATTACATATTTATTAACCTACAGTTTTTTTAAGTGACACTAGCTGAATTTTCTTCCTGAAACAAAGTGCTCCTAAGACATTCATTCCTTCATTCAAGATGTATGTCTATAGCATCTTCTATGTGCCGAGCATTTTGTCCCATTTGCTTTTTCCCATTTGGCAAGTTCTCTTTTTAAGATTATTGCTTCATCAGTGAGCCCAACCATTTGGCAACGTTGGATCAGATTATGTCAACATTAGGTCAGATTATGTCTCTCCAGCTCCACATTCAAGGCATGACTAGCAAGACACCCTCAACAGCACTGAGAGGCCCTGAGTACCTTGCAGCATCCCACACACCTGTGAGCCGGACTTGCTAACCCTCAGTGGACTCTAGATGTAGGGAGGCCGGGTGCTGGAATGACCTTGCAGGTGAGAGGGAGGAGGACAGATATCCTTGAGGCTCGAGGTTTGGGTCGACCTCCTGAGACAACAGCAATTTTTGATTACCAACATTTGGCAAAAATAACCCCAAATTTTAAGAAAATAGAGTATTGAGAATTAATGTCATAAATATGTGTCTTTATGATTCTATTAAGGTTGCCTAGTTGTTGTTGTTTTTTCCTTAAGATTTTCCTGACACTTAAATACTCTTGCAGATTAGTTGAAAGACTATTTGGAGATAAGGAAACTGAGTATAGATGAAAATTAATTGTATTCAGAGAACTATAAACAAAGGAGATAAGATCTGTAGGTATATGCATTTATACAAAATATAAAATAATAAAAAATTTAAAGTGGCAAAATATAACTACGTTGAACTAAAATGATGTATTCTATTTTTCTAGATAATACATTATTTGTAGTAATCAAAATATATTTTACTAACATAGCATATGATTTATAGATTAATTCTGGATAAACCCCAAAATGATTGTAATAGTGCTATGGGTTAGGAGAGCTGCTATTGAATTTTTCCAAACAGGTGTGGGAAGATTTTTTTTAATAGACTTTATTTTTTTGAGCAGTTTCAGGGTTCACAGCAAAATTAAACAAAGGTGCAGAGAGTTCCCATATACCCATATACTGCCCCCACACAAGCTCAGCCTCCCCAACTATCAACATTCCCCACCAGAGTGGTGCATTTATTACAACTGATGAACTTACACATCACCATCACTTGACACATCACCATCACCCAAAGTCCCTAGTTTACATTAGGGTTCATACTTGGTGTTGTACATTCTATGGGTTTGGGAAAATGTGTAATGACATGTATCCTCCTTTATGGCATCACACAGCATAGCTTCACAGCCCTAAAACTCCTCTGTGCTCTGCCTATTCATGCCTCTCTCCCCAAACCCTGGCAACCACCGATCTTTTTACTATCTCTATAGACATCTACATACATAGAAATACATAGATATATGTCTCCAAAGACATGAAGAGATATTTATAGCAGCTTTATTCATAATTGCCAGACCTTGGAAGCAACCAAGATGTCCTTCTGTAGGAGAATGGATAAATAAACTGTGGTACCTCCAGACAACGAATGAAAAAGAAATGAGCCATCAGACATGAAAAGACATGGAGGAAACGTGAATGCGCGTTACTAAGTGAAGGAAGTCGATCTGAAAAGGCTTCATACTGTATGACATCAGGAAAAGGCAAAACTATGGAGAGGGAAAGACATTTTAACAAGATCTCTCCTTTGTTATTGCACTGTTAGAGTGTAAAGTAATAATGTAGGACAATAAAATACTTATCTGTAGAAAAATTGGTCAATACAGTTTCTGCAACATTTGCAAAATTTCACTTTTGTTGTAATAACAGGTTTGATCTTTGCATTATAATTTACATGTTTCCAAATCAGTAGTTGGGTTACTAAATTTAAGCCCCAATGAATGATGTGGGGTTGCAGGCATTTTATTTGCTGAATTTTTTAATAGATGCGCTCAAGGCATGGATTTCTCATGGGTTAATTTTCTTTTTTGTTTATAGTATGTGCATAAGATACAGACATTCAAGGTTTCTTTTCTTTTATTTTCTACCTACAATGAGGTTCTGGTCACCCATATATTTACATAGCTGTATATCACAGCATTTTTATGAATAACACAAGATTAGGAAGAACTAAGCTGCCGTTGCTATTAAAGAGCCAGCTCCATTTACTCAGGACAGAGCTGACTCACAAAGGAGTAGTAAATGCAGCTTTTTTCCTCCTCTCAGCAAGAGGCCATTACCAAGGAGCTCACACATTAGCATCCGCTGTTGTGTCTACTTGGGCTGATCACATTGTCACTCTCTTGGAGTCAGGTAGGAGCCATTTCCAGGAAATACTCATTATCTGTTCTCTTACACACTTATACAGTCGTAGTTTTACATAATTACCATTGAAGGACTATTTTCCTGTTGTCTGCTAATGTGATTACATTACATTAACCAACCTCCGATAATACTTTAAAATGTATTACCTTGTGGCACTCAAGATTTGAGTAAAATCCCACAAATGTAATGCTCTGCAAAGTTAAATTGCAGTACCTTTAGATGGTAATTACATTTAATACCAGATGGTATCGTGTAATCTAACTTTTCTATAATGAGTGAAAATAATTTGAAGGCTCCTAGGCCCCTTTCTTTCATTATAGAATGCGCAGGCTTTTCCCACACCCTTGTTCTGGGACATTAAGAAAGAAGACATGGAGACAAAGAAGAAAGGAACCGGGGACCCCCTGCTACTGTGTCTATAAACAACTGGTGGTGTTTAAAGGCTAATAAAGCTCCGAAGATCTCTCTTATAACCATAATCTTTGGGCCAATTTTAAAATATTGTAGATGGAGAAGTGTCAAGAAAAATAGAGACAATTTCAACACATGATTCTCTTCCCCCAGCCTCCATAAGAGATTATATATATATGGCTATCATATAAGGGGCAATTGAAATTCCACAGCACAAAGGCAATGCAGGAAAAAAAAAAAAAGAATCAATCTTTCATATGTTTTTTTTCAAAGGCTTGGCAAGAAACCAGAGGTAATATTTTTGCAACTGGGAATGTGTGTTTGCTGAAGAATATTCCCACATTTGAATCATCCTCAGGGGTCCTCATCTTGTTTTACTTTCAAAGGTAGAGAGGGCATAGCATTAACCCCAACTGGGAAAAGGAAAATGCCTCACTGTAATTCTCCTCCAGGGAACAGGAATAAAGGGATTACATGTGCCTGCATAATGGAGAATTTCCTCACTCCGACAAGACAAAAGACTTCATTATTTTTCACCAGACACTTGAAGCCTTGTGCCTCCCAGTTCTAGAAGCCAAATAGGCAGACCAATTTTTTTTTTTAATATTAAGCCACTAGATGGAGTTTCTAAGAAACTTGCCTTCTAGTACTTGCCATTATGAAGAGATATAGGGAAGATGTTAAAGACCTTCATACCATGACACTACAAAATCACAATCTTTCCCCTAAGAAAAGTGAGACCATTCTTGAAGATCACAGTGTGTTTTTTCAAAATCATTAAAGCAAAGCTGTTTTTTCTCTGGGCAGCAAATAAGTGAATATTTTCTTCCTGAAAACATCTTCTTTTATCTTTATGTGAGACCAAAAGGCATCTCAGTCCTAATGAAAAATTTAAAGTGGCAAAATATAACTTAGTTGAACATTCAAATACTTCTCCTTCTGGGTAAAATCTATTACTAACTCAGTACCTTTAATGATGTGTGCCTCTCATTTTTTATATATAAAATATTAAAAGTCTCAAACTCCTTAGTCATCCACTATTTCAGCTTACAAATAGATTCCTGTAAGACAAGATATATGGAGACCATGTTCCCAGTGACAGATCGGATCTCCAGCTTAAGAAACTGAAATAAGTGCAGCTGTTAAGAGTCTGCTCTGCTCCGCACTGACTTTCAGGTTTCCTTAATAGCTTTCACATACAGCACAGATAAAGAGGGATAAATTTTCTAGTTGCAAGAAGAAATGTCTGATTTTTTTTTCATTACTGTCTCAGAGTCTCATCTATCACAGGTACACAGCGCATCATTCTTGAGTGGCATAGTGTTCTGACTTGAGATAAAATTAAAATTATTTAACTCCCCCATTAAAAAGCATATTTTAAACACCTTCTGTTTTGTTTGTGATTATCTTCATGCTTCTTAAGCATGAATGATCAAGAAAGAAATTAAAATATTTGATCTTTACAGAATGTCAAGGTTCATTCATTCAGCAAATGTCTGTTGAGTGCCTACTGTGTACAAGAACTGGGAAAATAATCATGAACAATTTTAAAGACAACCCGTGCTCTCTTAGAGCTCTTTGGAACTTGGCGTATGTGAGGAACCGAAAGACCAAAGAGAGTGGCATGGAGAGACTGAGGTCCAGTCTGGTAAAAGATGACACTGGACAGGGGGGTTAGAGGGAGACCAAACAGGGTTTTGCAAGCCACACTGGGCTTTAGACTTCATCTTTTTCTCAAGAGCTATAAGAAGGCGAAAGTTTTAAGGCAGAGATAATAACTGCATTACTTACCTATTGCTGCATAACAAAGTACTCCAAAGCTTAAATGACTTAAACAACACATTTTTTATCTCACAGTTTTAGCCAGGAAGCTGAGCATAGCTGAGCTGCGTCTCTAGCTTTGGGTCTTTCTCAGAGCTGCCTGCATTTGGACTTGAATGGGAAGAAGCCCCTTCCTAGATCATGTGGTTATTAGCAGGCGTCAGCTCCTCGTGGGCTGTCAGATGAAGGCCTCAGTGCCCCCCACGTGGTTAGCTGGAGGCTGCCCTCGGTCCCTTAACAAGTGGATCTCTCCGTGGAGCACCACACGGCAGGGCAGCTTGCTTCAACAGAGCAAGTGAGAGGGCAAGAGGGTGTCAGCAAGAGAGAGCGCTAGGAAGACAGAAGTCACGGTGTTTTGTAAACCTGTCACATCACTTATGCCTTCTGTTCCTTAGAAGGAAGTCACTAAGTCCTGCCCACACTCAAGGTGAGGGGATCACCCAAGGGAACGAGAACCAGGAAGCGCAGTTGGGGCCAGGGTTAGAAACCTGTCTACCAGGACAACATTGTGGCCGCTCATCTCAGAAAACACTCGCCTTGCAATAACAAGACAATACACTTACTGAGCGTGGGTGCATGGAGACCAGGTCGGAGGCTGTGGCATCAGTTCGTAACAGATGACACTATTGATCAGAGTCAGAACAGAAAAGACTTACCTTCCAAAATGACCCTCTGCCACACTTGCTGTGCAGTCCCCAGCACTCTGTAGAATGTTTTAATATCAACCATGACATGGGACAAGATAGCATAGGAAGTAATAGCAACTAAAATTTAAATAAAGTGTCAGTGCTTCCAAAGTACTTTCACATTCATAATCGTCTTTGCTTCTTCCAATTCCCTATGAAGTCAGCAGGAAAGGCATTGTCATTCTCTACACTTTACACGTGGGAAACGCAGGCTCAAAGAATGTGTGTCACCTGCCTAAGGTCCCACAGTTTGTAAAAGGTGAAGTTAGAAGTGTGTAGTTCTAAACCTTGTGTTTTCTCAACTGATCTTCTACATGAGGCTTCCGGACAAAGGTAGAATTTTCTATCCACAGCTGCACTGCTGGGCACGAAACTGCAAACCTACTGTGCTACTCTGAACTGTGAGACCAGCAAGTTGAGGATGTATGGTGCCCACACAGTACTGTCACCTGCCCCTACTCTCCTTCCAAGCTCCACCCCCACCTTGTTTCTTATTCATTCCATCCAGCTGGCGGGAGGGACAGGAACTGAACTTCTAGGAATGTGAGGATGAGTGACAAAGTGATCCCTAAAGAACTCACAGTCTAGTAAGGAGGATACATAATGATAAGAAAATGCCATAAACATTAAAAATCTTGGTTAATAACATGCTACAGGAACATGGAATATAAAACGAGTCATTTTTCTGTGCTTACATATAGATGAAGTATTCATTTCTCAGTTGGTGTTACTTATCAGAACCCATTTATATCAGAGTGTGTAATTAGATTGTGCATGTTACAACACTGGTAATTTGTGATTTGCATTACACTAATATGCTTTTATATGATAATATTGTGTTTCCTTTAAAAAATAATAAAGCAAACTTTTACCGTGCTTTTGTATGAACCTGGGCACACTGGATTAGAGTTTATGTTACCTCTTAGTAAATCTAATTGTGTCCAATTGAGTTAATAACTTTCTACTGACACTATTACTTTCTAAAATAGCAAAATATTTTACATGACGAAAGAATGTGACAATGGCTGTTTTATTTATGCAGAAACATCCTAGTATGACACTCCTTCTGTTTCTGTTTCGATTTCCAGGTGTCCTCAGGGCCAAAGTATTACAAAACTTCCCTCCTATCCCTTTGCTCAGGCACCTGTCTCCTAGCCCAGATTGATGTCCCCCCATCTGAGGTCTTCCCTCATTTACTGGGAACTTGTGTGTGGCCACTAGTCCCTTTGCTTAACGTAGTTAGGTTTTTCAATGTCTTCTTTAGATGAATTTATGTGTTTGTAGAAAAATTGTTTAGTGCTGCTTATTAAACTAAGGATAGTGATTATTAGGGCTTTATTTCCAATAATGCATTTACAGTCATTGAATTTGTATGATTTTTCATAGATATTCACGATAATTATCTTCATCCACATCAAAAGCATTTTTAAGTGCTTACACATATTCATAGTATTATAAGAGGTGCTATTTTAAGTATGCTAAGCAGATACAGATCCTTCTTGAAATTCTTAACTCTGAGACAGATAGTAATAATGTAATTCAAAGCTATTCTAGAAATGCATTTTAAGAAACGTAAATAAGCAAGTATTGTGTGAAGCAGTGACAAAAGCATCTATATTCAGATGTTGAACAAATACAGTATCATAAGATTTGCATATTGTAAAATCATCACATTTTAAGTCTATAAGTTATCCTCAAAAGCAAGTCTTTCTCCTCGTTTTACCAATAAGGAAACTGAGCCCCAAAGTCACCCAACCGGTTAGTGACAGTGTAACTTCTGGCACACAGTTCTTTTGACCCTCTGTATTGTTTTACTTCTACTTGAAAATAATTCTCAAGGGAATTTCTGTCATTCCCAGCTGGAGAAAGCTTTCTGAAAAAGAAATTTTGTTTTCTCACCAAAATCATTCACACCACAGGTGTTGGGTCACCCAATTGTCTTCACTCATTAGCAAATCTGAAATTAACACAAGCCCAGTTCTAGTCTAAAGAGAACATGTTTTAAAGAGTCTTCATGATGTAGAGAATACAAAGAAAGTGGCAACTGGTTTCTCTCGGTAATAATTCCAAAAGCTGTATTATGCCTTTTTTAAGATTGTGGGGAAAAAATACGTATACACACATAACATAGCATTTACCATCTAAACCATTTCTAAATGTACAGTTCAGTAGTGTTAAGTACATTCACATTGTTGTGCATGATTTCAGCCTTAGTCACTTCTATTTACAACTCATTTTTGCCCCTAAACTTTATGCTTTCCTATTTTCCTAAAGTTCTGCAAACTCTCCTTGGAATGATCATTCCAGAGGCCTAGGTGGACAAGTCAATCCTTATGGGATTTAATTAGAAACCGGTTTAAATTCAAAACCAACACCATGATTGCCTGAGCAGGCTGGCCTTACTGCTTACCGAATCTTCATAGAAGCGCTACCATTTTTTTTAAGTAGAGAGGGGAGCTTTCTAATTATTTTGCAACACCTCTTCATAGCAGTGACTCTTCTGCTCTATAAATGTTCTTGACATAGAGCCTGAAGTTCATTTTCCTTTGTAGTTATGTGTCGGTTGCTGTATTTTGGCTTATCATTGGTGTTTCCTTAAAATAATAAGAATAATGAGCATTTATGTATTATTCATCCCAGATGTATAAACCATGCATTTATCTAGGGCTTTTTTTTTTCCTAGAGCTTGCACTCGGCAGCGCATGCTGAGCGGATCGTTCGAGGGGCAACCAGCAAAGGAAAGGTCCATCCTGAGCGTGCAGCATCACATCCGCCAAGAGCGCAGGTAAGTACTTTGGGAAGACAGAGCTTCAGAGACGCTAAGGAGAGGAGTTTTACAGGAAATGCTCACTGTACTGTAGGCAGCGAACACCCTTAGGCCAGGTTGCCAGACAAGCGTAGGGGAGGGACTGACTTCTATCTGCTGTTGGTATGCATAATGAAACTCACAATCAGATTCAAAGATCTTCACTTCAAAAACCTTTTTCTTAGTGATAGTCAAACCCTCACTTTTAAGATCAGAAGGAAAAATTCTGAATTGTGTTAGAAGGGATCAAAGACATTTGGATAGACTATAAGCTTTTGCTATAAAAAGAAATAACAGGCATTTGTGATGTATTAGAAAAATTGTTTTATTTTGTTTTTATCATGGTGCTTAAAAATCAAATTTGATCTTGAGATGTATTAACAAGTGATTATGGTTGTTTTAGGTCACTAAGACATGGATCTAACAGCCAGAGGATCAGCAGAGGGAAATCTCTTGAAACTTTGACTCAAGATGTAAGTTCTAAGCAGTGCTTTGGATTTTGGGAATATGATTATGAAAATGTATTTAAATGATTGCTTAGACAATTCCAGTGCCTGGGTCTTTGTGTCAAATTCCCATGTGTCCTTAAGACTTCATGCCAGAGAGAATCAGGAAACAAATTACATGGCCAGGTACCAAAAAGTAACCATTAGCTGCAGAAAAATCAAGTCATCCCACACAAAGCATATGTCTTAGCTAAAATAGTAACACAAAAGTGACATCAATTGCACTGACTTGAGATTAAAAACATTTAAAGCATTTTATATTAATAATTTGCATCATTAACTTTGAATATTTACTAAGTACCAAATATTCTAGAATCTAGATCCAATGTCTATAATTTCAGGGCTTTACATACTAGGAAATAAAATTTTGTTTCTAGAAGAATTTTTCTGTCAAAGATTACATAGTATTTTCCAAGAATTTCTTTGCTTTTAGATTCTGGGTCATTCATGTATTTATTCACTGGCTCTATAAATATTTATCAAGTATATAACATGTGCCGGGACCTTTTCTGAGCGACAGGGGGTAGTGGAGAAACAAGACTTGCTGCCCTCCTGGAGCTTAGAGTCTAGTGAAGGAGACAGACTTGGATGAGCAAATAAACATACAGTGGAATTTCTGGGAGTGGGTTCTTTTTATTTTCCATTCTCTCTTCATTGCTGTGACAGGTTTGCTTTGCAATATAAAGTAAAATAGTGTAAAGAGATCAAAGATGGAGATCTGGGGACAGGAAATTTTAGATATGATGGTTAGTGTAGACCCCAGAGACCCAAAGGAAATGAAGGATTGAGCTACTCAAAAATCCAGAGAAGCCAAGGGTTAGACTAACCAGCAGCCACACCATGCTACGATCACAATGAAGGAGTTGAAAAGCACGTATTAGTGAACCCCCGATTAAAATGTGGGTCTTAGGTTGACTCTGATAAGTTGGCTGAGAAAGCAGAGTCTTGAATGTTCAGAGCCACGGAGAGTACTTGAGAAAGGAGGGCCAGCAAGAGAAAGTTAGCAAAGCCTTAGAGTTATTTTGGCTTTGTCTTTTTCACCACTTATCTCTTAATTACTTAAGAGTTCTTGGAGGGCTGGACATGCTACACCTGCTTTCAATCTGTGGCAACTGCTATTTTAGTCCAAGTAGACTGTGTCTGTTAAGTGTCCCAGGTGGAATCAATAACGAGAAGAGATTGGTGATGAAAACACCTGATATAACCATTACCTGATTGACATGGTTCTACTGGGTGCACAGCTGTTGCCACCACAATTCTTAATATCCACAGCTCTGATTGGCTACTGTATTGTTGACATGGAATTGTGATCAGATCCAACAGATGGCCTGTGCACTTATAATGCCAGAGTCAGTTTTATTGCATGGAGAAAATTTTCAGGCAGAAATTCGGAGAGGCATCACTCGTTCAAAGTGCTTCCCTTCAGTGTGATTCAATAGAAACGTACAGTCTACTTAAGAATCAAATTAGAACATGGCTTTGATAATATGTGCTTAAATATACACAACAAAGGCCCTGTTTGAATAGTCTCAATTCCAGAAGCTTACTTCTTCTTCAAAGATTTATTACATTTTTCTTATAGAAGTATGATAAAATCCATCCCCAATCTTGTCCAGAGCAAAATGGCATGGGGTTCTGATCATTTCACAAAATAGCCTTATAATGTCTTTTCTCCCATAAAGGAGACGTTTAAATTAAAGAATTTCAACTTTTTCACTTCTTCCAAACAATAGAAGATACAGATAATTAAATCTAAGGAATTCTTTCTGCAAAATCTATTGAGTTGTTTGAACAATGGCTCCCCGGCTCCCACAGAGTCCATCCACGTGAGGACTGCCACGGCCCTGCACAATCAGCCGCCCCACCTCCCTCAGGCTCTGTCCTTGCTGTCCTCTCCTGGCTCGGCCACACAGGCATCCTGGCTATTCCCTGTAGACACGCCGGGCCTGCTCCCACCTCCGGAAGAACATGTTTCTGCAGCTCGCCGGCGGCCTGCACCCTCCTCTCCTTCTAGTCTTCACACAAATAGCCCCTTCATATCAGTGTCTACCTTGACCTGTTTATTTAAAATTATAGTCTTCTAGCACTCTCTATGCCTCTCACCTGCTTTGTTCTTTTATCAGAGCCCTAAGCATCCTCTGACATACTTACTTACTTTGATTTATTTTTTTATCTGTTTCCTCCTCCTAACTAGAACATCAGCCCCGTGAGAACAGGGATTTTGTTTTTGCTTGTTTCCCTCTTGCCATATGCTCAGCACCAGAACAGTGCCTGGCACGCGATAGGATCTCAATCAATATGTGCCGAATGAATGACTTTTTAGAGGAAAAAATGCCCTTGCTAAGAAGACTGTGGCCATTAAAAACATAAAGAGAATAAAGATATTGATGTCAACTTCTTAAATGGTAATATATGCTGGCCTTCAAAAAACATCTCCCATTTTAATATGCCGCCTCTTCGTTCATTTCTAGCATTCCAATACAGTGAGGTATAGAAATGCACAGAGAGAAGACAGTGAGATCAAGATGATTCAGGAAAAAAAGGAGCAAGCGGAAATGAAAAGGTACAGGGTGCTGCGGTGTTCCCGGGCCCTCGTTTTGGAATGGCAACATTTCCCTTAGCCTCACTGTCCCTTCAATTTCCCCTCCAAGGAAAGTGCAAGAAGAGGAACTGAGGGAGAACCACCCGTACTTTGATAAGCCGCTGTTCATCGTGGGGCGGGAGCACAGGTTCAGAAACTTCTGCCGGGTGGTGGTCCGCGCGCGCTTCAACGCGTGAGTACACTTCGTTTCAGCCGGGTGTTTGGCCTGAGCCGTGCAAACAGCAGGGGCGGTTGTCACACGCAGGGGAAGGAACGTGTAATCCTCACGGGGTCACAAAATAAACTGCGGGCTAATTAATCATGCTGCTCCTCTTTGCTGAGCGCCCGGCCAGGTGGAAAACAGAGGTCCCAAGTAGTTAACATTTATAGAAAACTCCCACTGGTAAAGCGCTTGGCCATTTTTATTTGTGCATTTTAACAGTCGCCTAATACGTTTGTATCAGTTTTATTAATTCCATATTTTGTTTTGGAAATACTGAAACAAAGGGAGTTTAAATGAAGTGGTGAAGGTCATTCGCCATGTCTTTTATCAGACTTATATTTTCTCTACGGTCAAAATACCCCAGTTGGTTTCTTTGAGAATAAGGTAAAGAAGAAAGAAAGTTGACAAAGGCTTCCATTACCACCTTCCATAAAAGAAAACCCAATGTCCCTTGTCTGTTCCCTACCAACATGGAAGAAATGTGTAAGAAGTCATCAGCAGGGTGAGCCTTGAGGACACTGTATTTCTAGAGACCTAAGCCAAGTTTCACAGTCAACCAGTGGATGAAATGAATTTTTGTCAAGGGTCACTTTAATATCCTGAAGACAGTGAGCCTGGAGGAAATGTGAAAACTCTTCATCTTTCCATGATGTAGTTGGGCCTTCCTGATGCGACTATTTAAGTAAATTGATTCCTTTGTTATTACTCAGTAGCATATGATGATCACTATCAGTTATGGGCTGAATTGTTCCCCCCGAAAATCCATATGGGGAAGTCCTAACCCCCAGAACCTCAGAATGTCACTGTATTTAGAGATAGGAACTTTACAGAGGGAATTAAATTAAAATGAGGTCATTAGGGCACGCCCTAATCCAATAAGATTGGTGTCCTTATAAGACTTATGGACACAGACACATACAGAGAGAAGACCATGTGAAGACATGTAGGGGGAAGATGGGCATCTACAAGTCAGGGGGAGAGGCCTGGAGCAGATCCTTCCCTCACAGCTCTCAGAAGGAACCAACTCTACTGACATCTTGATCCTGGCCCTCCAGCCTCCAGAATGATAAGGAAATCAATTTCTGTTGCTTAAGCCACCCAGTCTGTGATGCCTTGTCACAGCAGCTCTAGGAAACTCGTACACACTATTATGACATGTCAGGGATGGGAGAGACCTCAGGGACCGGTTGGTATCATTTGTGTACCCTCTTCTTCAACAGAGCAGGATATTTAGGTCTTCAGAGGTTAGGGCTTTGCTCAGGGACCCAGCTAGTACCTGGCTCTCTCCTGATTGACGGTGTGTTGTTCTCTCTGCTGTTTTAGAAAGACCTTCACAGCTTAAAGCACCTGAGTAATAATCATTAAAATCCTCCCTGAGTTTTCACAAATTAAAAAAAAAAAGAAGATGGAAGTTTAGAAGTTGATTTGATCTATTCCCAAAGTGGGATTTTCATCTTGAATTATCCTGTTGGCTGCCTACAAGTAAACATCTAATTGCTAATTCTCCACTTCATTTAGTGTGGTATAATTCTCCTTTTGTCGGCAACACAGCTGATGTTGAATGTGACTGATGAAGACTTGGCTGTAATTGGGGACACAAACACAAAGAGCACCAGGGGCCTCACTGACTATTGTTCACAAGCTTTCCTGAAAGCAAAAATTATAAATTCCCCTCCCAAGAAATTCTATATAAATTATTTCATAAGATCACAGCTAAATGCAGGGTGAATAACTCTCTTTAATTTATGGAGTATTTTATTAAATTATTTTGAAGAATATCCTTGAACTAGTAAGGCAAACATTTTAAATGAGTGCTTCTAAGTGAAAGTCAAAATTTAATTTTGTGATACCCGTGTCAGGAAATTTTGAATGGAGTCGCAAATTCTAAGATGAAATATCTTGAAAATTATAAAATGTTACTTTCATAAGCATCCATGAAAAGTCTTTGGGTTTTTCTTTCATCTAATGATCTCTGCCTTCCAAAGATAACGTATTTTTATAATGGACATGTTATCAAGGATATAAAAGAGAGTATAGGTAGACTAGATGTTTGCCAATACTATGCTGCCAAGTTATAACATACTTGCTATGTTGCAGAATTTCCTAGATGTGCTCTCTCTTACAGATCTAAAACGGACCCTGTCACAGGAGCTGTGAAAAATACAAAGTACCATCAACTATAGTAAGCATCACCAACTCCATTTTCCATGCGCATTTGAAGTTTTCATGTACTATTTTATGCTGCATAAAAATATAAAAATTCTCTTTTATTTGTTGCTATATAGTGCTGTGAAATAGAAGATTGAGGACTTATAAAAAAATAGTAAAAAAAAAAAAATAGTCATCATGTTAATAGAGTCACAGAGGCCAGAATCTGAGTCTTAGCAGTCTTTCCTGGAATGTTTGTGTTTCTCAATTTTGTTTGGTCTTTGGCAGTGATTTGCTGGGATTGGTCACTTACCTGGACTGGGTCATGATCATCGTAACCATCTGCTCTTGCATTTCCATGATGTTTGAATCCCCCTTTCGAAGAGTCATGCACGCACCCACTTTGCAGGTACGGCTGCTTAAACCTCAGCTCACAGCTCAGGGGTAAAACTACTGACCTGCAATTTTTCTTTTCATTGTGACCAAACTACCTCTTGCCCATTTCAGATTGCAGAGTACGTGTTTGTGATATTCATGAGCATTGAGCTTAATCTGAAGATTATGGCAGATGGCTTATTTTTCACTCCAACTGCTGTCATCAGGGACTTTGGTGGAGTAATGGACATATTTATATATCTGGTAAGTCTTTAGTTATTCCCTAGCTGGAAAATGAAATGATTCTGTAAAACCTCCTAAATTTCTTGGTACAAGAGTGAGATGTGTGAGTTGCAGAGGTTTAAATGCCCTGAGTTCCTAAATGGACTAAAGAGTAGTCCATGATATGCAAATAAGGGACATGCATGTAAAATCTAAATTAAAAGCATTATAAATATCTAGGGACAGTTATGTTGTTCAAATACACCAATCACAATTGTATGTATGAACGAGATGTACATTAATAAAGCCTAAAATAGGAAATCTAATTTGCATCCCATAATTCTTGTGGCTCCTATACCAAAAAAAGTTCGCCTCATATAAATCGTGTTATTAATCAATGAGCCCCTCCCTGTTAATGGCAAACTACACTGATTGTGGTTGGACCTCTCTCTGATTACAGTGCACAGAATACCTGGCTATAGCAAGTGCCCATTCAAATGTTCAGTTAAACTAAATTGGGGAAGCATAGGAATGGAGTCAAAAGAAATTTTACTTCTTCTATGTGTCCATGAAGGCATAAAATTGATGTCTTTGCAGACGCAACATGGAGAGTTGTGATCATTAACAGGTAGCATGTTGCAGATTATTAATAAAATAGAGGTAACCTCGAGAAAAGGAATTCCAGTCATACTGACATCAGCGAAGCCTCTTGTGTAGTAACTTAAAAGAAGGAGCAGAACGCACGGATATACGCACAGACACAGCGTGGGCACCTCCATTTCATTCCTGCACACACATGATGACTTTCCTTGGAGGCGTCTAACAGGTCTAGATTAAGTCCATTGTTTCAAGTTAACAGATTGCAAACACAACTGGTGAGTGCTTGTCTCCCATAACACGTGGAATCTCTGCTAAATGAAAAGTTGTGGCCAGTTGGCTCACGCAAAATGTAGATAGTAGAAGATAAATTACGTAAATCCCAGAGATTATTTTTTTCCCTCCAGGTGAGCTTGATATTTCTTTGCTGGATGCCTCAAAATGTGCCTGCTGAATCGGGAGCTCAACTCCTCATGGTTCTTCGGTGCCTGAGACCGCTGCGGATATTCAAACTGGTGCCCCAGATGAGAAAAGTTGTTCGAGAACTTTTCAGCGGCTTCAAGGAAATTTTTTTGGTTTGTTAGAGTTACGCTTTGCTTCCAGTTCACTGTAGTCCAACTCCGTAATGTAGCCAATGCGGGGACAAAGCGAGTCTTGCTTGTCCAGGTCAAGTCTGTAATTTCGTTTATTACCAGGGGGTTATAAAGCACGAACAAAACACAATGCACTTTCAAAAACTTTAGCCATGGGTGTGTCTGGCAATCAGTTTATTTAATTCAGTGAACAAGGAAAGACACATTCTGGAAAGTACAATAATGGGGACTTCAAAGAGATAGTATCTGCTGACTCTTTCATTCCTAATTCTTGACTCTTATTTCTACTTTGAGTTTTAGTCTCCCCATCAGGAAATTAAGGATAAGATTCAACGCTATCTACTTCATAAATGTATTTAGGAATGAATGCATTTAGGCTCATAATCTCATTCTGTATGTTCCCTAAAGCATATAGCACGGAATTTGTCTCTAGATCTTAGGAGTGTTAACATAAAACAACTTAAAAAAAATCTAACATACAGGTATACCCTACTTTAAGTAATCTCAGTATACAGTAATGAATGTTTACAAATGTGGTTGGGAATAACATTCTTTTTAGTTGTGCAAACATTGATTTAGGGTCTTCTAAGAACAGGGCTGGAGATAAAACAAGAGACTCGTTCACAATCTGTTACAGAAGAATCTTTGCCTTACAAAAGAATGATCAAAAGATTCTTTTTATTATTGATGAGTTCTGCTTGTGCATGAGATAAACATGAATTAATTTACATATGTTTGTTTTGTATCTTGCTTTCTAGAAACATACACATGGTAAGAGAACAGTTGTAGATGTAGTTGATACAAAGGTAGATAGATTGTGATATTACTAGAGGCATAGAGTTGGTGACTTTTTAAAATGTATTTAAAAGTCCTCATTTTTTTGTGCAAAACCCTGAAACTGTGGCTTTTCACACAGCCGGAATTAAAAGAAACAAAGTATCACCTGATAGCTCATGTATTTGAATCTTTTGATTATTGATAGATTTTAGAAGAGAATCTATTTGTGCCTTCTCCTGATGATGTTTCTGTGTTAAGTTAGTATACTTAAGGTTTATGTTTAGATTATTCAACCAGTATAATGGTTGAATGGTTTGTCCCATATTTTACCCTTTGCCACTTTTCTCCCCTGAGTCAGCCAGCAGAGGGAGCATGAGTTAATTAACAGATTCACTTTTTAGGACTGAACTATCTCCTGTCCTCTGTGCACAGCACATTCTCCTAATGCACACCCTCATGCTTGCAAGAAAGCAAACCCACTGCCGCTCTCATTTGTGCTCTGCTAATAAAGATATGAATTCGTTTTGAGACACTGGGCAATATATAATTATTTAAGCATTTTTCCTTTGTTCCATTAAATAAAATAGAGCAAGTTTTGATTTTAAAATCAGAAAAGTCCAAGTCATATAAAAAAAATACCATATTCTATTTTCTTACATGAAAGCCATATGTTTTTATTTCAAGAATTCAAAGCCTGTTAATTTCTTCCTTTTGATATTCCAGTAAGGCTAATTGAATGACCTATGGTGGAGACTGGAGACGTTAAAAGATAGTATCAAAAACCCATGAATTTTATACAATGTTATCTTTGAAAATCCAGTTTATATCATTGTTTAAACCAAACCTAATGTTTAGTTTTTACCAAAAGATTTAATATTTCATCAATTTCTTTCAGGTCTCCATTCTTTTGCTGACACTAATGCTTGTTTTTGCAAGCTTTGGAGTTCAGCTTTTTGCTGGAAAACTGGCAAAGTGCAATGATCCCAACATTATTCGAAGGGTAAGATACACCTCTCTGGCTTTTTAAATAAAAATTAAGGTAGTTTACCCTCCCTTGGAAAGCATGTGGTTCAGGAGCTGCTGAGGCTACTTTGAGAACACCCTGGCAAAACTCTAAAAATTCTCTTCCCACAGACTCCTTTTTGCTTAAGCATGCAGTATGTCTGTTCTGGCTGGGAAAGGTTTACAATATTAAAAGCACATGTCAGAGAATTCTACTCTTCCCTCCTATTCCAGTGTCAATCCACTGTTGACATCATGGGTGTAGTCGCCCAAGATTCCAGATGTTTACAGCTGTGAGCCTCAGAAACTTTCCCTTTAGGTCTTCCCTAACTTGATCCTGCCTCTGTTGTCACAAGCAGAATAATTGAAAAGAAATTCACATAGTGAGAAGTGGTCTGTGTCTTTTCATCTTTTCTCATATTAGCAAGCAGCCCCATGCAAAAATGTACAAGAGGCAAAGTTTAACTCTTATCCCATTTTTTATTACTTGCCCACTCTCAGCATTGTCTTCTTTAGGAAGCCGGTGCCTTCACATTAGCTCTTAGCTGCCCAGAATCTTCTCCTTTATGATGACCAAGAAGGACCCTAACAAAGACCCAAACTTGAATACTTTCACTACAACATTTCTCCTTCTCTTTCTTCAGTCAGTGTTAATAAGATGACACAGATGCTGTAACAACTCCAACATTTCAGCAGCTTAACATTTGAACTGTACATGTTGCATCTTGGAAAAGTGGGCCAGGTCTCCTCCAAATGACCATTCAGGGGCTCAAGTTCCTTCCATCCTGTGTCTCCACCCTTCACTATGTCTTCAGAGCCTTCTATTAGCAGTTAGCTGGCAGATGAGAACAGAGAGCCATCTCTGTCGAAGAGGGCTGTGGTCTCACCCAAGAAGTGTACACACCCCCTCACCCCACATTCCACTGGCGAGAGCATGGGCTCACCATACTGGGTGGGAGGCTGGAAAAAAAGGGTCACAGTTTGGTTAATAATTAGCCAGTCTCTGCAACACCATGCAGTGTTCCATTCTCTTAGGACTCCTCTCAATATTATAGATAGATTAATAAAGGAAACCAAGTACTATTGATGTATAAACTAAAAAAGTATTTTCTCTTTCACCTAAATAAAATAATTCCTGAATTCCATTAAAATGTGTGTTTCCAAAAGGCCTAATAGAGCTGAACTGTGGTCTGAAAGTCATGATGGACCAAATTAGCTGGTGAAGGAAATAATGAATGAAGAGCTGATGCATAGTCCACAAGCTTATGCACAGAAAGAAGAGTTACTTTATATCCACACTGAATAAAGGCCAGGAAAAAAATAACAACATTTAAAGATGAAGCCTGCTAAGACTCTTGGATGACTCGGTATATTAATAATGGCCTAAGCACATGGTGCCTTTATGGTATCTGCTCACACCCAGCCCAATCTGAAGATTGATGACTCTTACAGGGGATGGAGAACAGACAGCAGATGGGCACCGATATAGCTTGCACAATGCATTTATCCTCTTTCCTACAGCGGGGGTGGGGGAGTGCATGGGGGGCGCATAAGGAAAGCCTAAGGAGACTTAGCTGTCTTAGGGAGCATCGGCACCAAGCAGAATAACTGAAAAGAAATTTGCATAGTGAGAAACAGGCTGTGTCTTTTCATCTTTTGTAATCCCAATATAAGAGGCCAAAGCCAAGAACACCATGTGGATGAAGGGATGTCAGTTCTATCTCAGAGCTCCCAAGGAAAAAGGGAAACTGGATACGCCAACATTTAGATCACACAGCTCGTGCTTAAAGGCAGTGGAGCTTGAGCTGTCTGGGCCATGTTTTCCAGCTGGGAGAACATGTTGTTTTCTTGTATTTGTCTGAGCACTTCCCCTCATGTCTTTGCTCCTTTTCTTAAAACGTGACAGCAGATGTCTTGAGACTGATACAGCTAGAGATATGGAGCCTGCAAACCAACTCCGAGAATACCTTTTGACAAGTACTCATTAAATGTCAGTTATTTAATGATAGCTAACATCAAGGCACCATGAAAGGCGAAATGAAATGAGGGCTAGAAAAATGAGTAGGCCACTACCCCTGTTTTGCAGCATTTTCTGTCCAATCAGAATATGTGTTTCATGTTCAAGCAAACTTAATATAAAGTCAGCAGTTAAAAGAGCACATGGGAGGCAAAAATAATGTGCAGTCTGAATTTCAGCATGGGAAATCATGCTCCAACTGGGAATGCTGTTCAAAGAAGGCTTCAGAGAGGAGATAGGGTATGAGACAAGCAGGAAAGGATCTCCTGAGCAGAGCAGGCAGGGTGGAGAGAGACACAAAGTGTGCCAAGAGTCATGGTACAGAGGCAGGGACAAAACAAGGAGGGACACACATGGGCTTTAGCATCATGGCTCCTGAGATGAGAATCCAACTTTTGCAGATGTGATGGCTTGGTCTGGGCAGTTTATCCCTCTGCACCTATTCCCTCCTCTATAACTCTTCTCACGCAGTGATATGGTGCATATTAGATTAGCTTACTTACGTAAAGTACCTAACCCAATTGTCAGACTTCATTACCCTCTCATGTAGGAAAAAACTGAAAAACAAGGTCAGAAATGTTAGTTAGGGAAACATCATCACACTCCTGGAATGCCAGGCAAAGAGGTTTGGAATTTCTTTGATGAGAAGTGAGATGCCACTAAAGGTTTGTAAGAAGAAAAATCAGACACTTCTTAGCGCTCACAAAACACGAGGCACTGTCTGTCCCTAGTACCGTTTTTGTTACACACATTATATGAATGAGAAACACAGGTGTAGAAAGTTTAAATAACTTGTTCAAGGTCACCTACCTAACAAGTGGGGAAGCTGGGACACATGTCTAAGCAGCCTGGCTTTTAACCACACATCAAAGTGCGCTCGGGTGGCTCAGAAAGACAGATTGGAAGAGGCAGTAAGGCTGAATGCATCGTGTAGCCTCTAGGTGACACATTGCAACACAGTCTTTTAAAATAATGTTGTGGATAAATAGGTATGGTCATGAAAAGATAATCACAATATATTTCTAAATGAAAAAAGTGGGCTATGAGCTCATGTATGCAAAAAAGACTGGAAAGATGTACTCCAAAGTATTAACTGTGTTTGTGCGTAATCATAGGTTAAGTTTCCTTCCTTTTATTTATCCATGTTTTGTAAGGTAAAGATGTATTATTTGTGTAAAAAGGTTTTTATTTTAAGGAATTTTATTGGTAGGTAATCCAGAAAGAGGTAATGTTGGCATTAACTAAACTAGTTGTGATAAGAATGGAGACACAGGCCCTGAAGGATGGGAGAAGGTCTTGGTGCTGCATTGCTGCTGGGATGCCAATCCAGGGACAGGAAGGGAGAAGCCAGGAGGTGACATGATATAGGGTCAAAGGGGACTTTCAACAGGAAAGATAGAATTTCTCTTGAAATATTCAAATGGTGGTCAAGAATTTTACCATACACATCTTCAACCCAGAAAAGAAGTTTAGGCTCAAAATATGATAATTATAGCCTAAAAGGCAGAGACAACCAAAGGGAGAACAAACAGAAATGATTCCAAAACTTCTTATTGGTATTTAATTTTTAAATCTTTATAACAGCTTTATTGAGAGATAATTCATACATCCTACAATTTGCCCACTTCAAGTGTACAATTCAGTGGTTTAAATATTCACGGGTTGTATGACCTTCACAACAGCCACTTTTAGAACATTCACATCCTCTCAGAAAGAAGCCCCGTGTCTTTTAACTGTTACCCCCATCCCTTTGTCTACCCACCAACTCCAGCCCTAACAGCCACAGATGTACTTTTTGTCTCTAAAGAGCTCTCTGTTCTGGACTTTCATATGAATGGAATCATATCATTTGTGGTTCTTTGTGACTGGCCTTTTCACTTAGCACAGTATTTTCAAGGGTTGTCCGTGTTGTAGTATGTATCAGTGTTTCATCCCTTTTTATGGCTGAATAGTATTCCATCATGTGTATAGACCACATTTTGTTTATCTATTTGTCCAAAGATGGACATTCAGTCATTCCACTTTTTGGCTATCGGGAACAATGCTTATGTAAATATTTGTGTACAAGTTTCTGTGTAGACATCATATTTTCATTTCTCTTGGGTAGATACTTAGGAGTGGAATCACAGGCTCATATGGTAACAGTGTTTAGTCATTTGAGGAACTGCCAGACTGTTTTCCAAAGTGGCTGCACCATTCTACATACCCACCAGTAGGATATGAGGGTTCCAGTTTGAAGACTCTAACTTTTTCACATCCTCGCCAACACTTGTTATCTGTCATTTTGATTATAGCCATTGTAGTGGGTATAAGGTGGTATCTCATTATGGTTTCGACTTGCATTTTCCTAATGGCTAATGATACTGAGCATCTTTTCATGTGCTTATTGGCCATTTGCATCTCTTTGGAGAAATGTCTATTTGGATCCTTTGTCCACTTGCTAATGTTTTCAGTATCGACCCTCACCTGCCTGTCTCCTAAGTCTTTGCTATTATCTGCTGGGTAGCTGTCCACATCACTATCATTAGAAAAAGGACATTTGGTATTCCTTGTAAGAAGCGTTTCCTATCTTTTGCATTTTCTGAGTTCATTTTCTGACTAGGTTTCCCCCTTTCCCCCTTTTTTTCTACTTTAGGAAGATTGTAATGGCATATTCAGAATCAATGTAAGTGTGTCCAAGAACTTAAACTTAAAATTGAGACCCGGAGAGAAAAAACCTGGATTTTGGGTGCCCCGTGTTTGGTAAGAATATCAGAAAAATATTCTGATGAATGGTATTTTTGTTAATATTTGGCTTTAAGTCAGTCATATGGCATGAAACTAAAAGTAATTCTGCTAGAGATATTAAAATGATTTTAAGTAATACAGGGCAAAGCACCAGATTACAACAGGGTACAAAAATAAGGTAAATAATAGAACAAGTGGTACATTTAGTTCCACATTGCTTCATGAAACTAATGAAATATCACCTCAGTATTTTTCTAATACTTTAAAAGTATGTATCTGGATTTAAATGGCTTTAAAAATTAGTGAGGCTTGAAAAACGATTTCCTATCAAATTAAAACTAAACCCATCGTGAGTTTATATCTTTAAAAGAGGATCTGATATCCTCATAACAGTTGTAGAGAACCCTAAATCATAAAGCTATTTCAATTTTAAAACCCATTTACGTTGAAGGATTTCCATTATTGCGATCAGTAACACAGTTGATTACATCTAACTCTCCCTTCAAAATTCATTTTTCTTGAAAATGAATTTTCAAAGCATTAGCATTTATATCAAAGCTAGGAGTACCTAGTACCTTCTTTCTCATCTTGCTTATTAATGACCATCAATGGAATATCTCTGTCTGTTTCGTTAATGAGCTGAGTGTTCTATCAGCTTCATTTCTCCTTTTTAATCGTTACTTGTTTTTTTTTAAATTTCTTTTTCACCTCTTGGAATAATGAGTGAGCAACAGAACTCTGCCTTTATCTCAGTTGATGTTCTCTTCTAAATGTCAAGACTCTTTAAAAGGAATAGCAGCTGTACCCTAGCACTCCTGTTACCTTTCTTTGGAACTTCTCTAATATGAAATTCACTTTTATAAACAATCCAATATAGCTTATTTTAGGTTTTTATTTTGAAATACCCAAGAACTAAGAAGAAAGATTCATTTTGGATGTGTGGCTGGAACATGGATAGAGAGGAAGGCAACACATGAGGATAGCCTCATCCAACTTCTAACTAGAAAGCAGTCGAATTTACATTACAATTGAAGTGCATGAAGCATAAAAAATTTACTTTTCTGAGACAAAAATGTATTATGCCATAAATAACTTATTTATATCAGGACATCAAATGGGATTTTTTTTCCCTACTGTTTTGAGATTTTGGCTAACACCTCACATCTGAGGTCAATAGGGTATAAAATGTCTTTACATTCTACAGAGATCAGCTAGACCCATCCCAGCAGAACTTATGAAAAGATTATCCACCATCATCACCCAGCTCTAGCTTATGTAAAAGAAAACTCTACATTCAAAGATAATGTCATGGAAGCAAATGAAGTCAGGAGTAGAGAATCTGGCATCTCCCTCCCGTCACTATGGAAGAAGGGAGAGGGTGCCTCCCACGCCAGCAAGTGAGGGAGCCCAGGAGGACCACTTAGTATCAGAGACTGGCAAGGCAGGAATGGCAGGGCTTGTGGGCAGGCTGCTCTTCCCCTCTGGCAGAGCAGGGTTATCTGGTGTTCCTGGAGGGCCAAGTCGTCATTGCCCAGGACCACCTGATCTGAGCCATCTTACATGGAACTTTGCTGCAAAGGGCTCTGTGCTGGGGAGAGGGCACCCCCTTTGCAAGAGGCTGTGGGTGTCTTTCCAGGAGCCAGACCTGAGAATCGCCCACAGCAGCAAAGGGGCAATGGGGTACTCTCGTGCTGGGGACTCAGGATATATAGTGTATTCATATATACTATATATGTACTAATAATTAACAAATGCAATGTATTAATTGAAAATTTGAGTTACAGTAAGGTCAACAGATCAGGTGACAATTGCCATTGAAAAGGTAGTTTGTTACAGTTCCTAAAAGGAGGGCATGTCCCACCATGGGGGACCATGTGAGGAAGCCTCAATTTGCTCATGAGGCAGAGGGAGGGGAGAACTCTGGGGAAACCTATATTGCGGTTTCCATGGGAAGGAACAAGAGCAGGGATTGGTTAGGTTGAATCATTTCAGTGAGCTAAGGGGCACAGGAGCTGTCCCCAGTTGTCTAGTGCTCGGCCCTAGGTGATCAGGGCAGGTAGAAAGTGACCTGCAGTTTGAGAGCTGCTAAAGGAAGTGGTTGGGGTGTGGACCCTGGGTTGGTGGTTTTGTGTTTGGAAAGCACACCCACAGGAAGAGGGCTCCTCCCAAGAAGGGGAGGGGGCTGATGAGGGAGGCAGGCAGCCAAGGCAAGGTGGCTCAGGCACATTACTGGGTTGTCCAGAACAAGATGTGCCCAGCACATGCATGTAGGACAGGTGTTAAGGCATTGGTCAACACAGGGAGAGTTTCTGAGGAACACACAGTTGCGCTCCATGAGAAAGCAATAGCTGCCACTCTGGGACACAGATGGCCAGAGTCCAGTCGCATCAGATAACAACACTTTAACCCCATTCGTCTCACTGCATCCCATCCCGGTCTTGTAAGAATCAGAGAGTGGCCTGAAGAGAAGGAGTAGAAATAAAGGGAGCGGCCAACTCTTCTTTCCTGAAACCGGGGGTTGGGCTTGAGCTGCTGAGGATGAGGTCATCCCATGGGCTATGAGAACAAAGGTTTGATGTAAAATGGAGTTAGCTTTTTGAAAGAGACTGATCTTGCGACTGAAAATGACTGAGAAGCTTTGGGACCTCCGCAAGATGTCAGAAAGGAAGCCGTAACACACTAGAAGGCAGTGTTTGGAGAAAAGCAGTTGTACCTTCTGGCATTCAACCTGTTCCATAAAACGAGCTACACAGGATTTTAAAAATCAAAGCGAAGTGAAATGGAATATTTTATGTAAGGTATTATTAGGGAGTTCAAGTTCAGTGACATTTTAAAAGCATAAAAGAATAGAAGGGCATCCCTTGAACATCATCACTATTGCTTTTGTACATTTGTCCAGGATATTGTGACTTGGATTATTTGTAGTGAAATAAAGATCTTCAGTCTAATAAATGTCAACTGTACCCATGATGATGTTCAAGATGTTTCATCTTTAGTAAGCTAATCAAGAGTTAGAAGCTGAAAATATTGTAATTTCATATTGGCTAAATTATGATTAAGAAAATAAATTATGCCTGGGAATACACCTAGGGCATGCTTTGATAATTATAATTAGGACATAAATATGCACTAATTCAAGAGATAGTCTAGTTTCTATATTCTCTCTACAGATGAATAATTTATTTTCTTCTGAATCATTCAGGCTTGATGAGATAAAAATCACCTCAGTAAAAGGATTAATCATATCATATATTATAAATATTGTGTGTTTTATTTTAAGCAGAGGTCTGGAATATAGAAAAATGGCATGCATGGGAGAAAAATCAACAAAGTATTCAAGTTTACAATCAATGTATTTATTGAGTGCTTGCTATTTACCAGGTATTATGCTTGTCACTGTGATACAGCCCTGAATAAGCTATGTCCCTACCCCATAGGAGTTTGAAGTCTAGGGGGAATAAAAAATGAAATTACAAATAATTTTATATAATATGCTTAGGGCTTTGATCCTACATGGATAAGCCCGTAAGCCTACCTCTAGATAACCTGAACTCGTCTCCAGGTAATTTGAAGTTACACTATGATATGTTCTAGGCAGAAGGAGATCAGGTTTTGTAGGGTCTAAGGTTCAAACAATTCAGGGTACCAGGGTCTTGGAAGGGACCTGTGCAGAGGGGGGTCCTCAGGCTTAGGTTTTCTTGGCTTCATGGTACACCTGCCTCTTATTCCTACAGAAAGGCAAAGGGTGCGATGGCACACATGGGAGAGGTACCTGACACAAACTAAGGACCAAACAGAATGACCAGAGGAAGAGACACATTGGTTAACTTTTGAAGGATGGCGAATAGGAATTAGACAAATGAAAGGGAGAGGCTTCAGAGCAGGTGGGAAGAAAGGTCTAGGCAGAGGTTAGGTGTTGCAAGTTGAGACAACTCCATTGCCAAAGCTCAAGGCAAAAGGAATGCTGACGCTTTCTAGGAAGCACAAAATATTTCTGACTTCTTTAGGAGAAATGATTGTGTGGATACAAGGTACCATTTTGGACAATGTTTTCCCCCGTATATCCACATCTAAGTCACATATTCATGGCGCTCCCATGTTCTGCAGAGGAGGAGCAGCTCTCCTTATAGTGCTCTTGGGGGCCTTGGAGCACTTTCCATTGGGAAGTAAAAGATTGAACAAATTGTGAGGTCAGAACCAATGTCTTCATTTTCTGAATTGGACAGACAAGATTAAAATCTATTAAAAATTAACCAGAAAAGGTGATATATAAACACCCTTCCAATTTAAGGAATGTAAAATGACAATGATGGAGTATGTTTGGGATTTAGTGAAGTCCTCTGTAGTTATCGGTAAAATTTCAAACTTTCCAATTTTGCTATCATGAACAAAGTGTAAATAAACATCTTCTGTGATTGAAACTGAAAAAGACTTATTTTTTTAAATGTGATTAATTCTCCCAATTATTTAAGTCTATGATACTACATTTTGTTTTTCTTGGTGTAGTTAGAATATTTTTAACATATTCTAACTTCTAAAAGTTAGAATGGATCATGAAAGTAGTTTAAGTTGCTGCAAATTCAGCTTAAAAAGCACTTTTACATAAAGAAATGGATGGGTAAGAAAACTCAACATCAGATCTGAGAACTGGCTTACTTGGTGAAAAAGAAAAAATCCTTATTCAAGCAAACTGTGGTATTTGTAGAATCCTTACAACTTCTATCTATGGTAAAATATATGAAATTTAATGGAAACTTCCCAAAGGAAAGATCCAAAAGAATATATTTGTACTTTTATATGTAAAAAATATAGATCAGAATTCTAAAATATGAATTTCTGAGTGGGGCTTTTGCACTGTATAGAAAACATCTCTACCAATCAGTTTTAAACCCTTAGGAGCAAGTCAGTTTCAGGTTTATGTTTTCTTCTTATATCCTCATCTATTTAGTATTTCAAAAAAAATTATAAAGGTGCATCTCATGATTTTCTCTATTGTTTAAAAAGCATAAACAATGATAGAAAAATATTGAACCAGATTCCCCTCAGAGTGTTGCCTGTCATGAGGGTTAAATTTTGATAAATGAGCTAGCAGGGAAAATAATGATCCAAACATAGTTTACATAGGCTCCCAGTAGGACCACTCTATTAGGAGTCCAGGGCTCAATGCTTCCTCAAATTCAGGAAATGTAGTGATAGTCCATAATTTTCTAATATGTGATTGTCTAAATCTTTCAATTATTTAAAATTAGCCTCCAATAAGAAGGAAAGAAAAAAAATACTGAAAGCTACTTCTTTTAACAATAAAAAATGTTAGCTAAGACTCATAACAATTAAAGAAGATATTAATACAATGTAGTATTAATATTAATAGAAAAGATCACTTTTGTAAGTGGGAAGAAAAAAGTATAAATGTTTCAGTAGAACAAGAAATAAGACATTCCTCCCCAAATAAAATGAATAATAGTGGGGCCAAAGTGTTTTAGAAACCAGGAATCAACTGTGGGGGTACTCAGCATGCTGCACTTTGGGGACTACAAAAGTGTCTATTGAGAACACAAAGAGCTAATGAGAAAAAAAAGTCCAACCAAGAAAGTGATTTGGAAACATACAGGCTGTGAGCAAACACCTCTTGCCATCTCGGTAACCTCTAAATTCATCACTATTTTACAGCATAACATTCACAACGATGACATAAAATGAAATAAAGAAACCAAATTCTACTCTTTTTATGCTTTCTATGCTAACACAGGGAATTGTAATTGATGCCTTTAGAAAGGTTTTCCATTATAAAACTATTTCAAAATTCACATCCAAAATCCAGTGCCCCTTTGTGCAAATCTGTAAACGTGTATTTCCGATGCTCAGAGCAAAGAGCTAAAACTGGAGTTGCGTAGCATTTTGTTTTAAACTGAGACTACCCCATCACAAATTACAACACATGCATGCATTGTTATGATTTAGCGAACGAATGCCCCATAGCGCACCTTACCAAATGCTACATGGACCCTGCACCCAAGATTGGGAGGTGCTACAGATCTGTGCCTTAGCATGCTTCTCATTGGAATTCCACAGAACATTTCTCTCTCTGAATTGCAGGGCGAATCCTCGGAACTTTAATTTTGACAATGTGGGAAATGCTATGCTGGCATTGTTTGAAGTTCTCTCCTTGAAGGGCTGGGTGGAAGTGAGAGATGTTATTATTCATCGCGTGGGGCCGGTAAGCAAGCACTGCAAATCCTCTGAACACGTCAACAGCAGCCCCCATTTGCTTTGAAGAATAACCGTATATTTCATTTGTGCAGATCCACGGAATCTATATTCATGTTTTTGTGTTCCTGGGTTGCATGATTGGACTGACCCTCTTTGTTGGAGTAGTTATTGCTAATTTCAATGAAAACAAGGTAAGAATTCCTGGTTTGACTACCACAGGATTTAGTCTTTTCTAGCCGTTCACTTTGAGCTATCTTTCTCACACGCGGCATGAAGTCGCATTAACCTGCAATGTGACTGGTGTAAATAATCTTTATAACTATTTTACAAGCTACTTTATCGCTGCCTTTCAGACACATTATCTAAGAGTACAATTCTCTGGCTAAATTTACCCTTCTAGTAACAGCTAGACAACTGAGAGGCGCATCTCCTATTGTTCACATTGAAAGGATGTACAGTAAGTTATTAAAACACAATAGCTGACAGTGAGTCACTGATTACAGGTAATATTACTTTCGCAAAATGTAAATCGTATGCTTCTTTGTAACTCAGTAGGTGAACTCTGAATTTTGATGGGGTGGTGGGGTGTGGTGAAATTTTTAAATCCTAATTCACAGAATAAGAAGAATGTTTTCTAATTCCATATAAACTACATCTTTTGTGAACGCGGAAGCCTACTGAGTTCATAATAGCTGGGATGATCAGTGCAAGGGCTCACAAACATCTATGCAGTCTCCTATCCAAAAGTTTAGAGAAGAACATTCTATTAGCGCTCCTTGGAGTGGTGCTTGTTCTTCTGGGCACTTCTGATACGCCCTCTCTTGTGTGAGGGTCAGTCTTTTGGAATTATAATGATTGAAATGCATGCAGTTTTTGAGCTTATACTATTTACTAAGATCTTATATATTCTATCAATCTTCACAACTGTGAAATGCACGGTTGAAGAAAAAGCAATGACTTGTCTGGGGCTTATAAGGAATAAAAAATGGGGCCAGAATTCAGAATCGGTGCCTGTTACAGCAGGCTCTGTGATTTTTCCAATGCAAGAGTATAAAAACGTCAGCCGTCGTTCTGCATTGAGCTAAAGCTAGATCTGCCCGCAAAGCGCCGTGCTGTTCGATGCTATTCACGGCTGGGACCGATTCCCATGCATTCACATCAGAGCTCTTTGGTTTGTGTCGCTGCACGTGGGACTGTATCATTCACGGTCTCTGGGCTCAACGTGTGTGGTACCAGTTACTCAGTCAGTTGCCACCTTTGATGTGTGTCTAATGAGTATGTCATTTCTTTCAGGCTTTCAAAGGGTACAATTTAAAAATCCCCCCTTTGGGCGCCAACACTACTGGGACCCACAGAATCCTGGAATCTCAGAGTTAGAAAGAACGGTAGTGATCACATCACCCAGCCTCCTGTTTTATTCCTTAACACATTCATAAATGAGTTTCTTTGAGTCCTACAGTGCTCAGTTTATTACCAAGCAGAAAGAGGAAGAAGGATCTTTTTAGATGCTTTTGAGCCATGCAAGGGAGCAGACACTGGGAATTCTAGAACATGAGCAGAAGCTGGTCAGTCAATTAACAGGCCAGTTTAGGCCCTGCTTGCTCAGAACACCATATGAGGCCCTCTGAGCAGGCCCCTGAGTTCAGGAGAATCAAGGCCTGTGTCAGCTCACAATTCAGCAACATAAATGAACAACATAAAATGTTCAATAACTGGCAACAAATGTATAATTCATTGCAACTCTTGAACTTATGGCTGAAGTAAGGGGAAGAACCAGGGAGGTCTCCTTCCAGAACTGTGTTTATGTTCTGAAGGAAGGGAGAAGTGACTGGCCTGTTTGGGGGGCATGTTATGTCAGCTAACATGGACACTTAGAGAGAGGAGAAAATTACAAGACATTATAATACCAGACATGACAACCTTGATTAGTTATTGGAAACAAGTTTCTAAATTACATAAACCTTCTAGTAAAGTTTCTATTTTTCTGCAAGTTTTTTAAAAGGTAGCATATGAGCTGCTATCTAACAGCATTTATTCATTTATTATTCAATATTTAGCAGATTTATTTGAGCACTTACTAGGTGCAGACACTGCTCTTGGCACTGAGGACCTACCAAACTAAACTAAACACTAAACACTAAAATTTTCACCATCATGGAACACACATCTTAATAGTCATACCCAAGGAAATATAAATAAGGTTTTTACCAGTAAATAAGTTTTTTTTCTCTGATTTCCCTACCATTAGATTATGTGTTTGATTAATGAACTTACTTTGACAATAATAAACTTTCAGAGATTTCTATATATTATCTAATGATACCTCCGTGCTTATTATTATTTTTTTTTGGATCCTTCACAGTTCAACTTTTCAAAATATCTTGTTTTGTATAACAAAGGAATAGTATTAATGTCTATGGTGCCTAGAAAACAAATATTTGTTAGTGAGAAATTAGTGAAATTGCTAGTTAGCAATTAGTGACAAAAGTGGCTTAGCAATATTAATATCAGAATAAAATAATTTTAAACAAATATCATTATTAGGAATGAATGGTGTAATTAAATGATGACAAAAGAAATTAATCAATAGAAAGATAAACTTCTGAATCTCAAAATATACAAAGCCAAAATTAACCAAGTTATAAAAAGAAGCTTGCAAATCCAAAATCATAGTAAAAGATATTAACATATTTCTTCAAGAAACTAATAAATCAGATAAGAAAAGAAATGAGATTTCATGTAATAAACACCTCTGATTTAATAAACATAAAAAGAACTCTGAGCCCAACAATTTGAGATTATTCATTGTCTTCAAGTACAAAATGTATCCTCTAGAAGGACATAAAACAATAATTGCCAGAGTTCGTAATGTATAAAATATATTCTCTAACCATAATAAAAAAGACAGCAAAAAACCCCTTCATAATTTGGAAATATTAAGGCAACATTCTAAATAATTTATGAGATAAAGAGGAAATCATAATAGAAATCACAAAACAATTACAGATAAATAATTTTAAAATATCATATATAAAAACTCAAAAGGTGTAGATGAATCAGTAATTGGAGAGAATTTATCACTTTAAGTGTATAGGTTAGAGAAAAAAATCAAAGGTTAAATATTGATATATCAAATATCAAAATCAATAAATTATAATAAGAACAACAAAGTAGAATCAAAGAAAATAGGAGGAAGAAAGTAACAAAGATCAGGACAGAAATTAATGATAAAGAAAATGAGGACACTTGCATAGTTCCTATATATATAAGGTTCAAGAAAAACAACAGCTAGATCTTTAAAAAAATTAAATCAGTAAACCTCCAGTAAGATTAAGCAAGAACAAAAATGTAGAAAAGAAAAGTAAACAAGAAGGAAAGTAGACAAGCTATAGTAATTAAAACAGTGTTGGTGTCGGTATAGGGATAGAAAATTAGACTTACAGAATAAACAGAAAGGCCCAGGAGGGATCCATGTATGTAAAACAGAAGTAACACAGCAAATCAGTGAAGGAGGGTGAGACCAATGATGAGCGATGTTGGGAGCTTTGGTTGTGTCCATGTAAGAAGCTAAACTGAGATCTCTACCTCACTGCATACTCAAAAATGAATTCCAGATGAAATAAAGACCTAGATATGAAAAGCAAAATTTAAACCATTTTTAAAAATGTAAGCATTTTTATTTGAATTTCAGATAAGCAGAAAATAATATTTTTTACTTTTATTATTATTTTTAATTGGCACATAGTTATTACACATATTTATTGGGAACAGTGTGATTATCAATACAGGTATACGATGTGTAATGATCAAATCAGAGTAATTAGCATATCCATCCAAACATTTATCATTTCTTTGTGTTGATAATGATTGAAATCCTCTCTTCTAGCTATTTGAAAATATGCAATTAATTGTCATTAATTATAGTCACCCTATAGTGCTGTAGAACACTAGAACTGCTTCCTCCTATCTGGCTGTTCTTTTGTATCCATTAATCAACCTCTCCTTTCTCCCTTCCTCCTTTCCCTGTCTCTAGTAAACATTTATTTTTTGACCCTGGAGTAGTTGAGAATTTTATAACATGAGCCACAAAGTAAAATCTGTAAAGAAAATAATTTATAAATTAGATTATATTAAAATTCAAAATTTCTGAATGACAAAAGGCACTATAAGCAAAATAAAAATATAAGTCAAGACGAAGAGAAAATATTTTCAACTGATAAAAACTTAGTATCCAGAATATATAAGGAATTCTATAAAACATTAAAAAGTAAATTTTAATATACAAAAATGAGCAAAGAATAGGAATAGGCAATTCACATAAAAAGATACAGGAATCACCATTTATATACATACAAAACATTTCATCTCAATATTAAAACTGTGTTAGGTACATGTCACACCTATCAAAGTGGTCAAATTAAAATGTCTGATCATGTCAAGTATTGAGAAGAATATGAGGAAATAGGAACACATATATTACTGATGTAAAATTTTTTTGGTTATTACTCTTTAGATAGCAACCTGGCAACATCCGGTAAATATAAAGATGCTTAAATTCCTAGACCCCACCAATTCTTCTAGAGATTTACAATGGACAAACTCTCATAGGTGTTTACCATGAAACAGTACATGTATCTTTATTACAGCATTGTTTATAGGCCATAATCCTAAAAGGAATAAACTACTGATGTATTTGCACAGTGGAGTACTACGTGAGCCGTTGAAATGAACAAATTAGATCTAGTAGTCTAGTTTGTATGGAAAACATACTGTTCAGTGAAGTTAAAGACAAACTGCATAAATAAACATATACTGGATATCACTTATGTAAATTTTAAAAATTCAGAACAAATAAATTCTTATGTATTTACGCATACATAAGCACAAAGTCTGAAAACATAGTAAGGAAGACACACCCCTGAAGGACAGTGGTTAGCTCTGGGGAAGCAAAGAAAGAATGGAAGTGGGGGTGGGGTTGTTTTCCAGTTTCTTGAATTATACTTCTACCTTTATAATAAAATAAAATACAAAGCAGTGCAATGCAATACAATATAATACTAATTGTGTGCATTTTAATCAAGTACTCTATTATACAAAATATGTGATCTCATTTAGCCGGTTCATCGCAGCGCTAATTTCTTTAAAAGGCAAATTCTATGACTTCATACCTCTTAAAAAATAGTTTTGTGATTGCACATATCAGAATTTTTTTCTTAAAAAAGGAAAGACAAAGTACTTTTAACTAGACACAGCAGCATTGACAAGCTGTAATTTTGCTGCTATGAAATGAAAAGAAACTAACCGCTATTAGTTAGTGTCCCTTTTTGAAAATGTAATTATGTAGAAAACCCTCTTTCAATTTTCCCAAACCTGAATATTGCACATCTTCAAAGCTATCAATTGAAGGCTGCCGAATTCTCTCTGAAGGCTGCTGAATTCTCTCTGAAACACGTGGCCATCATTTGGGGAACTCCTCCCAAGACCGACTGAGCATTCTGACCATATTTCTCTCACCACCACGGTGGGAAGAACATCCTTATTGCAAACTCCCACATCAGTGCTGTTTGTCTGCGATGTTCTTGGTGTGAGCATACGACAAAAGTCCTCTCCCTGCTTTCCTTTGTCTGTTAAGGGGACGGCTTTGCTGACCGTCGATCAGAGAAGATGGGAAGACCTGAAGAGCCGACTGAAGATCGCACAGCCTCTTCATCTCCCGCCTCGCCCGGGTACCCAAGATGCTCTGATTTTATTCATGTTGGGCACTAGTGTGCATGATTCCCCAGGAGTCTCAGATTTAAATTAAAATAATAATCACGAGGCCACTGGGAGGTTGTGCATAAGTTAATATAGAAACAGGCTCCAAACTACAGATCTCTCCGTAAGGCTATTAAAATCAACCAGCCAAAGGCCGTGCTTCAGTGCTCTCAGACTAAGCCTTAATGAAAAAATGAATTTTTAAATAAAATATATTTGTGCTTGCCTTTTAAAAATATGAGTGAAATGTATTACACTGACAGAAATTGAATGATGCGCTTCCCCTTCCAATACGAGCAGCGTCATGCACCGTTGTTTTAAATATTCAGAGCCAGCCGTTCCGGCAGAACATCTCACAATAGATGGAACTGTAGGGGGAGAGGAATGTAATGGGTTTTAAGATGAGCATTAAAGAAAATGAAAGACAAGAAAGTAAACGTGACCTATGTCTAAAACACCCTTGCATAAACCTTTCTTTTCCAGACAATGATGGCTTTAGAGCTAAGATGTACGACATAACCCAGCATCCTTTCTTTAAGAGGACCATTGCATTACTCGTCCTGGCCCAGTCGGTGTTGCTCTCTGTCAAGGTACTTTGTTTCCCCCCAAGACTCTGGGAATGAACTTTGTATCCCTTGGTACATCCAAGAATATCCCAAGCTGCCATATCCATTCACAGTCTGTGTTCTTGAGTATAAAAAATTAAGATTCACAGTCAGGGCCAAGAGGGTAGAAGAAGGGGAAAGACTGGACGTGTCCTATGGATGTGGGCAGACCCGTGTGCTGTTTCTCTTGCAGTGGGACGTCGAGGACCCAGTGACGGTACCTTTGGCAACAATGTCGGTTGTGTTCACCTTCATCTTCGTTCTCGAGGTACAGTAATGAGGAGTCCGCTGGCTCTAGGGGGAGCCGGGCACAATGCTAAAATAAATCGGTGCCCCTCTTTGATGCCACTTACTTTGAGACCTGTGTGCCATTGCCTTTGAAGCCTTTTTGTTGGGGACGGGGAACGCGTAGCACACTCTTAGGATATTTCCTTCTTAGGCTGTTTCGCTTAACTTGAACAAAGACTTTATCCTCCAGATTTTTCTCACTGCAGAAATGCTGCTGTCAATTGTGTCTGAACGTTGGCCTGTCTAGTTATGGGAATTCAAATATTTACAGGGAATGGCACAAGCCACTATAATTCAGGGGCTCAAATTGCAACATGTTGACAAAACATCTTGGCCTAGCCAAGATTATTTTAATATGTGGTTCCTATAATATCACTTTCCAGGGCAATCTTCTTTGAAATATAAGCAGATTCTCCTTTTTCCCTTTACTGGTTGATGTTTCCCAAACTCTATGGTCTTCTACTTGAGGAAGAAAAAGATCCTGCGATCAGAACTAGTCATAAAACAAGGATAAAAGAGTGTGGAGAATACAGATTTGTAACTGACTTAGCTTTAAAAATAAAATCATGTATCTTGGCAATAAACTCTTGTTTTTGGTTACCACATTGTTTAAAATGATTCTTTAAATAGATAATATAGGCATGTGGTCTAAAAGGAAACTTCAAAAGGCACTAAAGGATTTGTCTCTTTTTTAATTAAAAAGATATTGTATCAGCAAAAAATAATTTAGAATTTTCTTCATTCAAAAACATATACGTACACATAGAACACCTAAAGTTGATACATTTAAATATGTGCTGAACACTGACTCACTCTGTTTGTTTTCTTCATTAATTTTCCCCAGGTTACAATGAAGATCATAGCAATGTCGCCTGCTGGCTTCTGGCAAAGCAGAAGAAATCGGTATGATCTCCTGGTCACGTCCCTTGGCGTTGTGTGGGTGGTGCTTCATTTCGCTCTCTTGGTGAGTGCCGGAGTAAACTTTATTTCCGTTGATAATTTCAGTTTAGTTCAGTTCAGCTCAGTCTTGTTTGCAGTGCCATGACACTCCATGCCAGCCCACCCTCAGATGTTAGATTAACCTCTCTAAAGCCCAGCTTGGATCGTGACAGGCCCCCAGACGTGCTTGCATCTACGTGTGCCCAGCCCCACACTCTGAACACAGGCAACACCTGGCCCTCGAAGCCCTAGAGTGTGCAAGCCAGGAAGAGAAGGAGCTTAAATATCTTCTGGCTTAACCCCTCATTTTATCAAATTAGAAAATGAGAGAGAGAGAGGAAAACTGAAACAGAGACTGAGGGGCCTGTCTCCATGCACACAGCAAGCTAGTATCACAAGACTCAAAGCCTGTTTTCTGAGCTGAAGTACAGCATCACTCTGCTTCATTATAATCAATATTTCACGATGTAATTCTCAGGTACTTCTGCTCCTTAATTTTCTACTAGATGTTTAGCTGCCATTTCTCTAAAGCACACCATTCCCGGTCTCCATACCTGTGTTCTCACTATTTTGCCTAAAATATCCTCACGCTCCATTCAGTCTGGGGTCCAGCTCAAATCTATAGCTGCGGGTGTACTTAACTATAATCTAGAGCCACATTGTCCAGTGGAATTAAAATGTAGCCACAGATCTCATTTATTCATAAAATTTTGTAGGAGCCACATTTTTTAAAAAAAAGAAACAGATAACATTATTTTAATAATATATTTTCTAACTTCCCATATCCAAAATATTATCATTTCAATATCATATGTTGTATAAGCAATATAAGAAATTATTGAGATAAGTTACATGTGTGTGAAGTCATTGAGTGTGTGGTTTGCATTTGCAGTATATCTTTCTTCATTTAGACTGGCTACACTGCAAGTGCTCGATAACCACACATGACTAGTGGGTCCGCCGTATTGGACAGCACAACCCGGGAGGATCTGGGGCAGGAGTGAGGAACACATGGCCTGGGGCCACATGTGGCTTCCTGGATCCTTGAGTGCAGCCTTTTGACTGAATTCAAATTTTGCAGAACAATTCTTTTTAACAGAGGATTTGTTCTGTGGAGTTTGGATTCAGTCAAGGGGCCACACTTGGGGATCTGAGGGGCTACATGTGGCCTTGAGATTCTGGGGCCTTGTCTAGACGCCACCATTGTCCAGCCTTGACCAAGCAATTAGTCTTCAGTGAGCCTTTGTTCCCTGCCCTGAACTGGGGAACATAACTTCATAATCCACCTGTTCCATATGGGCACTATGAAGATCTAGTGAGATCATGTATTTGATGCTCTCTCAAACTGTCAAGATTATACAAGCCCATAAGGCGTTATCATAATTACCTTCTTTTTTTGTTTGTCTTCCTTGATCTCAGCCCAAAGTGATATTATCTGTTTTTTCCCATTCCCTTCTATTCATTCTCCCATCCCCTTAATGTTAGAAGCATGACAGGAAGCTCCATAGCACACAGAACCCATTTGCACATCAGAAAGGGCTTGCTTTAATATGAAATTGCTGTCCTTGCCTTCAGCATCCAGGACTGCGCAAAGCCTAAGTGAGCTCTCAGCCACGCTGAGGCATTTTCTAAGCAATAAATGGTTTTGAGTGCTGTAGAGATACACTAAAGATGTACACTCTACTAGGAATTGAGAAGAATGTAATGAGCAAAACAAAGACAGTCACTGCTCTTATGAACCTCTTACAGCCCAGAAAGCTAGGTAGATATTCATCACATGCTCACAAATCAATGAGAGCCATGCATTTGGTGAAGGACATGAAGTCGATCCTGTGTTCCTGGGACAACAAGTACATCATAGTGAGAGATAGCTTCATCAGAGAGGTCCAGGAGGGTACCCTTGAGGGGGTGATGGTTGGGTTCCCTCTGTGGGATGAGGGGAGAACATTTCGGGCAGCTGTCCCTATAATGGAAGGGTGCGGGAGCTGGAAAAAGGATAGATCATGTGCCTGGAGTAGAAGGAGAGTAGCATAGTTCACAATTTAGATGGGTAAGGGGTCAGACCTCTCAGGACCTTGTGGTCCAGGTTATCATCCTAGAAGTGTTGATTGCCATTACTTCCAGAACGTAAAGAGAAAAAGTATCTACAGTAGATCTTGAGCTAACATGGAAAAAAGAGGCAGCAAGACCCATGATTTTTATTTCTCCAGATAAATTGCAGCCAAAATCTACTCAGTCCAACCCAAAGAGTCAAGTAGGTTCCTAAGCCCAGAGAGAAAATCTTAAACCAAAAGACCAACTTGCCTATTCTGCCTAACTGCTTTTGTGCTTCTCCGAGAACCTCTCTGGTCTTGGAAGGATGTTCATTCTCCACCATATTTTGCAGTGGAAGGAAGGTGCAGTCCTTGTTCCCCATCCAAATGTGCTATGTGTGTGCATTCATTTATTTGGACCTCGCCAAGCATCTCACTGGACCCCCTTCCTGGGGGCCCATCTGTGACTGTTGTCACTTGGCTAGGCAAACCTCCTCGAGAATAATCACGCTTTGGCATCAGCTGAATGTCAAGGTTGTTATTGCAGTTAGAGCTGGTGGGATCTTTGTTTCTCAAATGAAGCCTTATTATTCATAAAGTGCAGTCATCTCTTCCTGCTAATCACGCACTTGAAGAGAGCTGGATGTGTTCCTGAGCAGGGAGGACTTCTCTGAAATCAGCTTAGACTAAGGAACATGTGGTTGGTCTTCAGAGGTCTCTGGAGACCTTCAGAGAGAAGGAATCTGATTTCTAGCCACCTTCTCCAACATCGGCCCTTCCTCTTTGCCGGGATTCTTCTCTCTCCTATCCCACTTGACATTCTTATGTTGCATTTTTACCCTGTATTTGTCACACCCTGTCCTCAGAAAAGCTCATCACTATTTTATGTAAAATAAATTTCAACATACAGTATTTGGCTGAGCAAAACAGAACCCAAAGTTTCATTTGCAATTGAATTTTATATCTGATATTTATTCATGAGTTTTTGCAGTGACCTTTTTCAGCACCTTTTTTAGATAAAATCCTTATAAGAATTTTCACATTTTATTAAACTAATTATTCAGTAGACTTCACAGAAGACTTAAAATGAAAAATGGAACTGTAACAAAACCTTTTGTGCAAATTATGAGAGGCTGTCTTCTGTTTAAATTTCAGAACGCATATACCTACATGATGGGCGCTTGTGTGATTGTGTTTAGGTTTTTCTCCATCTGTGGAAAGCACGTAAGTACCTTGTGAAGAATGCTCTCGAAGGTTACATATACAGTGAAGAAAAGAATGGTGACCAATTGACTACAGTCTTACCTCTTGGTGTTCAGAACTGTAGTCAACAAATTACCAGACATCATAAGTCAATATTAACAAATATTAAATATTAAAATGAATCAGTAGCCTAGTTATCTTTTGATATGTTTCCTGCCAGTTATGGTGTTTAATTTATTCTTTATATTTGCTAAGTAAACTCAATCATGAATTAAAGATAACATAGCCATGTAAGCAAAAACCAATGGCCTTTCTTAATGCATCATTAATACATCATTGTTGTTTTTGTTTTTCATAAAGTTAATTAACTTTACTTCAAAGGAAAATAATCTTTAATGAACTTTCATGATTTCATGATTCCAGATTTCTTTATATTCTTTGTTAATGTTTATGTATACATTGTACATATATTTTTCATTTTTAAAAATACTGTTTCCTTTTTTATTACTAACATTATTTCACATATATATTCCATATATCCACATAATCAATATATTATGACTTGATGGTTATTTAGTATCATACCATTGTTTGTTTTTGTGAAAGTCTGTGGAAGAAACCTGAGTTTACCTGTTATAGGTCAACAACACATAGCCTTTCTCATAGAGCTTTGGGGAGCAGGTGAAGAAAAAACAGAAGGCTAGGCTGGATGCAGTGGCTCACGCCTGTAATCCTAGCACTCTGGGAGGCCGAGGTGGGAGGATCGCTTGAGCTCAGGAGTTCGAGACCAGCCTGAGCAAGAGTGAGACCCTGTCTCTAAAAAAAAAAAGGAAGGCTAAAAAGCTCAGGTTGCTATTTTTATTATATTAATTTTACTGAAGAGATTTGAATAGTTTGAAGTAGGAATAAATTTCTCAATGCCTGGTAGTTTTTGAATAATATTCAGATTTGATACCTAATAAAAAGCAACTTTCAAATGATAGACTTGACCACTCTTGAGCCAATCTGCTTAAATATTAGTTACTACTCAGGTCTTCATGAATTTTCTCTCCTTCTCTCCCCTCCCCACCCCCCGGTCTCCAGGTAACACTGAAGATGCTTCTCCTGACAGTCGTGGTCAGCATGTACAAAAGCTTCTTCATCATAGTGGGAATGTTCCTCTTGCTGCTGTGTTACGCTTTTGCTGGAGTTGTCTTATTCGGTACTGTGAAATATGGAGAGAACATTAATAGGTTGGTGTATGTTTACCTTTCTATTCATTTATCAAGCAAATGTTTTAAGTTGATAAAATCATAAGTAATCGCTTCAATGTTTTTTGTCTATTAAAAACTGGGGAAAAGGGAAAGAGAAGCAATCAGTTGGAAATGAAAATAAAATAGCCACATTTTAAATGACATTTTTCCCATTGAAAAAGGCATTAATTCACTTTTATTTTAGAAACCTTAGAAAATTCAGAAATCACAGAACACCAAAAGAGTCCATAATTCCACCAACACTCAGTAATAACACTCCTAATTCCAGCACTTTTTCTATCTACATGTTGCCAAAAAATGATATATTATTTTTAGATAAAACTATTGTGAAATGGCTTTGGGTTGTGGAGTTTTTTTCCCAGCAAAATATGGGAAGTCAGAGCCCCCAAAACGGTTGTATTACATGAAAAGCATTTTTCAAATATTATATTCAATTCTATGGAAGAATCTTATAATATTTTTTTAAAAATTGCTGTTAGAACCAAGTATTTACAAATGTGTCTTGTTGTAAAATTATTTATTTGTGAAAGAAGGAATCACTTAGTTGCCAAAGCTTGCTTACTCAATCCTTCAAGATGCATGGCAGTAAACTGGTGACCAGGCTAGAGTTGGGTTATTCAGACAGCTGTATTTGGGACAAGTACAAATGACAAACAAATAAAAGGGTCTAACTTTTGGAAAAGGTAACTTCACAACCAAGTTTGCTATAACATCCACCTGTTTGGGTGGTGACAAACCATACTACTTCATGACAAACCACTCTATTCACATTATGTTATTGTTTTTTCTTAAATTAGGCATGCAAACTTTTCTTCAGCTGGCAAAGCTATTACCGTACTGTTCCGAATTGTCACAGGTGAAGACTGGAACAAGATTATGCATGACTGTATGGTAAGTATCTCCTCATCACTACCAATGCCTAGACTTAGAATCAGCACGAAACTCTTTGGCAATGCAATATTGGCAGTGTCATCCATGTGAGCATCAAGACTTTATATACAAAATATATATCCTGGCCTTTTAGTCTATAAAATTGCATTCTTTTACATTCCAATGTATGAATATCTAAAGAAAAATATAACCCAAATTGAGCCATTGTAGTTCCATTCAACAGACATACATCATGTGAGCATTGTTCTTTCCCTCCCACCTTTAACACTTCGGTGGTCAAAGTTAAGCCAGGGCTCTCCACTTCTTCAATTTAATGTATCCAACTGGTAGAGATTCACTGAGCCCCTGGTTTGTCCTGAGCCATATGCTAGGTGCTAGGTCTTTAACAATGCCAAGGCATCCTCCCCGAGCTTACATCATGGGCTCCAAGCTACTCTTCCTTTGGTATCCTGCCTTCTCTGGGCTAATTTTCCATCATCCTTCTGATCCCAATCTAAACATGCATTCCTTCAGGTCTTTTGCCTTAAGCTAAGATTGCCAGTTATATATTCTTACAATGCTCTATATTTGTCCTTTGTAGTAAGTATCATAACTGTAGTGAATTATTGGCTTAAATTAGATGGTTTCATCTCTTTCTCACTATAGGATAGATTAGTGCTGTCCTATAAAAATGTCTGCAGTGATAGAAATCTACACTGTCCAATTCAGGAGCCACTAGCCATACGTGGTTATTGAGCACTTGAAATGTGACTAGCACAACCAAGGAACTGAATTTTACATTTTATTCAATTTTATTTCATGTTAATTAACATATATGTAAATGTAAATGGCCACGCGGAGCCAGTGGCCAATGTATGGGACTGAAATGCACAGCTTTCGGCTGTCAGCAGGGTCAGGGGACAGGGTCTGTGTTTTCCTTACTCATCTCTCCCCAGCACTTGACACAAATCTAGCACATACTAGGAGCTCCAAGACTTTATGCATGAATGAATGGGGACAGAATTTACCAAATCAAATAGGCAGAATTTAAATCAATTCTAAATAAAAGTACAAGCAGAATGCTATGGGAATATTGAAGAAAGCACTAGTGTCTGGGTGAAAGAAACCAGGAAGACTTCTCAGAGGTGCTGGCATTTTATTAGGCCTCTAAAGAATGAGAAGGTTTTTGATAACCTAAGTCTTGTGCTATTTCATAACATGCCATAAAGGTGTTACAGGCATGGGGATTACCTCTTTCACAATTTGAATGTGAACTTGCTATGTACAGGTGTACCTCGTTTTATTGCGCTTCACTATATTGCACTCTGCAGATATTGCGTTTTGTGCAAATTGAAGGTTTGTGGCAACACTGTGCCCACAAGTCTGTGAGCGCCATTTTTCCAACAGCACATACTCACTTCCATGCTCTGTGTCACATTCTGGTAATTCTCGCAATATTTCAAACTTTTCCATTATTATTATTTCTGTTATAGTTGATATCACAATTGTTTTGGGGTGCTACAAATGGCCTCCATAAAAGACAGTGAACCTAATTGATAAATGTTGTGTGTGTTCTGACTGCTCCACCAACCGGCCATTTCCCCATCACTCTCCCTCTTCTTGGCCTGTTCCCTGAGACACAGCATCGTGGAAATCAGGCCAATTAATAACCCTACAATAGCCTCTAAGCGTTCAAGTGAAAGGAAGAGTCACACACATCTCTCACTTTAGGTCAAAGCTAGAAATGATTAAGTTTAGTGAGGAAGGCATGTCAAAAGCTGAGATAGGCCAAAAGCCGAGTTGTGAAGGCAAAGGAAAAGTTCCTGAAGGAAATTTGAATGTTCCTCCAGTGAACACACAAATGATAAGAAAGCAAAACAGCCTTATTGCTGAAATGAAGAAAGATTTAGTGGTCTGGATAGAAGATCTAACCAACTCACAACGTTCCCTTAAGCCAAAGCCTAATCCAGAACAAGGCCCTGACTCTCTTCAATCTTACAAAGGCTGAGAGAGTTGAGGCAACTGCAGGAAAAAAATTTAAAGCTAAGAGAGGTTGGTTTATGAGGTTTAAAGAAAGAAGCCATCTCCATAACCTAAAAGTGCAGGAGAAGCAGGAAGGGCTGATGGAGAAGCTGCAGCAAGTTATCCAGAACTTCTAGCTGAGGTCACTGATGAAGTGACACTAAACAGCAGATTTTTAATGTGGAAAAAATGGCTTTTTATTAGCAGAAGATGGCATCCAGGACTTCCATAACTAAAGAGAAGAAGCCAATACCTGGCTTCGGAGCTCCAAAGGACAGGCTGACTCTCTTGCTAGGGGCTATTGCAGCTGGTGATTTGAAGTTAAAGCCAGTGCTCACTTACCATTCTGAAAAATCCTAGGGTCCTTAAGAATTATGCTAATCTACTCCCCCTCTGCTCTATAAATAAAATAACAAAGCCTAATGACAGCACAGCTGTTTACATCATGGTTTATTGAATTTTAAACCCACTGTTGAGATCTATTGCTCAGAAAAAAGATTCCTTTCAACATATTACTACTCATTGACAATGTACCTAGTCACCCAAGAGCTCTGATGGAGATGTACAAGGATATTAATGTTTTCATGTCTGCTAACACCACGTCCATTCTGCAGCCTGTGGATCAAGGAGTCATTTAAACTTTCAAGTCTTATTACTTAAAAAATACATTTCATAAGGCTATCACTTTCATAGAAAGTTATTCCTCTATGAATCTGGGCAAAGTAAATTGAAAACCTTCTGGAAAGGATTTAACATTCTAGATGTTATTAAGAACATTCATGATTCATGGGAGGAAGTCAATACATCAACATTAACAGGGATTAGAAGAAGTTGATTTCAACCCTCATGGATGACTTTATGGGGTTCAAGACTTCAGTGAAGGAAGTAACTACAGATATAATGGAAATAGCAAGAGAACTGGAATTAGAAGGGGAACTTGAGGATGTGATTGAATTGCTGCAACCTCGAGATCAAATTTAAAGGGATGAAGATGAGCAAAGAGTGGTTTCTCAAGATGGAATCTACTCCTGGTGAAGATGCTGTGAACATTGTTGTAGTGACAACACAGGATTTAGAATATCACATACTTAGTTGCTAAAGCAGCGGCAGGGTTTGAGAGGGTTGACTCCAATCTTAAAAAGAAGCTCTACTGTGGCTAAAACGCTGTCAAATAGCATTGCATGCTACAGAGAAATCTTTCGTGAAAGGAAGAGTCAATCGATGTGGCAAACTTTCATTGTTGTCTTATTTTAAGAATTGCTATGTCCACTCTAACCTTCAGCAGCCACCACCCTGGTCAGACAACAGCCATCGGCATAGAGGCAAGACCCCACCACTAGCAGAAAGATTACTACTCACCAAAGGCTCGGATGATCGTTAACAATTTTTAGCAATAAAGTATTTTAATTAAAGTATATACTTTGTGTTTTTTTTAGACATAATGCTATTGCGCACTTAATAGACTGCAGTATAGTGTAAACATACCTTTATTATGCACTGAGAAACCAATGAATTCATGTGACTCGCTTTATTGAGATATTCTCTTTATTATAGTGGTCTTCAGCCAAACCTGCAATATCTCCAAGGTATGCCTGTATAGTTCACCCTCCTAAATCTTAACCCATTTACTTAAGTCAGAGAAAACATGTTATTGGACTTTCTCCAGTTCGCATCATAGCGGCTACTTACCACCTGGTGGAGGTGGCAGAAAGAGTATCTGGCAGAGGAAAGCAGCTCATTTTCATGGTGCCTTTAAAAAGGGCAATGAACTTGGGATTCTACAAGACTAAAAGCATAGCATAAATGAAATATTCTTTTTGATTTTTGCTACAGATGATCTACTCAATGTCTGTGGCTTTTGAAAGATGACTTTGAAGTTAATTATATTCTATATGGTTAGGAATATATTCACTCACTATAGTCCGTTAGCAGAAATTTGTATTCTTCGCTACTCTCATCCTTGCCTCCCTCTTCCGCCCCACTGCCCCAAAGGTTCAGCCTCCTTTTTGTACTCCAGATGAATTTACATACTGGGCAACAGACTGTGGAAATTATGCCGGAGCACTTATGTATTTCTGTTCATTTTATGTCATCATTGCCTACATCATGCTAAATCTGCTTGTAGGTAAGTGATGTTCGTTGAATATTATTTAATCTCTTTAAACTCAGGTACTTAGATAATTATGTACAATTTTCAAGTAATTATCCTGTGTTGCTTGGGGAGGGTGTTTCATGGCATTAATTATAAATTGTTGCCTCTTGGTCCAGAAGCTGAAAAGACCTTTGAAAGGCATGTGAATGATGGTTGATTGCAATTTTAAGAGTTGTACTATTTATTAGGATCATTAATTTCACAAGAGCTCTTCTCATGGATTGAATTGAACAAATATCAGAAAGGGCTATCTTCATAGGCTCGAAATACCACATTTATGGTTTTGAAGGGTACACGTTATTCACCCAGCTGTGGGGCCACCCAGAACTCAATTTGACCTTTAAAAACTGCCCTGGAACTCTCGGCTGAGAGTTAAGGCCAGCTGGCGCGAGTTTCTATATACACAGGACGTGTGTTTGTGCCCAGGACCTTCATGTTTTGGAAGGCCAGGAGCTGGATAAATAGTGCAAAATGTGCCAACTTGGAAACTATACTAGAAGCACTTTAAAAATTTGGCTTATGTTGTAAGTGATAAAATCCATTATTAATAATAGATGTTTTCCCCTCTTAAAAAAATGACAGATTAGCATAATTGTCTAATTTCTGAATTTCTCTGTTTTTGTTGTTTAAGCCATCATTGTGGAGAATTTCTCCTTGTTTTATTCCACGGAGGAAGACCAGCTTTTAAGTTATAATGATCTTCGCCACTTTCAGATCATATGGAATATGGTGGATGACAAAAGAGAGGTAGGAGGCTGCACTGGTGTTTCATGCCCCACCCCAAGGAGACTTACCGACATTTCTCAAACACTTACGTGGTATCGAGGTTGGCAACTGACATATATTGGATTTTGAATGGCCATTGGTGAATTGAAGACAACTGTCACCGACAGTTCAGGGCATACGCTAGGAATCGAGAGGGACAGCACAGTTCCTCCCATGTCCTTTCCAGCCATGAACATCCCTTTCTTCAAACTTCCAGAAGTTCAGCAAGGGAAGGAAGCCGAAGGAACTCTGAAGCAATCATTGCTGGTCTCATGGCAGGGTCAGTCTATTACAGACTCACGGTCACCACACACTCAAACAACAATCCTCATTGAAAGGACAAAGGAGTTATTTCAGTGGTATCTGAAAGCGGTTGTTCTGAATTATTTTTGAGTTATTATTTAAATGTTTTAACCATAAAGCTTACCCAAGATTTCCTAGAATTAGCCAAAGTAGCAGCAGCTCTTGTTCCTCTCTTCTTCCTCCTCTTTCTTTTCCTCCTCCTCCGCCTTATTCTTCATTTCTTTCTCCTCCTCCTCCTCTTCCTCTTTTCTCTTCTTCATCCTAGCAAACACTGGGGCACAGTTCCAGACACTTAGGATATAGCAGTGAACAAGATGGAAGGGTCCCCACACTCACAGAGCTTACATTCCACTAAGTGGAGACAAAGAATAACAGTAGTAGTAATAGCAGTATTTCAAGAAGTTATAAACACTTAGAAAAAGGCTAAACAGTAGAACATGTTAGTGGCCGGGGCAGACTAGTCTAGCAGGATGGTCACAAAGGCCTGCATGAGGAGGTGGCAACTGATAAACAAGGCAAGTTCAGCCACAGGAAGACCCCAGGGAAGGTCTGAAAATGGTTTCAGGAAGCACTGAGGAAGGGCACAAAGACCAGGGAACTGCCCAGGCATCATAAATGACGGGTCCTCGAAGAAAGGCCTGCCGGGCAGCGCCCAGCCCGGCCTGCTCTGTAAGCACTCGCTCTCTGCGGGACCCCCGCCCCCACCCAGGCT
>VBSM01000605.1:12596915-12645684 GCA_008086735.1 Cheirogaleus medius
AAATGGAGAGGCTGCACAACGGCGGAGACGTCACCTTCCACGACGTCCTGAGGTTCGTATGGGGAGGGTGCTCTCAGCTCAGCATCACAGAGCTGAACGGGGTCCAGAAACTAAAGCTGTGATTGAGTGCCAAAGGGCTTAGGAAACACAACAAACAGGTGTGTTCGTAACCGAAAATGCCACCCCTGCCGCGCTCGTGAAGCAGGGTCACGCATTCCTGGCGCAAAGTGCCCTTTCTCGCCATCCTGTGATGATCACCTCCAGGTTGGTGCCTCACACAGGAGGAGTGACAGCCCAGAAGGGCCCCTTCCCAACTGGGGGGCTCCCCAAGGGGACAGGCAGAAGGGACCTCGGAGAGCAGAGTCCTGCCCTTCACTCTGTGATGAGGGAACCGCCACGCAGGAGTTGAGCGACTTGCTCGCGGTTGTTGAGCTCTGTGGCAAAGCTGCCGCTAAAATCCAATCTCCTCGCTTGGACGGGTCTGACAAGAATTTGCCTGGCCTGCTGTGTGCTGGTTGCCCCGCCTTGGTGGAAACACCACGTTTTCCAGACATTTAATGAGCACCCAGACAGGACAAAAGGTCAAACCGAGGCCCTGCCTTCTCTCCTATCCTGAGAGGCTTCTGTGTTACTTTCCTGGGGTTGCTGTAACTAAGTGCCGTACGCTGAGCGGCTGCAGCTACTGAAATGTATTGTCTCACGGTTCTGGGGCAAGAAGTCAGACCAAGGTGTGGGCAGGTGGTTCCTTCTGAGGCCGAGAGGGAGAATCTCCTTCTCCTCGAGCTTCGGTTCACTGGCATGTTGGGTTCCTTGAGTCGCAGAAGTATCACCCCAACCTCTGCCTTCACCTTCACATGGCGTTATCCCTCTGTGTGTGTACCTATGTCCAAACCCTCCTTTTATAAAGAATCCAATCATACTGGATTGGGGGCCCACCCCACTCCAGTGTGACCTCATCTTAACTAATTATATCTGCAATGACCTATTTGCAAATAAGGTCACATTCCAAGGTATCAGGGGTTAGGACTCCAACATAGTTTTTTAGGGGGTGGAGGGAACATTTGACGCATAACAGTTTCTTAAACAGGGGTCCACGGATAAAAATTCAGAGGTCAATATAATTGCAAGGGTAAGCAATTACCTTTTTATTTTCACTAATCACTCCCTGAAATGCAGCATTGTCTTCGATGATGTAGGCATCAGACCACCGCAGCATTAACACTATCCGTGTCTTTGCCACCAGTAGAAATCAGAGATATTTTCACATCACATTACTGGCTGCCCTGGCTGGTATCTTAAAATATCATTTATGCTCCCCAGTACTTCTAAGTTATAGTAGTCGTTTGACCTCAGCTTGATATTATTATTTAATGGAATGATAAAGAAACACTTCTGTTACTATTTCACTAACCTTTTAAAGAAAATATAATTTGAGAACTGTATTTCAATATAATTGCTTTCCTTTGAAAAATGTGTATTTCATTTTATGCATTAAAGCATTATTCTAAGAAATGTCCCATAGGTTCTACTGCCAAAAGCATCCATGCCACAAAAAAAAAAAAAAAAAAAAAGTTGAATAAGGATGGACTAGCAGTAGCTATTTCAATCACATTGCAAGTACCTGACAAGTCAAGTGTTGGGTATTGTGTCATATGTTTTTAGGAGTATTCAAATGTACAGAAATATGCTTGTGCCCAAAAGCTGAAAAAAGATCAGATCAGAACAGTTAGATTCTTGGAAAAGTCCACTCGGGTTATCAGTTTTTACCTCCCACTATTCACTTCTTCTGTGAATAAACTAAAAAGCAGAAAAAGACAAGACAGAAAATACATACAAACAACAAAGGATGTCCTCCCTCTGTCGCTAGGAGCAGTCTTTCCTCCAAGTGACAGATATTTTTTAGATTAAACATGAGGCACGTAGACATACTGTTGTCACTGATAATTAATATTCAACCTCTGTGGAACACAGTGGTGCATCTAGTAAAAATAGACCCAGGCAAAGTCAAGGTGGTGTTGTTTCTCCTTTCCTCTTGCCTCTAGCCTTCTATACAGTAAGAACAGTGAGTCAGAGATGAGATTCTTCATGAACCAGGGAGGAGAGGAAGAGCAAATGCATTTTTGTCCTCCATGGTGGGAACAGACTTAGCAAAGAAGAGACGACCAGTGTACCAGTGCTCTCAACAGCCCCCACGCTGTGGTTTGGGCTGTGGTGGTGGAGCTGAGCTCACAGCAAGGGATAGGCAGGGGCTGAGCAATGAGCTGGGATCCTGTGGCTTCTCCAGGGTGTACCCTGCTACCAGGAGAGGCTGTATTCTCCTTTGGCAGTGGCCCCCTTGGCCCTGATATACAATGAGGTGCCTCAGTGGCCCGGGCCCAATGCAACACATCAGTGTGTTAGCGTCACTTACCACGGCTTAGGCCTGTGGTGCCAATGGCTACCTGGCAGTGAATATTCAACCCTGGTGTTTTAGGCTCTAAAATTAATAAGGAAGATACAGGGGGACAAATGAGATAAATGGAGAGGTAAACGGGGTTGGGGCCATGCGTGACACATGGCCAAGCATATTAACCATCCCCCACTGGAGCTAAGTGTGAAGAAAGGATGGAGGGAGCAACATTCCTTCTGCAGGGAGAGTCCACGGTCTGTTCTTACACAGCCAACAACAGAGATGGTGGCTTAGCCTGGATCTTTTGTTTTCTGGGAACAGAGATGGCACTTACTGTAATAACCTCACAGATATTAACTCACTTAGTCATTGAATAAAGTAGGTACCATAACTGTCCTGGTTTACAGATGAGAGCAGAGAGACGCAGAGAGGTGACAGGACCAACCAAGTCACCACCATACGGGGTGGTGTCAGAACACCGCGCTCGTTGGACTGAGTGATGTCCTCTCTGGATTTTGAAATGTCTAAGGGTCTAAATCCCAGATGCGTCAGCCCTGCGATTGCTGTCGTATTTCCCCCACCAGCATGCTTTCGTACCGGTCCGTGGACATCCGAAAGAGTCTGCAGCTGGAGGAGCTCCTGGCGAGGGAGCAGCTGGAGTACACCATAGAGGAGGAGGTGGCCAAGCAGACCATTCGCATGTGGCTGAAAAAGTGCCTGAAGCGCATCAGAGCCGTGAGTGAACCACAAGCACGCGGGGCATTTAGACCACGTCCGCCTCCTCCATGAGGGTGGCCGGAGGATGCTGGGAACCTTAACTCTAGTCCACATCCAGCCCTTCCCTCTTTAGCAGAGTCCGTAAGACCTTTCAACTGAATCGCATTGTTACAATATACCATGAAGGCTTAAAAAGCAGTTTTTTGTTATTAAAATATTCACAATGTCCACTCATAAAACTCACACTTATAAAACTGTGCAACCTTCCAAATTTCTCTACATATTAACCGGCGACTGAATTTACGAAACTACTTTTAAATACACTTAAAATCCCAACATATTGTTGATAATGTTGTTTGGTCTTTAAAGACCATCTCTCCTGGGAGTTTAATGATCTGTTTTCTGCTTCCTGAACTCTAAGCTCATAAGATTCTCTAACTCCCAAGTTAATGAACATATACTGTGTTGGCATATACTGTGTTTACAGGGAACGTTTCTTAGGGAATTACTTTTATGAATGCTTTTGACTTACACTTCACACACAGGGAGAAAAAATTAAACTAACTACCAAACATTTATATATAACAGAGATTTTTTAATCTTGTTCCTCAGAACAACAGCATCAACTGCAGAGACATATATTTCTATTGGAGAAGAAAAGGTCCCTAGAGAAAAGAAACACCCCAACCTCCTACAGCAAGGCCACTGCTCCTGCGGCCCAGTCACAGCTTGTGCCTGTAGCTCTGCTAGCTCCAGGGATCAAATCTGGCCCTGAGAGGGCACAAAAAGTCCTGGCTTCAGTATGTGCCAAGACAGATTAGACTGCTGGCTTGGCCTCCTGGGTTGGCCTGCAAACTCCAGGTCCAAGACAAGAGCAAAGGTTTTTTCACCCACCCAGGGCTCTCTGCCTCTTACAATTTGCAGGAAATGGGAGGTGGGGTAGAGTCTGCATTGTCTTAATGAGCACAGAATAAAATGAAGAGGGGAAAAATAGAACAGCCATGTTAGGAATTTTAAAAGCTAGTATTATATCAATGGGCATAACTGTTCCAATTGTTATATAAATGGAACTTGAAGGGGAGGACAATTCCTAAGTCTCTAAGCCCTCCTTTGTATCAGTCTAACTTAACTGAACATTGAAATTAGTTAGGGATTCCTATTTGGAAGTTCCTAAGAGGCCACCAATCATGCAGGTCTTTGGGGAGGGAAGAAGAAAACATGATTTGAGAGGTGGTGGGGCAGAGGATATGGGGCTTATCTTTCCGTTCCTTGAAGGAAAAACCGTGTTTCCACAGAAACAACAGCAGTCGTGCAGCATCATCCACAGCCTGAGAGAAAGTCAGCAGCAGGAGCTGAGCCGGTTTCTGAACCCACCCAGCATCGAGACCACGCAGCCGAGCGAGGACGCAACCGCCAACAGTCAGGAGAACAACACGCAACCCGAGGTATGGCGGGGAGGCACCTCTCATCCGAGGACGTTCCGTAGGGTTCTTTTTAAATGCAAAATAATAACTAAATGTATGCTGGTCACATAGACATTTCAAACCAGCTGACAATATTTCTAGGAATATTTGTATTGAAAAAAAACACCAAACAATGAAAACACATTGAGCCAAATTATGTTTGTGTCTTTGCCATCTAGGACTCACTTGAGGTTATTTCAAAAGATTCTGATCTGTATGAATATTTAAAAAAAGGTTCATGCCCTGAGCTTAATAATTCTGTGTGTTTTTTGTTTGTTTGTGGTGTTTTGCTTTGTTTTGTCTAAAGAGTTAACACCACATCTAAGAGCTGAATTTGAGCCTAGGAGTATTGCATGACTTAGGAGAGCACGGTTTACATGAAGCTCTGCCCTGCATGTTTCCTTCCCTTCGCTAAGAATCTGCAGTAAAATCAGTGAAAATGTTTGTAATTGGCTTTCAACCTCCTCAGATAATCAGGCTCATTGAAGTTTCTCCTTCCTTGGTTGGGCATCAGAAGACCATATGGAATCCGGGAGGATTAGCCTGGGGAGGCTCTATTTGCTGGGGCAAGCGTATTTTCATTTCCAAGTGCGATCTACATGTCTGTGGAAGAAGCACAGGGACTTATCAGCGCCTGGAAGGCCCTTTGCTGTGAGAGCAGCTGGCAGGGGTCCTGCACCTTTGTGAGGCTGCGGTTATGATCTGAGGTTAACGGCATGGAGCCGACCCAGCGTTCTGTGCCCAGCCCCCGGCAGCGCCGAGCTTCATGGTGTGAGTGACAGTCAGGGGCCCCAGATCGATTTTGAAGCCTAAGGCTCCACAGCCCAGCAGGACGCACCAAGAGGCCCTCCTGTTCCACCGCCCAGTCGTGGGGGATTTTATACTGTCAGCTCCCCAGCCTGTAGGATTCATCTGCCACCAACGACAGGGACTTGTGCAGGGATCGTCAACCAAGGAGCCAAGAGGGGCATCTGCAGTGGCCCCGCCACGATCTGTCCTGAGGGTGGCTGGCAATGCCTCCCGGCGGGAGACAGGGCCATTGAGGCAGGGAAAAGTGACGATTGCAGAGCTCTCTGTTTTTAGATTAAAAAGCTGAGACATGAGCAAATAACCAAGAGGGGATATTGAAGAGATGTGAAGACCAAGGTGTCAGCTAGGAAAGGGAAAGGGGACGGTGGGCTAGAGAATGGGTAAAATGTGCAGAAAGTGTGGCACCTCCCTTTGACCTTAGATCGTTGTCAGCTCTCTTCTCCCCTGGGCCCATCCTAGAGCTCTGCCTGCTGAGAACTCTTTTCCCGAGGCTCCACTGACTTCCAGGTTGGCAGGAGTACACTGCCCCCAACCCAGTCCCCACTACCCACCTCCCTTCCTGCAATGCCACCACCCTTGCCCTGGTTTGCCAGCCAAGGCACAGAAGGCAAACGATGACGTCCTCAGGTGTGGAGGGAATGAGGTGGTGGGGGTGGCTCAGGAATGCCCAGGAAAAGGTGCTCCCTGGAGAGTTGTGTCTCTTTTTGACTCTTTTAACCCATTTTCACCTTTCCTTTCCTGATTGCGGACCCTAGGAGTCCATACCGTTCTTCCCACTTGTTTTCCTGCCATGTTTCTTCCTTTCTTACAATAAAAGGAGGACAGAGAGCAGGGGGAGGGCACGGTGGTAAGAAAGGGCCACAGCTGCTTCCTTCTCGTCCCGTGCAGACAGGCAGCCAGCAGCAGCTCCTGAGCCCCACGCTGTCCGACAGAGGAGGGAGCCGGCAGGACGCGGCCGAGGGGAAACCCCAGAGGAAGTTTGGGCAGTGGCGCATGCCCTCAGGTACGTGCCCGCAGCCCTTTTCCCACTGACTGATGCATCTCAAAGGTAAGTACTCTCTGTGTGCTTTCAAAATGCAAGTCTGCATCTATAGTTATGTTCACAAAATAATGAATAGTGTACCCTTAGCAAAACATTACCCCCAAAATAACTTTGCTAAATATGGCCATACCAGCCCCCATTTTCAGGGACTAGGGTTGTTAAGACAATGCCTATTAACAAAGTGAGATACTACAGCCAAGATCCAAAAAGAAAATAGGGAGAGATTTCCAAGGGCTTCCTGTGTATATTGTAGGCATTGCTCAAACATAGGCAAACCTTATCTAAGAGGGAGTGGGCACATACAATCATTCAGAAGGTGACACAGAGTTCTCAAAGAAGGCACAGACAGACCCCTGCTTTATCTCAACATACACTTTGCTGCTGAGCTGGTCACCATCTTTATGCAAGCTACTTTACCTTGATAATGACAACAATAATGACAGACACGTATATAGTACTTACTGTATGCCAATCGCTATTGTAAGTACGTTCCTCGTGTTCCCTCATTTAATCCTCACAATCCTATTATTTTCCACATGTTACTGATTCAGTAAGAGAATTTTCTTCTAGAGGAATATGGGGTTGTAAAAAACCAGGATAATCCCATTAAGGGTACTCGGGGGGACAGATGGAGCGCTGCTCTGTATGGCCAGTGTCCTCTGCACGTGTTTTTTTCTATAGATAACTGAGTCCTTGCTAAAGTGGGGGCTCTACAATGCTCTTTAGCTATGCCCCGACTTCAGCCCAGGTTAGCTGAGAGGATGGATGATGTTGCAGACTCTTCTATAGCACATCCGTTCCACAAAGTGGACAACAGTGCAACTTACATTTTTGAGGCTGAAGATGTTCAGTGGATCCTCATTAATACCACCGCCAAGGAAAATGTCCTTTTTCATATCCAGGAGTTTATTGTTCAGGATCAAAGAGGACCAAGCTTCTGCCTGGTTCAAACAAAGCCAATTAGAATGAGGGGAAACAAGACTGAGTAGGTAGCGAGCCCAGGTCATGTAGAGCCTTAAATGACAATCTGAGTAGGTTCAATGTTCTCATGTAGGCGATTAGAAGCCAGCAAAGATTTCTGAGCAATATGTGACATTTGGAGTCCGTGCTGTAGGAAGATTGACTTGGCAGCAGCGAGAATGAATTGTCTACGGCAGAGCCCGAGGCAGGTTGCAAGCTGGAGGATGATAGAGTTGTCTGGGCGTGGCAGTGCTGGCCTGGCAGAGCTGCTGGTCTAGACCCTGCAGGGACAGGTAGGAGAGGCGATCTGGAGAGAACACGCAGTCCTTGGTATTCATGTAAATAGATACAAGAAGAGATGTTGTCAAAAGTGCTTCCAGTCATCCATGCTTAGATGGCCCCAATGTCGAAAATGGTGACAACCAAAGGGACATGATGTTGGGGTCATGCTGAATTTGAGGAGGCAGGGGAGAAGAAAAAGAGCATTTTAAAGGGGCACCAACAATGTCCCAGGTGTCATGTTATGTGCTTTCTTAGGTCATCTCATTTAATCTGTTTTAATCCTCACAATAGTCTAGGGAGGAAATTTTCATTCTCTTCATTTTATGATGGAGGAAACTTGGGTTCAGATACATGAACTTGCCCATGTCTACATAGCTACAGATTAGAGAGATGGGACCCAAGCCCATGACTGTGGGACCCCAAATCCACAGCTTTCTTTCCACACTCTCACTATATCCCTCCTCTCCCCTTGCTATTGATTACACACTCCCTCCTTTTCCTTTTTTTTAACATGCACATGCTAATGAACACAGATGCACACACATACTTCTATGACACTTATATTTCCCCAAATTGGAAGTTTTAGTGATTTTCTGGTTTTTGTAATTATCTCAAAATGAAAGGGGTGAGATTTTTTTGCTTATTGACCATTTGTCAAATGGTCTTATTCATTGTCCAAGTGCTGAAAAGGTCTCTTCCTGAACATCTATGGATAGGACTTGTTAGCCAAAAGTATTACTGATGGGACTATCATGGTTTTTCAGAAATGACTGCAGTAGGGAGAAACAACACCAAGTTGCTCATAGGACTCTTGTTAATCCCACAGCACCAAAACCAATAAGCCATTCCATGCCTTCCGTCAACTTACCATTTGGAGGGAGGACAACAATGAAATCTGTAGTGAGCAAAATGAACCCCATGACTGACGCAGCTTCCTGTGGTTCCGAAGTTAAGAAGTGGTGGACCCGGCAGCTGACTGTGGAGAGTGACGAAAGTGGAGATGACCTTCTGGATATTTAGGTGAAAATCGATGCAGATGAAAGTCATGGTGGAAACTATTTCCTGACATTTTCCTTGATCATCCAGTGAGCAACCTGTGATTGATGTATAACTTAATTCCAACTTGTCTCAAGATTTTTTTTTATTTTTGTCCTGCCACAGGAAGGCATAAGCTATGTGTATGATGGGTTATTATCATTGTTCAAGAAAATTTGTATAATGACAGTATTGATAATATTAGAAACTATACCAAGAGCAGATGCAGATCATTCAAAATTTCATCTATTCTGTCTGTGTAAACTAAGATGTATAGTTATATGTGCTCTTAGACATTATGACCATCCCCCAAAAGAGTGCTAAGCCCAGAGTGGCTGATATTTATGGTACAGGGGCTATAGCTTTAGTTCACATTTTTCCCGTCTCCACTAGAAATACTTCTCTTGGGAGAATTTATTATTTATGATTGATCTGAAAAGGTCAGCACTGAGCTTATGCAAAAATGATAGTAGTTTTACAAACTACAGATTCTGAATTTTAAAAAAAAGTATATTCTTTTTCTCATGTTATTTTTTAAAAATATGCACAAGATATTTGGAGATCAGAACAAGTTGATTTCTGTCCTCACTCTGATGAAATTGTTGCCAGCTTCAGAGAAAATTGTGTGTACAGGTACCAGGCAAAGAAATTGGCCCGGGATGCTTATTGGTTTAAAACAAACCTGTAGATAGATCACTTGAGAGGCATAGTTGTGCAAAGATGTTAAGTTTCTTTAAAAGCTTTGTAATAATTGAGTTAGACAAAAAGAGTAAAATTATATAGCTAAACTTATTTTAAAAATCTTTGCATGTGTGATGTTATCATTGGCTTTATTTCACCCAAGGTGTGTTGTTTTTGCCATAAATCAGCAGAGACATTATGGGTTGATCCCAACACACCATTGCTATATTAGATTCAAAATGACTTTTCTATTACCAGAAGCTTCCATGGAAATAATGGTGCCCTGCAAAATCTTGCTTTGTACTCAGTTTAGGTAACCCACAACTTAATTGTATTTCTTTACACATCCGTGGTCCATGTCCTCTGGGAAAATTATAAATGCAATATGATTACAAAGTACTGTTAGACCTCTTGTGCTGGGTCAGCCAAGTAGAAGTCGGTTTGGCCTTTATATTACAGATAGGAGATTTCTGTTTAGATATTTTTAATAGAGTGATTATCTCAGAATCCTTTGACCCCTGGTTGCTTTATGATCTCTTCTTCTCTATTTAACATTCTTCAAATAGCCAAATGTCACATTCCTTCTGTATCACAAATGTAGCACTGTGGTGACAGTCTGTAGTTTATGTGATTCATTGTAACCGTGAGATAATGGGCAACTGAAGTCAGCGCAGCCGAAAGGATTTTATTTGATTTTATGTTCATTTGGAGTTTATTTTTTGTACATAAAAAAATAAATATTGGATTTGTAAAAGAATTTACACTGAATTGATGATCATTTTTAGATCCTTTTCTTGTGTGTGTTGGGGGTGGGCAGGGGACTAGGTAGCTGGCACTTTGCAAACACTGTATTGAATATTTAGTCCGTAATTAGTTGGCAAAAGCTTTGTCCCTGATATTCGTTTCGGCTCAATTTTCTGAGCCAGAATGTTCCTCATCCGTTTGTGCTGATAAGGCTGAATGAATACCCTGCACCTTCCAAGCCTACAATGAGGCAGAAAAGGCACTTCCATGTCCAGGGCATGGGTCTGTACTAGTGCTGCATAAAAACAGGATTTTTTTTTTTTTTTGGCTCATTACACTTGAGTAATACAGCTTCATTCTCCCAAAACTGCTGAGCCCTTCCTAAAACGTCCGTAATTGATGTTCAGCAGAACATCATTGTTGTTCATTCTGCAGTGAAGCGGGAGGCGGAATACCAATGCGCTTAAAGCCACAGCACCCTATATTTCAGTTAAGTGCAACAGCCAGACGCTGCCTGTGGGACGCGTCTCTGTTTTCCTGAAGCAGGTAGGGCAGACGGCAAGCCAGAGAAGACGAGTGCCACCTCCTTTTTAGGTTTTACCCCTAGATACATAAACATAGGAACAATCCAGTTACCAGATGGGAAAACTTAGGCCACAATGTTCCCTGGTCCTCAGGGAAGCCAGACACCGATACTAATCCCGTCATCCCGCCACCCACAGCCTTTAATTAAAGGATGCTGTCAGCTCCAAGGGAACCAGAAAGCATATGCGGTGGAATACTTGACACAGAGCCGCCAGGAGAGAGCAGGCCACACATGCATTGCCTATATGGCAATTCAAGGAGACTCAAAGGGAGCAAGTGGACAGAATGGCTAGGCCACTGCTATTCACTCTGTGCTTAGTGGCGGTTCCAGACCAGCGCCTATCAGCGGTGACAGGCTGTTTGTGCCCTGCCCAAGCTGAATAAGATAAAGACATGTAGAAGAAAACCAGTGTCACAAAGCTTTACATGAAAGTGGTTTCCAAGCCAGTGGAGTGATGTGCTTGCCTATTTCTTTGTGGGAAGTGGCATTCTATGGAGGGGTCGTTTTCAATATATTATTGAGCAGTGGCACTCTTCCTCGAACCAAGTCCTCCAAGGGATCCCCACATTTTAGTCAGGCAAAAGCAGGGCAGCCCTAGTGGAAGTTGGGGTGAAGATAGATAGTCCCAGCTACTCAGGAGGCTGAGGCGGGAGGATCGCTTGAGTTCAGAAGTTTGAGGTTGCAGTAAGCTGGGATCCCGCCACTGCGCTCCAGCCCGAACAACAGAGCGACACCCTGCCTCAGAAAAAAGAAAGAAGAAAAAAAGAAGAAGAGGAGAGACACACAGGGAGAAGAACACTACGTGAAGACACAGGCACACAGGGAAGAAAGACACGTGAAGATGGCAGAGACGCTGGAGTTACGCTGTCGCTGGCCAGGGAACACCTGGGCTGCCCCGAGCTGTAAGAGGCAAGGAGGGATCCTCCCCTAGAGGCTTCGGAGGGAGGATGTCTCCCTGTCAACACCTTCTGGTTGACAGGACTTCTAGCCAGAAAAACCATGAGATAATAAATTTCTGTAGTTTTAAGCTACCCAGTTTGTGAGACTTTGTTACAGTAGCCCTAGAAAACTAACATGTCCCCCTCCACCCCACTGCAGTCCCCAAAGATGGCTCAAATCACCCTACTGCATCAAGGAACCCAGTTTGAAAAACACTAGTATAGATCGAAGATCATGAGCTTTGGAGTTCAACAGATTTTGCAAGTTCCAGATTTACTGGTTACTTTCTATGTAATCTTGGATGCATTTTATACCCTCTCTGAGTCAAGATTCAGCTTCTTGCTTTAAAGAAAAACATAAGACAGGAGAGGGATTTTATTCACTTCATTTACTTGAGAAATTCACAAAAACTATGAGATGGGCTTAGTCTGAGCTGACAGGCAACACATTTCAAATCATTAACTGGCTGTCCACCGTCTCTACCAGAATCTTGAGTTGACCAGCTGTTAAGCTTTTGTTTTCTCAGGTACGGTGACAATCAGGTTAGGAAACTACCTCAGGCCAAGATTTAAATGAGTCGACATGAGGGTCACTCCTGCCTTCAGTGCAGTTCAACCTCCACAGAGAGCATTTTCATAAAATGTCTGTTTGGCCCCCCTCCAACAATACACCAAAATAATTATTTGTCTGAGTTCTCTATCTTCTTACATTTTCCCTTCTTCATCCAGTTTCTCCACAGGGTGACATCTGGGTAAAATAGATAAATTAAAAAAAAAAATGTATTCTGAAACCTTTGTGTTCAGTTTACTTTGTCAGTCTTCCAAGTCCCTAACAGTGAATCCAAGTCAAAAAAAATGTTGGCATCCATCCCTAGAATCTGGAAGAAACAAAAATGCAGATGACAAGGCAAACGCTCTCGGCCCTCACATTGAAGACTGTACTTGCTGCCTAAGATGACCACTGGACATTTCTAATACCTAAGCGTGAGCAGGAAAGTTGTGGGCTGCCAGAGTTCATAACTGGGACCAAGGGAAAGCTACTGAATACCTTTTAAAGAGATGACTGACAACTAAAAGTCAAGTCTGTTTTAACTATAGCATGAGTTGAGCTTGTCTGACATACCAGTGACAGGTTGAATTGGAGATGCCAGTTAGACTTCAAAGGGGAGAATGTAGACTCCACAGTCGACTAGACAAGGCTGGGGATCGCCAGAGGGGAAGGGTCCACATTTGGGAGCATCAACCCCAAACGAAACCAAATCTGCCTTCAACTGTGCTAAGTGAAGTGAGCCAGTCACAAAAAGGCACATACTTAAGTATGATTTCACTTAAATGAGGTATCAAGAGTAATAAAACCCATAGAAGCAGGGAGTAGAAGGGTGGGTGCCGGGGACTAGGGGAGGGGCAAGCTGTCATTTAGCAAGTATAGAGTTTAAGTTTTGCATGATGAACAAGTACTAGAGATGCTGCACAACAATGTGGACATACTTAATGCTGCTCAACTGTACACTTAAAAGTAGTTAATATGGTAAATTTTGTTATGTGTCTTTTATCACAATTAAAGTTTTTTTAATTTTTTAAAAAAATTATAATTTTGGGGGATCCAGTCATCTGATCCCCAAAGCTAATAGCCAAACTGAAATAGCAGAACAATTCCAATGCCACCTTAAATTATGCTTCCCTGTCTGTTTGCTTTCTGTACTGGAACAGTTTACCTGATTTAAATTCTGTCTTGCAGTCTGCTAGCTGACGAGACCCTCGCTGTCATCTAAACCTGCAATGGTATCTTATTATTTTGCCCCAGTGCTGTATGTTACCCATTCAACTTCAAAATCCCCATGCAGTATGCCTAGCAAATCCCCAAATTCCATTTGAACGCTAGAGAGCTGGCATCTCCATCCATTGAATTAAGCCATGGAGGGTTTGTTTAGAGGCAGATTTCAAGTTATTTCTCATTCTCCCTTCACGGGCAGTGGTTCAATGTCAATGTCAATTTTTAAGGCTTGGTTACAGAATCAACTAACCAACAAGAGGAATTTCGTAGCTTCATTGTGTGCCTTTCCCAAATTGATATTTGTCACTCCATTTCCCATACGATGTGGATGGTGACCCCCAAATAACACTAAGTGGAAACACTTGTTTCGATGCATCATTCGTGGCAGTGTTCCTGGTGCCTGACTAGCCACTGAGATGTTTAGCATTTAAACGAGATCAAACCCACCTGTAGACACAGAAATGAGCTAAGGCCCATGGGTTCTCTGCAAACAAATACATATTAAAAGAGAATACTTTTGCATTATAAACTATGTCAAAATCACCTAAAATAATAAATTAGCAACTTGACCAAGGGCTGCTAATAAGGAATAAACAATTTCTAGAATAGTGTTCTTTAGCCAACATCTCAAGGAAAAGAGCCATACACATAAATTACAGCAAGTAAAGGTAGCTTTTTTGTTTGAATTATCTGCACAACTCTCAGGCACTCTGTATCTAATTTTGACTTTGGATACAAAATAGGATAATAGTAGGTAACACTTAGGTAACTACCTAAGAGTAGGTTAGAAAGATAAAGATAAGGTGGGGGACCTGTGGCCTTCTGATTTCAAGATTGTTCTTTTTTAAGCACCAGTGGAGGCAAGAAAAGCTTCATCTTTCTCTGCTGCACCCCTTTTAACAAAAGGATTTGTTCTTTAAAATTTGGATTCAGTCGAAAGGCTGCACTTAAGGACCTAGAAGGCCACAGGTCCTTAAGGCTACAGGTTTAGGGAAACAGGAAGATGAGAGGAGGGAGGGAGAAAAAAAGGTCTCTATCCTAGCCCTCTGCTCTTGGAAACAGATCGTGTTGTCTCATGCTTGCAGGTAACAAGGCTAGAGTGTTGACCAGTGGTCCTGCCAGGTAGGGCAAATCATCTGCAATAGTCAGAATGAATGTATTAATCAGGGTTCTCCAGAAAAACAGAACTAGTAGAATATATATAGGAGAGATTTATTGTAAGGAATTGGCTCATGCCATTGTAGGGGATGATGAAATTCCAAAATCTGTAGGGCAGGCCAGTTGGCTGGAAGTTCAGGCATGAGCTGATGTTTACAGTCTTGAGTCCAAAATCTGCAGGCTGAAGGTTTCTATGTTAAAGTCTTGAGGTAGAATTCCTTCTTCCAGACACCTTGGGTTGATTGGATGAGGTCCACTCCCATTATAGGCAGTAACCTACTTTACTCCAAGCCTGCTGATTTAAGTGTTAATCACCTTCGCAGCACCATCTAGACCAGTGTTTGACCAAACATAGCCTAGCCAATGACTATCATTTTGTTACCCACAGTTGTTGGTTGGTGTCACTCATTTGCCCAGGGAATCCAGCCAGCAATCTTTTTTCCTAAGAATGTAACAGTGAAAGGAAGGCTTATCGTAACTAACTCCGTTTTTGCTTCTGACCTCTGGCAGCAATATCCCTCAGGTTAAAAGATTCTACTTATCTCTACATGTAGTCCAGCTAATTATCAGAGAAATTTAGTTTGTAGTTCAACTTTAGAAGAAAAATGATAACCATCCCATTCCCAGAACTAACTCGCAGGGAGACTAGGAAAGTATGCACACAGGTAATAACATTACAGTAAAGATTTATAGGAACATTATGACCTGACTTAGGTTGTCCAAAGTTAACTGACCAAGAACAAAGAAATTTCACAACCTCCTCAGACCCTCGATGACACCCAGATGCCTGCAGTCATTGGTCACCTCTTGCAATACCCCTCTCCTTCCCCCTTCCCTTAACATAAAAAGGAGCCTGAAGTTCATTCTAATTTAAGATGGTTCCTTGGGGTGTTAGTCCACCATCTTCTCAGTTCACTGGCTTTCTGAATAAAGTCACTTTCCTTGCCCCAACACCTTGTCTCTCAACTTATTGGTTGTCCATCACGTGGCAAGTGGTACAAGCTTGGACTCAGTTGCAAGAACATGAGGCAAAGAATGCTGGTTTCCTTCACTCAGCTTCATGCATTTCTTCTCTCAAAGGAAGAAAGGAAAAGAGACTGAGAAAGAGAGAAGTTGCACCAACTTTTTGTTTTAATGTGGGTACATGTTGTCAAGGTGCTAAGCCTAACTCACAAGGCTCTGTCAATGGACATGAGAGATGCATCACCTCCCACGAGGTACATCCTTAACCTCCTCTGTCTCATCGGTCCCAGGGGCGTTAGCACAGTCTTCTTAGGACATATCAGACTCTGAGCATTGACTTCTCTTTCACAGTCTGCATTTCATGTTAGAAACATCACGACGGGCCCAACCCAGGAAACGCTGGAAGGAAGCACAACAACAAAGTAGTCACCTGGGAACATCAGGCTGGCAGCAGGTTGATAACATATTTTACATAAGCAGGGAAAGCTGTCACACTGAGTCCGGTTCCCTTCTCTGACACCAAGGAACACTCGGCAGCGGACATTTCCAGATACAAAAGAAAGCAAGCCTCTTTCTGTTTCTGTTTGAGCCAAGAGACATGGGTACAGATAGGAGTCCTAACTCTTGACACCATCAATGGGACTCACAGGTTAATGGAAACAGCCCTCAGGAATTCATTGCAAGGGGTGTGTTGGTCTCTTCTCACAAATCATCTCTTCCTGACCTTTGTTCAGGGCACCATACTGCCCATCTCAAAAACCCTGCCTTTGCCTCCATGATGCCACATGTTCGGTCCTGGTACCTCTCACCTTGCTGTAGACATCACTGGCTGCAGAAGAATACCTCATTTCTGCATTCTGCCAGCTTAGCTTCAGAACCAAACACACGTAGGATGACAAATCAGGTGTACTTTTCAATCCATTGACTCTTTTTTTAGGGCAAGGAAAAGGGGCCTTACTCAGGGCCAGGTCAAGAGGTAACTGGGAATTTTGCAAAGCCCTAATGAGCACAGCCTGAAGGTCCTGGTTGTGTTCACACTTCCACCTGCCATGATGCTTCGACATGTCACACCACTGGCCCTAATTCTCCCATCCAGAGGTCTCTCAGCCCAGGCAGGGCCTCCTCCCCCCCTCTGCAATTGCCTCACACCCTTGTCTAACTGTTAATTAGATGCCTCATTTCTTGGCTCATGTATGGGCTTGAGCCATCTGCTTATTGATCACATTCTTCTGAATATATTGGATTTTAAGGAAGCCAGCCACAAAGCAGGGTATGTTGCAGGTGGCCCATTGAGAAGGTTTCTCCAGGGCAAACTTGAGAGTGTATAAAGTGTGGTGACCTGTGGCCACACACATGAATTAACAAGCTACAGATGTATTGGCTGCAAAGCTCAGAGACTGTCATTGTGCTAAAACAATGCAAAAACAAAATTCAAAATTTCTACCTGCAGTCCTTCCACTACAGTTGGTCTTGCACAAAAGAAAAATATATGAAGTAGGCCAACAAGATACACAATTACTGAGACCGCTACACAAGCACTTCAGGGCTGATTCACCAGCTTGCAGATACCCCTGGAGCTGGCTTCTCCATCCCAGGTCATGTGTCTGAGTCCTTAGAGCCTTCAGGGACTTGGACATCTGCCCATCTCTGTGCCTCCAGCATCTCTAGACAGCACGTTGGCACATGTGTGATTCTCCCTGCTGCTCTTTAAACTAAAAGGAGGGGAGATGCTTTGGATTTTTTAAACTCACATCTATATAAGAATGTCTGATACCCCTGACATTCACCAAGAACAAAATGACAACCATTGAGAAGATTTTTCATTTTTCCATCTTGAATTCCTGTTCCATTTCTCCCTTTAACTTCTTTGTGGATCACAGACACCTTTTCTCAGGTTAAAGTAAAACACCAGAGTAAACAAAGCAAGGTAAATTTTCCTGGAGCATGTTCGGAATTCTTCTTCAGTTGTTGTCTGAGAGCTTTCTCCCAGAGACTCTGACGGCGTGCAATCTTACAAGAACACAGAGAGTCAGCCTCCGGGACCACGGCTGGGCTAAGCAGCACCTGGAAGGGACCAGGGTCACCTCAGGCCTCTTGATCCTTAGCCTCTGGCCTATGTCAGGCAAAAAAACAAATCCCAACTCAAGTAAGGAGGTACTTTATCAGAATAGACTATAACAATATCTTGATGAAAGTCTGACCTTTCAAATTTCCAAACAGGTCAAGTTTGCTGGTATTTTGTCCAGATTAGTCAGTAGATACAGTGTAGCTCATCGTTTATGAGGCAAAGAACAGGAATTTGGAGCATCTGTGTCTGGCTCTGTCATAGGTAAACAAGGAGTCCCCTGCATGGGATTTTTTTGTTTGTTTGTTTTGGTTCTTTTTTTTTTTTTTTTTTTTGCTTTTATAGGAAAGGGCCAGTCTTTGGAGTCAGGTGTTTCCCAGAACACAAGAAGACTTCTTGACCATGGCTGTGTTCCAGCAGGTCAGGGGGCAGGTAAAACACTGTCAGACCTCTCGCCAGTGGACTCACCTCTCAGGGCTTCTCTTTTCTCTTCCGTAAAAGGAGATTAGTAGTGCAAACCTGCTTCACTTCTCTCTCATTGAGATTATGAGGATCACATGAGATCATGTTTGTGAAAGTATGTTATAGCCTGCAAAGCACCATATTAATATTAATATTAATAAAGTCAGCTATTCCTATGATCTCTGATAAGGGCTATTTTGCCCTCTTGTTCACATCAGTTTCCAGAGATCACCCTGGCTGTCATTATATTCCTAAAACCTCCATACTTCAGAGCCAGAGGCCATGAGTTACCGTGGGAGGAAGTGGCGGGGTCTCCTGAAGGCTTCTTAATAAACCTCTGGATGAGGCGTGATATTTCTCTTCTGAGCCCATTTCCCAGTCTGCAAAATCAGGCTAAAGAGGCTGACCTGGGGCTGTAATAGAGCCACAGAAAAGTACTTTCTCCATCCGAGGAGCTACTTAGCTGCATAGGCATGAGCGTAGAAGCTCACAGAAGGCATCCTCACCACACTGTGATAGATAAAGCAAGCACCTGCGAGAGGCTTTATATCCTCGGAGATCAGAGTTCTTAAATCACTTTGCCTTCAAAGGTTTCCAGGGCTTGTGTCAGAAATGCAGACCACTGTCGCTCAGAGGTGGAAGCCGAGGAGCACCTCGCAGCAGGTGTGGCATCGGCGTGGCCGCAAGAGTAGTGTGCATAATGCTTTGGTGGGCAAACCAAATAAAGATGCCTGGAGAGCAAAGCTTTTTCAGAAACCCAGGGAAGAAAATCAATGTTCTTGGAAAGGAGAGTGGGGGAAAATCTATAGGAGAGGGAAATGAGTGATATGTAATGCGATTTGCAGATTTTTTTTTTCCCTCTCTCCTCAAGCAGTTGATTCAATAGAAAGCAAAGCCTAAAAACCTCTGGCTAGAAAGGTGAAGGTTTATCTAGGAAGAGCCAGCTGGCTCATGTATTGACTGGCTTCTGGTTCACTGAGCCACTGCTGGTGTCTGGGCCTGTTTGTTGTTTGTTTTTGTTTTTTCTGATTTATAGAAATAGAACTGAAATGAGTCTTCCAAACACGGGACATCAAGTTCAGATTTGGAAAGAATGCTATGTCAGTTTTTGAAAGTATTCTCTGTGCTATAAATAAAACCCAAATAAATAGGACAGTTTTTGCACTTGACTTCATGAATGAATGCAGGAAACTGCTTTTCAACAGGGTCTTGAATGCCAATTTGCAACCTTCAGAAGCAATTTCATCAGAAATATCCTAGAGAGAATAACCATTTTTGTATTTGTTTAAATGACTGTGATTGAAATATGTAAAGCCTTCCTTAACTGATCCAATCTGGAACACGAACTCATCATTATTAGATTATTGATGTTAGGGGCCATGTCTTAACGATCTTTGCATGCCCACTACTTGGAATAGATACATTCATTTTCAGATGATGAAGGCAGCATTGCCATTTGTTACAGAGACCACTGACCACTCTGGCTCACTTCTGTTTCTCCATCAATGTCCACATTGTTCTAAGCACTGGTTCTCCATCGAGTATACAACTGTAAAAAACACAATACCTTCAAACCAACATAAAGAGCACAAAATGACTCACTCCTCCAGATCTTCCTTGTTTGCCTTGTTTTTCTTTCTATGAGAACACAGCAATCCATAGAAGCGACGGACAAGTAGTGCTTTCTGTCAAACATGCTAGAAATATTCTCTTAGGAAAGACCATATTAGAAGTGACAAACTAAATGTCGACTGTTGTTACCAGCATTGACTATTAAAATGCCCCACCCTATGAAAAACAAAGGGACAAAGCTCCTGGCTAAACGAATGTAGTGAAAGAGTTCCACGTGTATACCCTGGTCCTGTTTATCATTCTGCATCTCTTTAAATCAACTGAATATAGCAAAGTCAGAAGTTGGCCAAGGGAACAATGGCTTTCAACTCTGGTTTCACTTTGATGTGTTTGTTCACCAACCAGGAGCCCTGGGGGTTAACCTTTCTCTTGCAGTCATTGATCCTCTAAGATCTGAAGGCTTTTAATAAAATTGAGCTGACCAAGGCCTAATTTTTTTTATAATTTGTTTAAATGCACTGCCTCCCAGATTGTAATAGAAGTCCTTACATCTATAAATGATGACAAGGAAACAGGCCCAAGATATTATTGAATTTCTAGCAGTTTTTTATTTTAACAACTAACCAGGCCATTTTTTAAGCATAAAATGACTTCTGGACAGGCAATGTAAGGATAGTCTCTCACTAGATATGATGTTTGCCTCATGTGGAAAAGAAAAAATGATTAGATTATTAGGGGACACAGGTGGAGATGCTCTGTACGCCAGCATCCTAGTTGGCCATACCAGGAAAACCCTAACTGGTAGCCACCAGGCTGACCTCTAAAAGAATCCTAACTCTGTAAGTGCAGAGACATTCTTCCAGGCCACATTGGTTTCTTTGCATTCGAAACAAAAATGGAATGCATCTAAAGGAAGTCACTGGCAGTAGGACAGTTCTATGACCTCTCTTCCTTTTTTTTTCTTTTTTTTTTTTTTGAGACAGAGTCTCACTCTGTTGCTCAGGCTAGAGTGCTATGGAGTCAGCGTAGCTCACAGCAACCTCAAACTCCTGGGCTCAGATGATCCTCCTGCCTCAGCCTCCCGAGTAGCTGGGATTACAGGCATGTGCCACCATGCCCAGCTAATTTTTTCTATATATTTTTCGTTGGCCAATTAATTTCTTTCTATTTTTAGTAGAGACAGGGTCTCGCTCTTGCTCAGGCTGGTTTCGAACTCCTGACCTTGAGCGATCTACCCATGGCGGCCTCCCAGAGTGCTACGATTACAGGTGTGAGCCACCATGCCCGGCCTATAATCTCTCTTCTTAAGCTTTCTCTGTGGGAGCAGGCTAACTCTCTAATCACAAACGGGCCATGCATCCACACTGTTTGCCACTATTTCTCAAAACTAATCACATGATTGACTTGTAATTCAGTAAAAAGTGTTTACTTTATGAATTGGTTGTTTTCTAAATTATGTTTAAAAATTGAATGACGATCTTCTTTAAGAACGATAATTTTTAAGATCTGAATGGAGTATTTCCCTGCATTTCGGCAGAATTCATCTTTGAATTAGCATAACAGGTGGGCTTCTTTTTCTGCAAAGGGCCCACTGTAGCATTCAAACATTTGCATCCCATCTGTAACTGCTCTGCTAGTTCCTTTATTTTAGCCCAGTAAATTTGTTTCCCGATTAGATAATGAGAAAGATCTAAACAATAAATAATGAAATTGTGGTGATGTAAAGGGAAAAGTATGGGATCTGGAATCAGGAGACCTGTTCTTCAGTCCTAAATTTGCTATTTTCTGCCTATAGGCTCTTAAACAAATAATGAAACATTATCAATCCCCAGTTCATCATTCATAAAAAAAGAATAATAATACCTCGTAAGGGTTTTTTTATGAGGTCAAACAATACAATAACTGTGAAAGCTCTTTGATAACTATAAAGTTTTCTGTAACACATTCATTTTAACCACTGAGACAAGTTAGTAAAATAATGTTACTATGAGCTTTGGGGTCAGGCAAAACTAGATTCAAAATCTGACTCTAAGACTGGCTTACGAGTGGTGCGCTCTGGGGCAACGAGGTACACAAAAGTTCTTAAATTGCCCCACAGTTTAATCCTAGAGATCTTTAGCCCTCATCTCCAGGACTGGGAATATGACGGGATATCACACCTGTGGCAAAAGGGATTTTGCAGATGTCGTTAAGGTTACTAATCAGTTGACCTTGGATTAGTAAAAATGGAGTTTATGGAGAGGAGCTTAACATAATCACCCCAGCTCTTCAAAAGCAAGGAGTTTTCACTCGCTGGCAGCAGAAAGGGGAGACAGAGAGATTGGAAGCATTGAAAAGATTTGACGCACGGTTGCTCTTTGGAGATGGTGTAAATGTAAAAAGGAACTCAGAGCTGAGAGCGACCCTGGACAATAGCCCGCAGGAAAATAGGTGCCTCGGTCCTACAGCTGCAAGGGGCTAGATTCCACCCACGACCTGAATGAGCTTGGAAGTGGATTCTTCCCCCAAGCTCCAACTGAGAGTTCGGCCCAGCCAACGCCTTCTCTTAGGCTTGTGACATCCTGAGCAGAGAACCCAACTGGGTCTGCCCAGAATGCCAGTCTACAGAACTGTGAGATAATAAATGAGTGTTTACACTACACTCACTGTTTATTGTTGTTTATGTTAATTTATCAGAGCAACAGTAGAAAACTTATACAGGCAAGTTTCAGATAAAGTAAGTAACCCACCCAGTGCCTGCTACGTAGTAGGAAAAGAGGATCTTGTGAATACTAATCCCATTCCTTCCTTTAGAGCTGCATCTCCCACACTTTAATGTGCACATGAATCCCCCGGGGATCTTGTTATAATGTAGATTCTGATTCAGTAGATCAAGGTGGAGCCTGAGACTGTGCATTTTTAACAAGCTCCCAGATCGTGCTGGCGTCAATAGCGCTAGTCTTGGAATCGTGTTTGCAGTGCCGGGCTTTGGCGCTCCCTTCCCCCCATGCATTTCAATGCTGACTGTGCACGAGAATCTCTTGGGGAACTTTAAAATGCTTGGAAGCCTGGGTTCTACTTCTAATTAAATTGATCTCAGGTGGAGCAGAAGCATCCGTCTGTATCTTTTTTTGAAGTTGTTATAGTGAGTCTTCCCTGCAGCCAGCAATGCCTCAGACCTCTGCTACTCACAGCAGACCAGCAGCATCAGCTTCACCTGGGAGCATAGGAAAGATGCAGACCCCCGCCGTAGACCCATTAAATCACCATCAGTGGGAGTAGGGTGGAAGAATCTGTGCTTTCACTCCTCTCCAGATGATTCTAATGCTTGCTTAAATGTGTGAGGCTTTGTCTCACCGTGTTGCCCTGAAAATAAGACAGGGTCTTATATTTATTTTGCCTCAAGAAGACGCCCTAGGGCTTATTTTCAGATGATGTGTTATTTTTTTTAACTACGGTACAACAATCTACATTTATTCAAATATAGTTAAGTTGTCGTCTTCTGGAACATCATCATAACTCTCCAAACCCCGAATTCCATCCTGAATTTCTTTCGACTCTATTTCCCTTAGAACCATTGTCCCCGGTCTCTCATGTCGAGCAATAGAGCTCTTATGGGGCAGATGAGAAGGGCTGCTCGTCTTCTTTACCGCTCCGCGACGAAATGCATGGGTTGTGCAGATACGCTGCGTAGCCACGCCCATCACTAGGTCTTATTTTCAGGTAGGGCTTATATTGTGCAAATGCTTAGAAATCCTGCTAGGGCTTATTTTATGGGTAGGTCTTATTTTCGGGGAAACACGGTAGTCCAATACTCTTTACAGATACAGTAATGAAACCCAGATAGGTTAAATGATTATCTAAGACAGAGGCTGGCACACCACAGCCTGTGGGCCAAACCTGGCTAGTTGCCTGTTTTTGTAAACAAAGTTCTATTGGAAGACAGCCACACCCATTCATTTCGTATTATCCGTGGGCTACTACAGCTGCAGAGTTGAGGAGTGGCAACAAAGACAAATGACCTGCAAAAATGAAAATATTTTCTATGTGGCCCTTTATAGAAAAAGCTTGCTGACCCCTGCTCTACGAATACAGTTTAAGCTAGTGAAAGAAAAGACAGAACACCAGCTGTTCTGGGTAGTACCTGATGCGTGCACGGCAGACGCGGAACACTCCGCTTAGTCATCGCTGGGATCTGCTCCACCTGTGTTCTCAGAGTGAGACCTGAGCCTGGTCACCGGTCTGGCGATGGTGAGGGATGGCAGGGAAGACCCTCGGGAGAATGAGGGTTACCTTGTGAAGAAGGATCTAGACTCAGGTGGGGTCTTCATAGATACCCAGTCTGCCCCTGGCTGTAGGACGTTATTGTTCCCGAAACCCTTCCTAGAGACCTCTGGCTGTCGCAGCGCCCCTTGAGTTGACAGATGGCTGATCTGAGCCATATGATCAAAATGGGAAGAAAATGGTCTCATTTTCTTTTCAGAATCTCAATGCAGTTAACAAAACCCAACTTACTCTACGATCCTAAGAATGATCCTTGTACTCATCCAGTTGTCTGAATCCAGTAACCAACGACAGCCAGGAATCACCTGTAGTCAAACAAATTAGTGTAGACTTACTCGGCAATTTAAAAGAGCCCTCTTGGCCGGGCGTGGTGGCTCACGCCTGTAATCCTAGCACTCTGGGATCCCGAGGTGGGCGGATCATTTGAGCTCAGGAGTTCGAAACCAGACTGAGCAAGAGTGAGACCCCCATCTCTACTAAAAATAGAAAGAAATTAATTGGCCAACTAAAATATAGAAAAAAAAATTAGCCGGGCATGGTGGCGCGTGCCTGTAGTCCCAGCTACTCGGGAGGCTGAGGCAGAAGGATCACTCCAGCCCAGGAGTTTGAGGTTGCTGTGAGCTAGGCTGATGCCACAGCACTCTAGCCCAGGGAACAGAGTGAGACTCTGTCTCAAAATAAATAAATAAAAGAGCCCTCTTTTTATTTCTAGCTCTGTAAGTCAGAAGTCTGGGGGGCAGGGGGTCCTGAACTGAGTTCTCTGCTTAGGCCCTCACAGGCCCAAATCAAGGTGTTGGCAGAGCCAGGCTCTTACCTGGAGGCTCTGGGGAGGATCTACTTCCAAGCTCAGTTGGCCTACTACAGCGAGGGAGAAGGCACTGAGAGCTGAATAAACAACATGGTCTAGATGGCAGACCACACAAGACAATAGGACCCTGACCCACAACCTCTGCAGCAATCAGCCCAGAATGGCCAGAACTTGATTCATAACTGACAGCTTCTTTAATTTTTGCCCCCACTTCCAAGTCAGGACCAACCAGAGAATGCCACATATATCCCCTAAGCAATCACGTGGGCTGCCCTGACCTAGTGAGCCTCCCCCAGCTTCCGCAGGCCAACAGCCTCCAATCAGAGCGCACTTGGAGCCATCCCTTTTGTCCACTATGAAGCTCTCCCACTCCCCTGCCTGCCTTCGGGTCTCTGCCAATCACAAGTGATGGTGGCTGACTCCCTTGCTACAGCAAGCTCCGAATACATGGCCTGTGCTTGTTCTCCTCTGGGTGGTCTTCCTTCATTTCCACAGAGCCATGGAATGTCTTGGTAACAGGGAATTGAGAGGGGATTTTTATAGGATTTGGTCTTGTGCCCGGTGATTCTAGAGAGCGCTGTAGGAAGTGAAGGGAGTTCTAGAGTGAATGCTGTTGGGATGTGTTGACAATTCAGCGCTTTGGTACCTTGATAATAATAGGAGACAAGAGGATTGAAGCAGGGATAGAGTTGCAATCAGTAAGAAGTGACCGACTCTCACGTTGGCTGGAAGAGTGGAATGTTTAGTTATTTGGGGGGAGTTGCAGAGTGTATTTGTCTCTATTTTGTTTCATTCACAGTCATGGAGTGGTCTTGTCTCTGTCTTGTTCCACTGTGGTCGCAGAGTGGCCTTACCTAATTAAATTATTGTTTATACTCTATGGCTGCTCTTCATGTTCATTGGTAACATCAGGAACTAGCTGTCATCTGTCGGCTGCCATGGCCATTTTCACAATGGTCCTCATTGTCCAAGTGGCATCCTATCACCCGTAGCAGAAGTCAGCAAACTTTGTCAGCAAAGGTAAGACAGTAAATATTTTAGGTGTCATGGGCCACGTATAGTCTCTGTAGCATATTCTTTGGGAGGGGTGTTTGTGTGTGTGTTTTATAATCCTTAAAAAATATAAAACCCAATCTTAGCTCACAGGCCATACAGAAATATGCCACAGGCTATAGCTTGCTGGCCCCTGACCCAGGTCAATGCATCACCTTCCACCTGTGCCACGCCTCACTCTACCACAGGCAGAGCCTTTAGTCATGTGAAGCTGCTGCACCAAAGATTATCCCCACTCCTCTTGTCACCAGCAAGGGGGTCCTTATTCCCATTTGAACTTTGAGTAATCCAGCTCTTCCCACATGAACCCTCTGATCCTCAGTTCTCCCCAAAGCCAAGTCATAAGTACTTTACTGGGGAGGGTGACCCAAGGAGCAAGAGTGAGAGAAAGCAAAGCGGAGAAGGAGAAGGTCAACATGAAGATGTATTTAAAGAGTTGGCCAGCAGGGCAGGCAACCAGGTGCTCAATTCTGCAGACATTTTTCCCAGGGGAAGAAGGAGGAAGCACTTAATTGATCACGGGCTGCCCCTCCACGGAGCTAACTCTGATGCACTCACGGGCACTGAGCAGGTGCTAGTGGCTGTCCCACATGCCATGCCAACGGAGAAACCCAGCGCAAAGCAAGAGCTGTGTGCATGCCCTGAGGCGAGTACTGCCAGGGTACACCTGCTGGAAGGGGGCTGGAACCAGTGCATGGCAGCTTGTCCACGCAGTAGCCAAGATAAGGGATGAGGCTTCTTGGATTTGAAGCAGTGCTTGAGAAAGGACCGATATGCCTCCTAACGCTATCATTCCTCATGAGCCAACAACTTTCCCATGAAAGCGTCAAGGGAAAACTCTCTCCCGGTGGAACCCCTAGGAAAGTACTTGGGAAGTGAGTTCATAGAAAGTTAGATGAAGCATCCCAGAAGTCCTCACCTAGTCCTAGCTACTCAGGAATCATACACTAGACTTGTCAGCAGCCCTGGCCACCACCCACCACTACCCCCATGAAACTCTTGTTCTGCCCTTGACTTCTACTGCTCTTCTAACCCTTGGTTTTACTCTCCCCTTTCTGGCATCTGCTTTCCTGCCATTCTGCATCTGAGAGGATGAATCTGAACCTGAAATGTGGATGTTCTTCCAGAGTCCGCCCTGTGTTCTCTTTCCCTCTCACTCCAGATGTTCTCCCTAGGGGCATTTGATATGCATGTTCATGCTTTAGTCACCACTTGTGGACAGACTACTCTAAAATGCATGTCACCATTTGTCAGACCACTGGACACTTGATCATGACATCTATTTCCATGCCAACAAGCACAGTGAAGTCCTAACTGCATGTATCTGCAAGACGAAGCATGAACTGACATGGAGAAAAACTGTACAGCCAGGAAATGTTTTCCTCTAACTAACACAGCCCCAGAGGAAAGAGGAACAGAAGGGCTAGTATTGAGCAAGCCACCGACTCCTCCAGCAGCCTGTGACCTCGCCATCACCATCACTGATGGTGCCAACAGCCAGGTGGCCCTCAGGTCTCTCCTCCATGAAATATCCCAAGGAAGGTAGCCAAGGAGGCCTTTCCTAGCATTTATGAGATTTTGCTTTATTCAAGCACAAGCTAACAGAGCTGTGTTGGCCTCCTTTGATCACGGCACCCATCAAAAACTGGGTAGGAAGATGCATATGAAGGAAAAAATGCATTTTTGCTTTCAATACCAAGGACATGATGAGGAGGTACAGGGCACAATGTGTGTCAAAGAGCGTGTGTGAGGGAGAGAGGGAGAGAAGACAAGGAGAGGGAGAGAGAGATTGGGAGAGAGAGAGCTGACAATCTGAACTTCTGTCTAAGCTAATGCCAGAAATACAAGGATAGCAAAAGAGGAAAAAAGAATAAGAGGAAAAGCCTCTGTAATCTTATTTCAGAAAATAAGATACACATTTGTTATGGGCTGAAATGAGTCCCCCCAAATTCATATGAAGTCCTAACCCCTAGTACCTCAGAATGTGACTGTATTTGGAGACAGGGCCCTTTCAACAGGTGACAAAGGTAAAATGAGGCCCTGTGGGTAGACCCTAATCCCATAAGAGAAGTGTCCCTATAGGAAGCGGTGACTAAGACATGCACAGAGAGAGGGAAGACCACGTGAAGAGACACAGGGAGACAACAACCATGTACGAGCCCAGGGCTAAGGCCTCAGGAGCAAACAACCCTGCCGACATCTTGATCTAAAGCTTGTGGCCTCCACAACTGTGAGGAGAGAAATTTCCGTTGTTTAAGCCCCTGGTCTGTGGTGCACTGTTATGGCGTCCCCAGCACACTAATGCAACATCTTATCTTGGGGTTCCTCACATTCAGAGACTTCCTTATTCAAGAGGATGGGTTTTTTTTTTTTCTTACAGAAAGGATTTATTTCCCTGCTCAAGGGTTGGCTGAATGCGTCCCCAGAAAATGCAATATGGAAAATTCTGGCTAAGACTTCCCTCGCTTGTTTATGACTCCGCAACTTCAGGCACACTGTAAGGGACTCCTGTCTCCTAATCGGCCCTGGGAGCAGGACCCTCTCTTCCGGCGACAGTGGAGCTGACTGAGGAGAGGCTGCCGACCTCCTGCGACCTCCCTGGGTACAGCTGAGACTCTGCATGTCTGTCTCTCCTTCACCCCACTTCCTGCCATGGTGCTTATACGATCAGATACCTAACTCTTTTCAAAGGAATGCATTAGAAAGGCACTGTGGAAAATGTAACAAGCCATTACTGCAAGAAACTCCCTTCTCTTGTTCCCCTTTGACTTTTCTCATTAAATCAGGCAGTTTATACACAGAGTCTTCCAGTTGTTTTTTAAAATTAATTATAAGTGCCCGAAGGTATTGAAGTCCCGAACATTTATGAGACGACACAACCAGACAAAAACATAAGGACGGCTGATTTCCCAACCAGGCAACTTAATTTCCCAATTATCTTTCTTAGACAAACTGTGGATCTAAAGATAACATCTTGTATGTTACCTTTGTCATTTTTCTGTAGGGCTGCTGCATCAATGCCTTGATGTCTTGTTTTCTCTCTTCTGCTCAAGTAAAAAACAACGGGTGAGGGTGATCTAGATGCTTGTCAAATAAGACATTGCTAAATTTAGAGAGAAACCTGCACGATATTACCTGGCCAGTATCCATGAGGGGAAATGGGGCGGGCGTGAGCTCCCCGCGCCCTGGACCCTGAGAACAAAGTCATTAACGGCTCTGAATTTCGACCCTTCAGACGGCATCCCTGAGCAGGCTGACGATGGCTGAGTCACAGGAAGCCCCAGCTTGTTATCTCAGGGTGACGCAAATTGACAGGCAACCGGGGCCTCCAGTAAGCGTGTTTCTGGAGCTGATGAGAGCCCACGGAGCAGGCCGGAAGTGGCCCACCTCCCTGAGAAAGACCTCCCGTCGCTGGGGTGAGGGTGGCACCCAGCAACAATAGAGTGTGGTGACCTCTAGGGCCAACGGCCCTTCTCGGCGCAGACCCTCACCTCCAGCGGCTTCCTGGAGAGCTCCAAGTGCAAGTCCTACAGGGATCTTTCCCTCAAGAGAATCCAGAGCCGTCTCGCCTGGCTCCTTGGTTGTTCTACACTCAAATACTTCTTGTCCCTCTGCAGTCAGGAAAACCATTTAGGGTCTGTCCAAGCACACGGCATTCCAGCTCCACAGCTACCCCCACCCCGCCACCTCCCCCAGGCCTGCTGGCCACCGCCTTCTCACCTTTCCTGATTCTTTGATGCATTTTGGTTTTGAACCTATTTCTGCCAACATTGTTCGAATTAAATTCTCATCTTTTGCCTCGTGTTATGAGCTGAATTGCATCCCGCCTTCCTAAAATTAATATGTTGAAGTCCTAAGCTCCCAGGACCTCAGAATGTGGCTTTATGTAGAGGTAGGGTCTTTAAAGAGGTGACTGAGGTTAAATGAAGTCATTAGGGTGGCTCTAATCCAACAAGACATGTGTCCTTATGAGAAGAGATTAAAACATAGACACCCACAGAGGAAAGGCCACGTGAAGACACAGGGAGATGACAATGATCTATAAGCCACAGAGGGCACCCAGGGAGGAACCAGCCCTGCCGACCTTGGTCTCAGACTTCCAGCCTCCAGGATTGTGAGAAAATAAATCTGCTGTTCAAGCCACTCGGTCTGTGGTACTTCATTACGGCAGCCCTAGCAAATTAATACATAGCAACACCGTCCTAAGACATCTTTCTCCCCCCTCCCCCCCCCACTTTTTTCTACTCCTATTCCAGCCGTGTTTGAGGGACAACCTCTCCACAATGCCTTCAGCCCTTAGGACCAGAGGCGATATGCAAAATATATTAAAATGTTTATAGCGTGGACACTGTCAGAATAGATACCAGTTCTAGTGATGGAGCCATCATTACTCACCTACCAATAAATGGTGAGTAAGTCAAGGGACTCAGAGAAGAAAATGGTGGTTGGTGGGTGGGGTGGTGCCATAGCAGGGGACTCGTGCCCGAAGACGTTGACCACAGACATGTTTTAGTATGTGTGTCACCCACGTGCCTGTCCAGTTAAACCAGCTGAACATCAGCCACTTGACCCATGCAGCTGGGCGACCGTGGCCTCCCCCATGCTCTCCCTCCCTCTGATGGGAAAGAGGCATCATTGTTTACTCATTTCAGCAGGTGCTGGAGATGGCCACGCCACCTTCAACTCCTCCCTCTTCCTGTATTATTGGTGACCATTCCTTACTGATCCTACTTTCAAACTTTCTCCATGACTCCTAGTAACTTCAGTTCATTCTATCTCACCTGCACTACGAAATGGCTTCCTAGCTGGATCTCTCTTCCACCCTGTCTAGTCCTGGCACCCCTTCTAGAACTATCATCATGCCAAGGGACAGTCCTGCTAGAATTACCTCCCTCCTCACAAACACCACAAGCAGTTCCCTAATGCACACCAAAAAACAAAATGTGAAAATATGCTCATCTATTTTTCAAGACCATCCACAAGCTGAGTCCAGCCACCTCTCATTCAATTTCTTCCTTCTATAAAAATTTCTTCACGTCCTCTAAGTGGCACGTACTAAGGCCTGCGCCAGGAATCCCTTCCTGAATGAGTCATGGCCTCTGCCTTGAGTTCCTGACATGCTAACAGGGTAGAGAGGAAATTACAATTTAGCAAGAGAAGTGCTGGAACTGGGATAAGTGCTGTGTGCTCTGGGAACACATAGGAGCGGCGTCAAACTGAACTCCGTGATGACACCTGAGCTTGTTCCCAAGGGACCAGAAAAATGGGGCCCAGTGCCAGGCAGAGAGCACAACTTGAACAAAGGCCAGGAGCATCATCATTTTCAGTAACGGCAAGGAATTTAATAAGGTTGTCAGGTAAACTTCAAGGGGCAGAATGGTAAGACCTATAACTGGAGAGACGCAGGAGCTCGCCCCGAAGGGCCGTGGGAGTGTACCGAATGCTGTGGGCAATCGCAGCACATGCTATAATAAGTATATGTGTGTCTAAACATAGAAAAGGTACAGTAAAAATACAATATTATAATCTTACGGTACCACCGTCGATATGCAGTCCTTCGTTGACCGAAACATTGTCACATATTGCGTGACTATGTTCGTGCTCCCCGGCGTGCTTCGCTGAGAAAGCCGCCCCAGCGCCTGTGTTTAGCCTTTAATATGGAATCACCAGCTATTTAATACCTCGATGGAGCTCTCCGTTTCCAGGCCCGTGCATCCCCTACTGACTCCTGACCACCCGGTAGGACAGGCCCCAAGTCCCCCCAACCTCTCCATGAGAGTGTCTGAGGCAGAAGGAGGTTGTCAGCAGGGCGTCCCCATCTCCCTCCTTAGGGGAAAAAGGAGTGACCCTTGTCCCTCAATACTGAGCAGTCGGAACAACAGGTTTCCTTGTAACTGCTTGGGAAGGATGGTTTTTATTCCCCTGGAAGCGTTGAAACTTGCCTAAGCCCTATGCCCACACACAGAAATCTTCCTAAATCTACCAGCCAGAGGAAAACAATGCAGCTATGATGAGCAACTCAGCAAAGCCTTAAGCGAGATGCTTAAAAGTCTTGCGACTGGAGAGAGTTGGACCTTCCAGCACACGGGGGCGCCGTGCTGCTCCGAGGTGAAGTCTTTGGATCAGTGCTGCCGTCTGGGTGGCCCTTTTCCCTGTGATCACCACGGCCTGTCCAGACTGTGGGAAGCAGAGTTTCTCCGTTGTTTTCGAGGACAGAGTGGCACTGTGGATTTGGGGGGAAGAAAATATTTTGTCATATCTCAGAGGAAATAGTAAGATATCCTGAAGGAGCCCACTTGCATTCCTGTTTCAAGACAGTCCTCTGTAATAGTTCCTCCTGGCGTTTTGTGTAATGTTCCAGATTTTCACAAGGGACAAGGCTCCCTGGACAAGTTGGCATCCTTCCTCACTCTAAGCCAACCCCAACCTCGCTCTGCTGCGGTGGCAGTTAGTTCCCCATGGGAACATAGGCGCCTCCCTTAGAGACTGAAATACTATTAATACCACCATTTCTGCCCTCCAGAGCTGTTCCCCAGCCTCCAGCAAGGACCCCCATCACACTGATGACTAATTACCAAGATTATACATTATTGCTCAAGTCCACCTGCCATCTTCTAGACTATTTTGTATGTTTAGTCATCATCTCCTCTTTTGGTCCCTAGGACCTAGCATTTTCATCAATTTCTTACCATCCCAAGATGAGAGGCACATTAAAACCCTACCAGCTAGCGGCCAGCAGGCTCCTCTCAAATTTAACATCAGAGATGGACCGAGGCATTACCAAAGCTTGAGAAGTTAGTTGCAAAGGGGTAAAACAAAGGTCAGAAGCTTCCTGTCATTGTTGTTTCACGAATCCTCTTCTACCCCCTGAGAAGCAGGACTTTGAATGTTCCAAGATATCAGTGAGCAAACTATTATAGTTTCCTGCCACTTAGATGGTACTGAATGGACAATATGAAATCCACTTTGCAAATAGTATGTGTTTAGGCAGCAGCCAGACTCTGTATTGGTACAGACAGTAGAGCCAACTGATTTGGGAGCATAGTTTTGGCTTCAGTATCAAAGAATTTAAAGAAAGAAACAATAAAACATTAACATCCGTTTTTCTTGAGAGAAAAGCCTGGAGAAAATTACAGAAGCTCTGATTTCAATCTTGTCTGGGAAAGATATTGCTGTTATTGTTCAATTCCACGATTGCTTCCTTCTTAGGTTTACAATTATGACTAAGTACATCCCTGCTGGCAGTTCATTCAGTGCTTCTCCAGTGAAACTTACAAGCAGAGTTAGTGTCTTTGCAAAATACTTTTATGTATTTAGAGATACGTATTTAAAGGTACAGATTTTTCTCTCTGATTCTCAGAAATAGAGGTTCTTGCCATGCACACATTGTCTAAAGGCTTTGTCAGCATAGCCACATTTTTTTCTTGAAACAGAGTCTTACTCTGTCACCCAGGCTGGAGCGCAGTGGGCTCATCATATCTCACAGCAACCTCAAACTCCTGGGCTCAAGTGATCCTCCTACCTCAGTCTCCCAAGTAGGTGGGACTATAAGCACGTGCCACCACTCTTGGCTGATCTGGGTTTTCAATTTTTTTTTTTTTTTTTTTTGTAGAAATAGGGTCTCACACTTGCTTAGGCTGGTCTTAAACTCCTGGCCTCCCAGAATGCTAGGATTACAGGTGTGAGCCACCATGCCCAGTCTGTATAACCACATTTTGAATACAGGTTAACAGAAATTATTTTGGTATATTCTTCACCGTAGCTCATTTATTCCTGAGTAATAATGTTTCTATTATTTTTGTTCTTGCTCAAAAGCTATAGCTCCATCCTTCCCCCAACAGATAGACAGTTGCAGCTTTATTAGGCATGGACCTCAAAAATATATTTGTGGATATTTTCTAAGGCATGTTCACTACAGGAATAACATTTCAGACACAATTAAAATATAATAATTATAATGCGAAATGCTAGCAGAAGAATTCAAGACTTCAGGCCAAGGTAATACAGAGCAAAGAAGCAGTTGAAAGAGCAATTGCAAAACTCAACACTATGGAAAGAATCTGCCAGTTGACAATGCTATATAAAAATAGCCACACACAAAGCGTTGTACATAATGTTGAAATGTAGGACAAATTTAAATTAAGCAAAAAGGAACACCAAGGCACTTTTGGAAAATATGAAGAACTCTTAGGAGTTTTTTGGTGGTGGTGGTGATGGTTTGTTTGTTTATTTGTTTTGGTTTTTAAATAAATTGGAAAATCAACTGGGGAGAGAGTGACAGATGCAACTAGAACTGTGATCAAGACAGGAATTTTAAGAAGGGAAGAGAAAGACAGAATAGGACTTTAAAAATGAAATAGTTGAATATTTCTTTGGCCAGGTAAACCATTAATATACAGGCCACAGATTTTAGAGAAGACTTCCTGAACAGAATTAAGTGTCGGTTTCTTTTTAGTTTGGGAGATGTTTGTGGTGAAAGGTAGGATTTGTGATATATATCACAAATATATATATATATATGAGGCAAGTCCAAGATCAATGTCATACCAAATTTTACACTACAGGTTGGTATCTGCTCCAGCAAAGGCAGCAGAAAAACTGAATTAAATTCAATATATGCCATTCAACAGGGACATGGCTCCTCTAATCTGTTGAGAAATGAGCCCCTTCCTCTTTCTTAATCCTCCTGCTTCCTTTGCAACCCGCTTTTTTTGGTTTTTCTGTTAACTCATGCCCAGATTCTGTTCAGGTGAGCTAGTTTCCTGAAGTCACTAAAGAATCACTTTGATGGGAACACCTGCAGGTCATTTTTCTTACCCTGTGAAGCCAGGCTTAATTTAAAGCAGGGCTAAAATTCCATGACCCCACGCCAAGGCTTCCCCTACCCTCTCATGCCCTAACAAAGCACCACACACTCACCTATCAACCCCCCTTCCTAGGGATAAACCCCCCAACAGCCAATATTTCTCATTTTAAATTCTCATTAAAGCTCTCAGGAAGCTCTCATTTAAGCTTCCTACAGCCCCTTAATATATAGGAGCCATGAAGGTATTGGTTTTTAATACTTTTGAAACAGGCATTTATGTTTATTATCTCTAATAAAGAGCAAGAATTTATCAACTGTTCTGTTCTCTGATGTGATCCACTAGCCTGTAACTAGTTTTTAAGTGCTCAAAGATGAACTACACCCCCACAAGTCACACTGTGGTGAGCAAATGAAATGCATGACCACAGTTTTACATAATATTCATATGCAAAAAGATGGATGCATCTCTTACAAACACATAATTTAATAGACTGTTCTAATAAAACACTGGGGAATTTAAATGTATTACACAATAGCAATTCCAAATTCAATAAAAAAGAATAGTGGATACACTCTCTTGAACTGATAAGCAAACTAGAATTTGAAATTTTTAGTGCTGTTTTCATACAAAACAAGAGTTGAGTTTTTTTCTTTATCTCCTATAACAGAGTACAAAGAATGACAAATTATTTGATTCTGCAAAAGCTTGGGAATAGAGTATTAATCTTAGGTTAATGTAAAAGGTACCATATAATGTAAAAGAGCATATTGTAGAGAAGTAATGGACTGTATATGGTTAAGAATTCTCAATGCCTATGTATGTAATTTCATGCTCACAGCAGTACCAAAGGTGATGAGTTAAACAATCATGTTATTTTTCAAAAGGAGGTACCATGTTCCTTTCCCAGCCACATGCAGAATTAATTTTGGAGGCAGTGCCCCCAAAATTGCCTCTGGACATAGCCAACCACCCAATCTTTGCTATTTGTTGTGTTTTATTTTAGCTTTGTTTGTTTTTATTGTGACATTTTCTCAAGTATCTTCCTATAAATTCTCTATTCTCATTATCATCATTGTTATCAATCTACTGTTATTAGGCAAGTAAACTACACTGTATACTGGATTATTGGATATCCACATGGAAGAAAACATTAGTTTTGAACCCTACCTCATACCATAAGCAAAAATCAATTTCTGTTTGATTGTAGATTCAAATGTAAGAGATAAAATTTAAACATTCCAAAAGATATCATAAGAAAATATAAGATGTTAGAGTAGCCAAGGTTTCTTAAACAGGTGCTTAAACCACTAACTCTAAGAAAAATATTGATAAACTTGACTATATTAAAATAAGGAACTTCTGCATATCAAAAATCAACATTAAGTAAATTTTAAAAACACAATACAAGTGGGAGAAGATATTTGCAATACGTATAACTGGGAAACAACTTAAATCCTGACTAAAGTATTATTACAAAAAAAACACAGATAAATAATGGAAAATTGGATAAAAGATTTAAATAGACACTTCACAAAAGAGGGTATCCAAACTGGCAATAAACATGAAAAGGTACTCAACTTCATTTGTCATTAGGAAAACGAAAATTAAAACAACAGTGAGATAGCACTCCATGCTTGTTAGAATGAGTACAATTCTAAAAGACTAAGAATACCAGACGTTGGCAAGGATATAGAGTAACAGGCACTATCGTGTAAAGCTGGTGGGAGTCCATAATAGGGAGTTTTTAAAACTCTTAGGTAGTATATGCTAAAACTTCTCATGTATATCTCTACCAGCAATCCCACTTGTCTGTACCTGATAGGAATGTGTGCACATATGCAATAAGGGACGTGTCAATCAATATCAGAATAAATTTTTAAATTGTGGTACATTCACATGATAGAATACTCTACAGCAATGAAAACATGCTGCATTCTACCCTGTTGATGATCTCATAAACAAAAGTAGATGTACACACATAATTACATACTATATGATCTCATTGATATTAATTGAAAAGACAAGCAAAATTACTTTGGTGTTAGATATCTGTTTCTTTATATAAGTTGTGGATACATAGATTGTGACAAATTCATAAAATCGTGCTCTTATACCATGAATACTTTTCTATATACACTATACTTCAATAAAATTTTTTATTAAAGAAATAAAGAATGCACGGCAACTATCTTCCCATATTTAAAATAAAGAGGGTAGATTTCTGCGATTGCAGACTAATCATATTGACATTGATTTTGGAGGGTGAATAGTAAATCATTTTAAAGTGAAAATCACTTCTATATTATAAAATACATTTAACCCAAGCTTTTTCTGATAGAGCTTGTATATGTTCCTATAGATTGTCTCATTTTGAACAGTATTATGGAGCCCCAAACTAGCAAGAAAAAACTAGCAACTATGAAGAAAAAGAATTACATTAGTTTAATTTATATAAAAGGGTGCAATTAACTCTAAACTCCTATAATTTCTTAGCTCACCAGCAGTGAACATGAGAAGTAACCCAGACCTGCTGAGGTGTATATAGAACAGAGAGAGTGTGTCCGAATGGCATAGCCCGCTTCATGTGTGATGAGTCTGTATAGTTGCTAACTAAAGTCAAATACAGGTACTTTGAATAGCTGCTATATTTTCTCTATTTTATTAGTTGCAGGATAACTAATAAAAGACAGATGCAGTCATTAAATGAAACATCTGATACCTTCCATGGTGTGAGACTGTCAGGAAGGAAAATTTAAGATACATTTCTCAGGATAGTTAATTGTCTGAGATTGCAGAGAACCTCACACCTCTCTTTCCTAAAAAGAAAAAGCTAGGTAGCCACTAGAATATCAGACAAGAGACTTAAATAGAATAAGCACATTACAAAATAGGGGGTGAGGGGTGTAATGGCTGTAGTATTCAAATATTCCCAGGAAGGGGACATGAGAGAAAGGGAATCATTTAAAAGAAGGGGCCCCAGCCAGAGGTTAAGCCAAGAACAGTGAAAGAAATGACAAGTAGGAATATGACACATGGACTTTACATGATGCATGATGTTGAGAGTTTTTTCCCCAGTTTTTATTTCCTTATGCCAATCTTTCAAGTCTCCAATGGGGAAGTGGGGTGGCGAAAAAGCCACTAGTGACTAGAGAGAGCGAGGAGAAGCAGTTTGGCCAGAACTAAACCAGCTGGGCATTTGCAGTTAGCAGAATGTCAGCTAGTCCTGAGGACGCTCAGAAGAGAGTAGGGGGAGAGGGTGACTTCCCTATCACGTGGGACAGAAACTCACATATATTTTTTTAAGAGACAGGGTCTCGCTCTGTTGCCCAGCTAGAGTGCAGCCACAAACTCCTGGGCTCAAGTGATCCCCCCTCAGCCTCCCAAGTAGCTGGGGCTACAGGTGCACACCACCACACCTGGCTAATTTAAACAATTTTTTTTGTAGAGACAAGGTTTCACTCTCAAACTCTTGGCCTCAAGCAATCCTGCCTCAGCCTCCCAAAGTGCTGGGATTATAGGCATGAACCACTGTGCCCAGACAGAAGCTCACATTTGACTGTCCACATAGTAATGGAAGGAGTTGTGCTCTACACATTAAAGAATCTTACACATTGTAGGTACTCCAAAACAGGTAGCTATTTATTATTATCATCTAGTTCATGCTGTAAGAACATCAGGAGAGTCTTCATAATACAGTTCAAAAGGGAACAGTCTATAGGAACATACGCAGTCTCTGCAAGAAAAAATCTTGAATTAAAGGTATCTTATAATATAGAAATTATGACGTCATAACTAAGGAAAATCACTGTTTAGAAAACAAAGCATTAATGCACAAGTAATGACTTCTAAGAAAAGTGTAGAGGATTTTGTCAATAAGGAAAATACAGGTGGAGACTGGGAAGACTTTCAGAAGGAGATTCACCTACAAACTGTCAGCACCATGGAAAATTGCATGTCACTGTAGAGATGGCAGCTCTGTGACTTGTCTTTTGTGTTAGTTTTCTTTGATGGGAGGAATACAAGTGTCATGTGAAATATCTAATACATTTTGCAATGTGAAACTGTCAGAAAGGAAAATTTAAGACACTTTACCAAAGGACATAAAATTCAAGTTTTTAATAGATGTACTAAATTACAAAATTCCATCCATGCAGACACAAATACCCTATTCCACACATGATGTATTATTCAATGTTACAGTGTGAAAGAGTTTCACTAAATGAGACAAGGCCATAGCACAGGATGAGTAGGGATATATATAATATCCCACATGGTGCTTAAGAGTTCTATGTATGCACAACATGAATGGAGTGTGCTTGAGAGACAATTCTGGTGAGCTGCACTCAGCTGTATTCAGATGAGCTCTACAAAGCAGCTGAGGCAGTGAAAAGTGTCTTAGTCTGTTTCATGCTACTAAAACAAATACGGATAATTCACACTGAACAGGAATTTGTTGGCTCACATTTCTGGAGGCTGGGAAGTCCAGGATCAAGGCGCCAGAGTCTGGTGAGGGTCTTCTTGCTGCATCATTCATGGCAGAAGGCAAGAGGGTGAAAGAGAGAGAGTGAAAAGGAAGCCAAATTCCTCCTGCTATAAGGAACCCACTCCTATGATAATGGCATCAATTCATTCATGAAAGCAGAGCCTGCATGGCTAACATCCGCCCATTAGGCCCCACCCCCAGTGCTATTGCATCGAGGATTAACTTTCCAATGCATGCTTTTCGGGGGGTACATTCAAACCACAGCAAGAAGTTACTTGCCAAATTGATAGAGAGGCAAAGCTCATATGTGTGGCTAGATGAAGGTGACACTTATAATTGGGAAGCAAATACATGAATGCTTACAACATTCGGGATGGGGCAAATGAGTATTTGAGGGGAGCTGAGTAGAGGTGCCACCCAAGTGAGAAATATCAGCATCAAAGGTGAGCTCAGTCCCCATTTTCCCTTTCCATGTTAGCAACGCATATGTGCAAAACCAAACAAAACCAAAATCCCATTCGTGTGGCTTGAGTTTGAGTCTTTTCAACTGTTCCCTGTGATGTCTGGTGCCTCATGTCGGGGGTGGTGTACTTCTCTCTCAGTGGCGCAGGTGATGAACGTGCAGTGAGGTACCATGCTGAGCCCCGTGAGATGCCATGTCCATAGAGAAGCTCCAACATGCATCCTGGCACCGTGTGGGACTTCCTTCATACATGGAGGTGTTGCACCACTTGCCTACTGACATGCTCCATGTCAAATCAACATTTCCTTTATTAAACCACGGGAAAGCCCTGTTTTCCTACCTTACGCTATCCTTAATGGAAGGTCTACTGTAGCTCTTGGAATCTGGCATCACTCTTTCTGTGAAGACATGACTTGGGATAAGCCAATCTTTTAAAATTCTTACTTAGTAGCGATTCATCCAAGTGCCTTCCAAAATGCTCTAATCAGCCTATGTAAGTCCTTTGCCAATTCTCATTATTACAATAGAAATTTTATTGCAATTGCTATTTTTATGGCTACTGAGATAACTTTAGTTTTAATATTTCTATTATATGGTTCTTTCATATTACTGTATTTATGTTTTACAACCATATGGAAGTTTTCGATATTCACCACCAATCATTTTACACACCATTCTAATGTTTGAGTTTTTTATTTTGCTTTATCTCTTGTCCTGGTATTCTGCATATTGATGAGGAAAAAGGCACGATGCTGTGCTATTTTTAAATGTTAAAATGTTTCTGCATAGTCACCATTTGTTTTCACTTGCACTATAATTTGAACAAGGTAGAAAAGAGATATTTTCTGTTGGTTCATTTCATTTGTTTCATAACTCCATGAGAATATGGACTATTTTTATTTGGTTGAGATAATTATAACAACTTCAGTACATGCATGGGGGTTGTATGTTTGATGAGTAAACTAAAATTCAGTTTCCTAAAACAAAAACACAATGAGTAAATAAAAATTTCCATTATAAAAAATTTCTATTATAAATATTATTACAATACCTATTATCATCATTAGATATTATGACCTTTATTGCACACAATACGAGAAATAACTCAGATCTTCATGCAAATCCAGGGTTTAGAAAGGTAAACTAAAAATATTCCTTTGGTTTGCTAGAACAGTCTAGATAAGAGAGGGTGTGGGGAACTTCTTACAAGTTCTCAGCCAGAGGAATTTGTTTTGGATTACACCAAGTTGGCCTAAATCTCTGAAGACAAAACAGAGGAAGAATCTGACTAAAAGATAAATATTAACACTGTGTTTTTGTTTGAATGTTTCTAATAAGTTTAAGATAGAAACAAAGATAACACAAGCAGTGGTTTGTAATAGTTAAGAATGGAGACAAAGAAGCATTGCACTGTTACTTAGACTTTGCTTTGTTTTATTCAAAAATAGTTACATTTCCTGGCAATCTTTGTGTCTAGGGCAAGCATAAAAACTTCAAAATAAATAAACGTAGTCTCCATCCTTCAGAGATCAGTAAGAAAGTAGGGGTAAGAAAAGAGGTCAGACACGCAGACTTTATCGGAGTGTAGGAAACCTAAATGCACGTGTACTATAATTAGTGCAAATTAAGCGTAACGCAACGAGAAGAGAAGGAAGAGAAACCAGCTTCTATGGCCCCAACTTTTACTGTTTTTATAAAATAGCAATGATTCATACTTAATAACTACACGCTCAAATGACAGGATTTAAAACCACTCCATGGTTAAATATGATTCTGTTCAAGACTGAGTGTAGACATGTACGTCCACTCCTTCCCAAGGCTCCATTTATAAAGCAATGTGGATTTTTAAAGCATATGCTCGCAAAATAAATAAAAATGGGAGAAGGCGGCAGCAAAAAACAATAGGTTGAACAAATTTCTAGAAGACAGTAAACAGAAATGTGTGCAGAGAAGGCTACAGCTGAGGCGGGGGCTGGTCCTTCTGGTAGAACCTCAGACAGCTCCACGGTCGGGATGGCAGGTACAGGGGCAGCAGGGGGCAGGGACATTGGATAACGGTCCTATCTGAAACGGTGGAAAAGCCAACTCCATATCCAGCATGTCCTGGATATCCAGAGTCCCCCACATCCTATTCTGGCCTTAGGGTAAACCTCAGTAATCAGTAGGTCCCAACCTAAAAAAAAAATTCCTGCCACTTGACAAACCACCCAGGGAAACAGAGCACTAGTCAATGTTTTGACAGTCTCCGCCTGAAGATAATTGGGAAAGCAAGAATTGCCAGAAAGCTGAAGAAAGCATGACAGAAAACGACCATGACAAACCATGTAGAAAAGCTAATCCTGGAGGAAAAGGAATAAAGCCTTCTAATTGATATGAGAATTAACATGGATAGGAGAATATATTACAACCAGAGAAGCAAGAGGAGGAAGAAGAGGAACAAAAGAGGAAGAAGGGAAATCGGAGACAATATATTATGGACAAAAACCAAGTGCTTGAAAATCGTGCCATTGCTTTCGTTCGCCACTCGTCTGGACCACAGCTACTTCTGCTTTGCTCTAGCAGAGAACGAGAAAGCAGAATCCATTCGAACATCCTCCCTCAACTTGTATGGGGATCATGACGTTGGAACCGTAGAGAAGGAAATGTAGTCAATGCTCTTCTCAGTTCTCAATAAACAATGTTTTCATAATCATAACGTTAGAAATTCTGCATATTCACTCCACAAAGTTTGTTGAGTGCCTATTGTGCACCAGGCATCTATGAGCACATGGACTACACGGGTGAACAGGATGGGCAGGAAACAAGACACACAAGCCTTCCCATTGTTGAGTGCCGTTCAGAGGAGATAATACATTATAGACAACCCTCGAGTAAGTTATGCGGGCTTAAGTGCACTGGGAAAATGATAGAACAGGCAGAGGGATGGGGTGTGGGTTGGGAAGCCAGTTGCATGGGGGCTGATAAAACTACGTGAGAAGATGTCATTGGGAGAAGACATGACTGTGGGGAGGAGTTAGCCATCTGGATGAAGGGAAATGAACAGCCTTTGATGCAAAGGCGATTTGCCTAGCAAAAAAGATCAGAGTGGCTGTCCCAGAGCAAATGGGAGAGAGAGGGTGGGAAGGTGGGAGGGAAGTTGAGGTAGGGAGGTGGGTGGGTTGTGTGGAGCTTTCTAGGGCCTTGGAAGGACTTTGGCTTTCACTTTGAGTGACTGGAGGCCATTGCGGGGAACGGATCTATAACCAGATCACTCAGGCCGCTGCATTGAGAATAGACTAGAAGGGGCAAAAGTGGAATCAGAGAGGCCGGGTAGGAGGCTAGAGCAGTTTATTGCTTTTAATCATCCTATATCCAAAGCACAGGAGACTTAATCATTGTTAAAATCCCAATTGTCAATGTCAGCAAGCTGGCAATATTAAAGCCAACACAGAACTCACCTAATTGGGAGGTTACAGTGCGGAGGAGAAGGCTGGGGTCAGGGACACAGTGCTTTTCATTATAAGCTCTTTTATGTGCTCCAGTTTTTTAATGACATGTACAGATAACCAATTTTTTAAATGTAGGTTAAACATGCCAACTTCAGTCTAGAAAGTGGTCAAGGTAAACGCCCTAGAGCTTATACCCAAATCATACATTTTAGCCCTGGGAACAGAACTCATTCGCTATAGTGTCTTTCCAAATAATTTGAAAACATTTATTTTATCATCTCTTTGCAGTAATATAAGCATTTTCTGCCATCTTCCTGTACATATCTGCAATACAGTATTAAACAGCTGACATTTTGGTGCAGAGCAAGGAGTTTTCCAGATGTATATACATAGCATGACATGGTAGAAAAAATGCAACTTAAGAAGGACATGTTTTGGAATACCTTCCTAAAGATCCCTGAGCACCAGTAAAATGGGCATAAGGTGCATGTTGAACCTGAGGGTTGTTTTGACTGTTCGATGAGCTAATATATGTGAAATACTATAAAGTAAAAGGTGCTAAACATTTTCTTATGTTTATATAGTTGAAGTTTCATATGCCACTGGTCATTAATGCATTGCACAGTGCTTCATAAATTCTGTACATTTTACTCTTCCTAAATTCCTTATAATAATTGTTAGTGGATGTGTGCTGGTAAGTAAAACAGCAGTTGCCTTGAACTTTGATTCAGGCGTGACAGGTGACTGGTCCATTCAGTGACTTTGTGATACTTTAAATCCAATTTCATCCTCCTCCAGTTTTAGGTCAACATAATTTCTGTAATGAATTCTTCATAGGCAAAGAAAACATTTTAAAGGATTTTGCCCTTATTTCATGCAAAGTCATTCTTATGAAAATGACTACTTTTATCACATAACTTGGATGCTGGATTTTATGACATAGGATTTTGACATCAATTCGAAATTTAAAGGAAATCATTTTAATCACCATGAAATGTCTCTGCATACATCTCATGTAAGAGGCTCCCTACAGACAGAATGCATATGTGAAAAGAATAATTTCTCCTCCTAACACCCTAAGCATTTGTGATATCAGGTCACTGAGTGTTTAGAGACCAACGTTTCACTATATATAATCTTTGGCATGGCTCATGACAAGCCTTATAACTACACATCCTTACGAGAAAACAAGAAAGATGGCCTCAAATGTTCCCTGAAACTTTATTATGGTGCTAACCTTTCAACAAGAAATGGCATTTTGGAAATGCCACATGCATTTTAACTCTTGCTCCAGTTAGTGATGGCAAAGATGACCTATCAGCACAGATGGGAGATAGCCTCACCATTAACTACGTGCTGACCTCAGTCCTTGGAAGTCTCATTTGTCACTCAGGCCAATGCCATTTTATTTGTCACTTCACTCCAAGAAGTATTACTTTCTGTCACTATCAGAGAATTGGAGTGTCCTGAGAGACCTTAAGTTATAAAGTCCTGTAGGGACTTTGCTTCCCGTATCTTCCTGTGTCTTTTCTCTTAAACTTTCTCTTGTCAGGTTGATCGGCAGGAATTACACTTATCATCTATTTCTGAGCCCAAAGTCACATACCAAAGAATTAAGAATGGATAATTTTTTTCCTATCTACCAATATCTCTTCAAAACATTTCCAGAGATTCTAAAAAGAGAGCAAATCTTCTTGTTTACTCTAGTCTGAAGAACAATCTACAGGCAGGACAACCGACCCCCTTGGACCGTGCAGATTGGGAAGGACGTAATTAGGACCATGAATAGGTAAGAAAGCCTCTTGCTGAATCATGTGTATTAGCCAAATACACCCCGACCACTAAACTGGATGGTAGTTGAGGTTCCCAACATGGTCAACATTTGAAACTGCCAAGGGTTTAAGTCCAAGGACCTTATTTTAATAAATGCTCAAACAAATGCATTCATTTATTTTTATTCATCAAATACCAGTTAAGCCATAAATATTTGTGTCAAACATGACCATATGTGGTAGCCATAGCAGGAAGAAAGCAAGTTATTGCCTTCATGGAGCTCCCATTCCTGATGTCACCTAGAGATTAATGAAGTAGAGGGAGGGGTACTAGAGGGCACCTAGTGTCAGGGGGATGTTGCCTGTTTATATGTGGTGGCCAGAGATGGCCTAATAAAATGACAATTTAGTAAAGACCTAAATGACCTAAATAAGACCTGAATCTAAGCCTAATGCCATACATGATCCATTTAGCTGAATCTCCATACTACACACTCATAATGGAAGCAAGGATAACAGACAACAATACTGTTAGGGGCCAACCAAACTGTTTTAAATTTCTGTTAAAATCAGAAGAAAAATGGAATTTGTCTTTTTTCAAATTTCTTCATTTGGATACTTAGGTCTTATGTTGTGGTCCTCTTCACTTCTAATCTAAGCATTTAGGGTACAAATTTCTTTCTAATTACAACTTACGACTGCATCCGTTAGTTTTATTCTGTGATATTTGTGTTATAATTCACTTCTGGATGTTTTCAGATTTCCATAATTGGTTCTTCTTTGAATGATGAGACATTTAAAATTGTGTTTTCTATGTTTAAATTATGGATAAGGGTTAATTTTTTTTATCTTGCCTTCTAATTTGATTGCATTGTGGTGAGAGAGCATGGAGTGTTTGATATTAATTTTGGGTATTTATTGAAATTTGCTTTGTGACTTAGCATCACTACGTAGGAAATTGTTCCATGTGTCATGAACATCCAAAAATTCTTTACAATTGGGAACAAAGATGTAAGTCCATTGTATTAAGCTTTTAAATTTTAATCTCTCATATCCTTTCTAATATTTGTGTTTGTTTATACTACGAATTACTGAGCACAGCATGTCAAAACCTCTCACTATGATTGTAGATTTGTCTGTTGCCAAACATAATTTAAAATATTTGCTTGATATACATCTAGATGGTTCTATGGGGGACACAGGTTTAGAATTCTAATATCTTTCTGTAATTTTTTCCTTTTCTCTTTGTATAGTGATTGTCTTTACCTTAAATTACACTTTTGAATTAGTGTCTGTTTTGCCTGACATTAATACAGCCAGACACTCCAGCTTTCTTTTAGTTAATATTTGCCCAGAATAACTTTATCAATTTTTACTTTCAACCATTTCATATTCCATATTTTAGGGCTGCCTCTGACAAAGAGCATTCATGGTTCACTCAAAAAGTACTTATTCGCTGGTTATTATGAGCCAGGTAGAGTTGCAGGCAATGGGCTACAGACTGAACTAAAGGGATGAAGTCCCTGCAATCAAGGGGTTTATACTCTAGTGGGGGCAGGCTGGGCAGGGGGGAGAGGGAGAATGACAGTAAACACACAAGATAATCAGAGGACAGATTAACAATAATAAATCAGATTAAGAGGGTATGGGGTTCAGGGGGAGCTGCTATTTTGCAGAGGATAGTCAGGGAAGGATTCACTGGTGAAATGGTATTTGAGCAGCAAAGGAAATCAGGGAGTGAACTAGGAAAATGCCCAGGGAAACGGACCCCAGGCTGAAGGAAGAGCCAGGGCACGAGCCCAGGGTCAAGGGCTGGGCACAGAGGGGGGAAGCAGACGGCCAGTCTCACCTAAGCAGGACAGCAAAGGGTCGAAGGGAGACTGCCAGGAGAGGGGGCCTGACTCACCATGGCCCATGAGCTGGGGGGGGACAGGCCCCAAAAGGCCTCAAGGTGACAATAGGGGTGGAGTGGCCTTGGATGGAGGAATGACAGGATCTGACCTGCACTAGCTGTGTGGGAAGAACAGATTATTCCAGCATTCCAGGTGAGACGCAGCGCTGGTGCTGAAGGTGGGGAGAAATGATCAGATTCTTAGACACATTTTGAAGGTAGAGCCAAGCGGGTTTGCTGTTGGGGTGGACATAAGGTATTATGGAACAGAGGGCATCACGGATGACTCCAACCAAGGCAACTAGAAAAATCAGCTATTCTCTGAGATGGAAGGCTGCAGGAGGAACACATGTAGGAGGAAACCAGTAGTATGGTTTCAGATCTTGTCAGGATGTGAAGAGGCTAAAAAATAACATCTCAATTCCCATCTCTGGTTTGAAATCAACAGATTCTGGTGTCAAGCAGGTAGAGATTGAACATCACCTTTCTTACTAAAGAAGCTGTTTGGAGAATGTGGCTTGTTTTTGAGGGCCAGTTGGGCTAGCTCACATGTTCTATTTCTCTCTCTCTCTCTCTCTCTCTTACACACGCACCAGTTTCTGAAGCACCCACCCCTTTACCTTTAGGTGGCTCATTCCCTCACTCAATTCAGGGTTCCACTCTAATGTCATCTTCTCAGGAAGGTCTTCTCGGAGACCCTGCCTCGAACAGCACCAGCCCTGCCATCTGCAGCACCTTCCTCTGCTGTTCTTCTCCCCACACTTGTCCCCATCTAATATCAAGTTATATGTTTATTTGTTCTCACCCAAAAGCAGAAGCCCCACGAGGGCAGGGCCTTTCTTCTCTTGTTCATGGCTGTCATCCAGAGCCCAGAGCAGGGATTTGGTGGATGATGGCTGGCTGGATGAACACGCTTCCTAGCCAGAGAAATTCAAGGTTGCTCCTCTGATCTTTCCCCTCCACCTCAGCCCTGTCTTTCCCAGGGCTTCTGCCAGTTCTTTCACATGATTCCTGGTTCGTTGGGCTTTAGGGAAAGCCAGCCAGCATGTGTTTTGTGTCTTCTCTCTTCCTTGGCACTGTCACTGCCCACAAAGGCCACCTCTGTGAGTAGTTGCCACCTTCACTGAGGCAGCACATTAGCCTTCCTTTTCAAGTTCACCATGCACTCACAGGCTATTTCTGGATCAAAGTGGGAGACAGTTCAGGTGTTTTCAAGTACCGCATTGCATATAGGTTTGAAACAGTATTCATTCCACCATTAACTTCTTTGAAAAACCAAATAATTAATCTTCAACAAAGAATGACTAATAAATTTCTAGATTCATTACTTACTCCTAAAACTATTACAGAATGGCATAGGAGACCTTAGGAAAGCTGTAAAGTTATCACTTTGTCTTTAAATTATCTTTGTCAGATTTGTAGAAAATATATGGAGACTGAATAAAGAAATGGTTGAGAACTAGACAAAGAAATGGTTGTGACTAGCCAGGCTGCTTAGGAAAGGTTTCTCAACCTTGGCACCATTGACTTTTATCTGAATAATTTGTTATTGTAGGGGACTGTCCCATTTAATAAATGGGGCCAGGATGTTTAGCAGCATCTCTGGCTTCTACCCACAAGATGCCAGTAGCACACCCCCCTCCCCAGTCCCTAGTTGTGACAACCAAAAATGTCTCCAGACCTTGCGAAACATCCCCTGGGAAGGCTGGAAGTTGATCATCCCCAGTTGAGAGCCACTGGCCTTGGGCTTCACATTCCAATTCCACCACTTTCACGCTGAACGATGCAATACAAAATGGCCTCAGTCTGCCTCAATTTCCTCATCAGTAACATTGGAATTATAATCCTCCCTTTTGTATATGGTTATCATGAGGATTGACTGAATAATACATGTAAAGTGCTTAAAACAGAGCCTGGATCATCATAAACACTCAATAAAAGTGTTAGCTTCGTTTTGGAAACAGTCTTTCAAATTACAATGCAAGGCTCACTTAGCCTGCCTGATGAAGAAGTCAAGTCTCAAATAGAGCTTAGATTTTATTTTATTTTATTTTTTTTAATTTCATGAATACTTTATTTTATTTTATTTTTATTTATTTATTTTTAATTTATTTATTTATTTTTCCATCTTGTAATGGGGGTACAAATATTGTTTGGGTT
>VBSM01000605.1:12645784-12673809 GCA_008086735.1 Cheirogaleus medius
ACAGGATAGCATAAACGGTGTTAGATCACTGTCGTTTCTTAGAATTGAATAATAGAGCTTAGATTTTAATACCAAGTTTTATGTACAGAGTATATTCCACAAAGGAACTTAGCAAATATCTAGTAAAAGAATCACGTGATTCTAAAATGAGAGTCATAGTAGGTAACAGATTTCTTGAGTGCTTACTGGATGCCAAGTACTATGCTAAGGGCATTGCATATCTTTTCTCATGTTATCCTAAAAACAAGATAGGAGCTGGATCATGTTAGTCCCATTTTACAATAGCTGGAATTGGGCTCAAGGGTGTAGAGCAGCTGGTACAAGTTCACCCAGCATGAAAGTGGCAGAGCCAGTATTGGTACCAAGCCTGTTCGATGCCACAGCCTGTGCTCTTATGTTTTCTCAGAGCATCTGAAAGCAAGATGGGGGCATGGTGGGAGAAGTAGAAACCGAAGCCTAGAGAAATTAGTGACTTGTCCAAGCTGCAAAACTAGTCAGAGGCCCAGAAATTAATGGTTGTTTACCAGTGATCTGTCATTACCTTTGTTGTGCTATGTTGTTTTTAAACATCCATATCCCAGGAAACATGCCAGGGCCATCACTTTCAATATACCATGTAATGTCTCTCCTTTCTAGAGTTTCGTAGTTGTAGGACCATAGAATATCAGTGTTATTCATGTTGCAAGGACAAGGCTAACTGCCCCCTTCTTTTTGTGGTCCTGTAGTGTCTTCAAAGATTTCCTAAAGCAGGTATTTCTGCAGAACTTTGCACAAAATCTAAACACCCAATTTGCAACCTGTTTCAAGGAAACCTGTTAAATTTAAGGACTCAGAGCAAGAAAGAACTACAAACCTCTGGAGCAAGGATCTTAGCTGCTACTTTTGTAAATTTAGCCATCACAAGCTGCTCAGGCAAGAATCATTCGGCACATGATAGCTAATGCTGCCCTTGTACTTTAAATGTGCCCACATAAACCTGATCCTGGTGCTATCTCTATGCATTGGGTAATTGGGTAATTGAAACTTGTTGGGTAACAATAAAATCACTAGCAGAATTTTTGAAATGCTTACTCATCAAAATTTCTGGGGCTCAGCAATGTGCTGATATAATAAGAACTACCACCAGAAGATGGAAAACTAGTATTTTGCATAATCAAGCTTCAGGAGAGCTAGACTGTCATAGAAAATACACATTTAGATATCACCTCTGGATCTCATAGCAGAGGGTAAAACAAGAATTCAGTTCTGGCACATTGCTATTTGCCATTCCAGTATCCATTCTTTCTATTCTTTTTTACTAAAAGGAACCCCAAATTTGATCAGGTTTGCAATGTGCCCAGCTGAAAAAGTCAGTACAATTTTGCCTACTGAGACATAAACAGATGTTCTGGAAAGCTTTTCCTTATCTGACCTACATACCACTCCTTATTCTTTCCCCCTCCTCTTTCTTTTTGCCTGGAATGTCGACACAGTGGCTGGAGCTGCAGCAATCACAATGTGTTCATGAAGACCAAACCATGCACTAAAAATGAGAGTGCAGGAAGATAGAGGAAGGTTAATACAAAGGTCAGAAAATATAGCCTGCTTATTTTTTTGTTCTTTTAAGAGATGGGGTCTCCCTCTGTCACCCACTCTGGCTGCAGTGGCACAATCATAGCTCACTATAGCCTGGAATTCCTGAGCTCAAGGAATCCTCCTGCCTCGGCTTCCTGAATCTCTGGGATTATAGGAATGAGCAATGTGCCTGGGGCTGGTCTGCCTGTTTTTATACAGCCTGCAAGAAGAATGGATTTTACATTTTTAAATGGTTAGGGGAAAATCAAAAGGAGAATAATATTTTATGTCATAAAATTTACATGAAGTTCATTGTTCATAAATAAAGTTTTACTGGTACACAGCCAGGCTCATTTGTTTACATACTGTCTGTGGCTGCTTCTGTGCTACAAAGGCAGAGTCGAATAGTTGCAACAGAGTCCGTACGGCCCACGAAGCCCAAAATACTCACTCTTGGACCTTTCACAGACAAAGCTGGCCAACTCCTGCCAAATAACATCCTCGACTACCCAACTCTAGACTTTTTGTTGTGCAAGAAAAATAAATCCTTTGCTTATGTAAGCCACTATTTTTCAGGTTTTATGTCACTTGCAGCCGAAGGCGATCTAATTGGTGCACGACTAAATGAGATCTGATGAACTGGAAGAACCAAGGGTGGGTAATGAGGACTAGTGTCTGGAGGACACTCTGCAGATGTCAGGGCTCCTCATTTATTTTCCTGTACTTTCCTAGGAACTTTAAAGCTTTTGTTGGAATAGGCTATATCTGTAAAACTAGTGAGGAGGGAAAAGATAAACACTTTAAAGCTGTGGTCCCCAACTCCTGGGCTGTGGCCCATTACCGGTCAGTGGCCTGCTAGGAAATGGGCCATGCATCACCACACAGCCCCCACCCATGACACGCCTCGCCCCCGACCCCCAGTCCATGGAAAATTGTCTTCCATGAAACTGGCTCCTGGTGCCAAAAGGTTGGGTACGGTGCTTTAAAGGATGAATCTTTCCAGGACTCAGCAGCCGAGTAGATGGATGGAGCAGAAGAGAAGGTGCAGCAAAGTAATACCACCTCGGTGTACCAGCTATCTATTGCTGCAGAGCAGATGCTCCCAGACAACACCTGTCATTGCATATTTGCTGTCACTCAGGACGCTGGGCATGGTCGAGGCCTTGTACCAACTGAAAGCAGTGGGCTGTATCCATCTGAGAGAAGGAGCCAATTCCAAGGTCACTCGCAGGGCTGTGGCTGGGATTTGGTTCTCTGCAGGCTGCTGGGCTGAAGGCCTCAGTTCCTCTCTGGCTGTTGGCCGGAGGCTGCCACGTGGCCTCTCCATCGGGTGGCTCACCATGTGACAGCTGGCTTCACGAGAGTGGCCAAGGGAGAGGAGTCTCTGTGAGCCCCACAGAAGTCACACTCTTGTTTAACATCATCCAAGAGTAACATCTCAGGACATCTGCCATATTCTATTCATTAGAAGTGAGTTATTAACCACACGTCACACTCGAGAGAAGGGGACTGGACAAAGGCATGGACCTAGGAAGCGGGATTTGGGGAGCCTGTCAGGAGCTTCCCACCACACCCAACCAAGTGTTCAAAATAGTCATAGGTTAATTTCACTTGGGTCACTTTTGCTGTATGTCTTGGGACCTGTCGCGAAACACAAAGGAAGTGGACCCAGGGCCACAGTGGAATGCAGTAGAATGTCATTCTCTGTGTGGAGGTTTGTGCCCACAACAGAAGGAGGTGCCTGTCCTCACCTCCCTCCAACTCACAGGTAACCCCTCCATCCTGTCCTCTCTCTTCTTTGGAGTTTTTTGTTCTATCCACACAAACCAGAAGAGAACAATTCTCACCCTGTCACCTGCAACCTAGATCCTTTTGAAAATGTGTTTCCCTTGGGTGGTTTACCCTTTCTCTTTTGTCTTTAAAGCCTTTGTGGCTTTTCCCCCCTGTGTGAGCTCAGAAATGCAGGATGGCTTTCTCCGAGCGCCTACCTGCCAGCAGAGGCGAAGGAAGGGTGCCTTAGGCTAGGTGCTGGCCCTGCAGTCTTCCCCATCTCCCTCCTCTCCTCCACAGCCTGCCTCCTCCAAAAGAGGGCTCCCTCACTTCACGTTCCCTTCTCAGCCCTAAGACGGCTCACGGGGCCACATCTCACCAAACAGACTTCGAGTTAATGCCACAACTTAACCATCGAGGGGCTGCAAATTTGACTCTTTCAAACATGTTGAGCTGCTTTGATCTTGGCAGACAACAGCCCTCATCTGAATGCCCCCCATTTCTTCTAAGTGGGCACTTCAGCTTCCCTTTGCCAAGATGAACCAAACAGTTAATCAAACTCCTAAAATGAGACCCAGGGAGTTGGAAACATGGCATCATGCCCTGCCTGCCTATTTTGCAAATTTTAAAACACTGGGCTTCCAAAGAGCTGATAGTGGAGGGTCTTTTAATTGCCTAGAATACTAAACAGGCCGGGGATATTCTGTCATTAGACTAAAGCAGCTGAAAGGGGAACATGAGAAAAAGAAAGTAAAACATTATTGATTCTGTATAGATCCGTCTTTGGTTTAAAAATTTTAAAAATCGACAGATTTAAAAAGAAAAATATGTGTAAATTTATACATACCCCATAGTTACTCAATTGTTTGCAGAGCTTTTTACTTATACTTAATTCATCTTTTTTTTTTTTTTTTTTTTAAAGCAACTCAATGGGAGATCTGTCCTGCCAGGCCACCCAGGAGTGCATGACAGGGGCAACAGTGATTAGCTTGAGCGAGGATGCCACGCCCTGGGGAAAACAGAAATGGAGAAAGGATTTTGAGGACTGATGAGATTAAGATGGGACTGGGGGCCAATAATGAAGACATAAGTTTTACCCCCAAATCTCTGGGAGAGGTGCCCCAGGAAAGCAGAGAGCTTGCTCCCAGGTAAGAAGGACGCTGAATTTCCTGGTGCCCATCTCTGATCAGTAAGGAGGGAGGCTTTTTAACATGCCAGTGGAGGAGGGCAGCCAGTTGTCTCTGCAAGAAAGAAAGGGGTCTGTTTAAAATAAATTAATCATGAAAATAAATGACCAAATGAGAGACTGAGTATACAGGTGGACAATGGCCAGATCGTACATCAAAAATAAAACTGTGACCCACAACGTGCGGCAACTTCCCATGAAACCAACTTTCTTAGTCACAACCAGCAGCCCAGGGAGCCAGCCTGCTGCAAGCCAGGTTGCTCTTTACTGACAATCCAGGAAGCTAAACAATAACTTCTGTAACAAAAAATTCAAAATGTCCAGGACTTGATGAATAACTGTATTAATCAGGATTCTCCAGAGAAACAGAACCAATAGGAGATATATGTGTATATGTACATATGTATATATTATGAATACATATACATTCATACATATATATGGGGAAATTCATTATGGAAATTGGCTCATACAGTCACGGAGGCTGAGCAGCCTCATGATATGCCATCAGCAAGCCGGGGACCCAGGAGAGCCAGTCATGGTGCTTGCAATTCAGTTCAAGGCTGAAAGCCTGAGACCAGGGGAGTCCCCTCTGCCCCCTGCAGCTGCTGGTACAAGTCTTGTGTCCAAAGACCTGAGAAGTAGGAGCTCTGATGTCCAAGGGCAGGAGGAGATGGAGGTCCCAGAAAAGAGTGAATGCACCCTTCCTCTGCCTTCTTGTTCTATTCAGGCCCCAGCAGATTGAACGACACCCACCCACATTGGTGAGGGCGAACTTCTTTACTCAGTCAAATGCGAATCTCTTCCAGAAAAACTCTCACAGACACACCCAGAAATAATCTTTTATCAGCTATCTGGGCATCCCTTAGCCCAATCATGTTGACACATAAAATTAACCATCCCTATAACTGACAGCTACCCCAATCTTTGTCCCTCTTCCAATGTGGGACCAACCAGAGAAAGCCAACTGTGCCCTGTAACCAATCACATGGGCTGCCCTGTCCTAGGAGCCGTCCCTGGCTGTCCCAAGCCAACAGCCTCCAATCAGGACACACCTGAAGCTGTCCCTTTTGTCCACTATGAAGCTCTCCCACTCCCCTGCCTGCCTTTGAGTCTCTGCGGAACGCAAGTGATGGCAGCCGACTCCCTTGCTACAGCAAGCTCTGAATACATAGCTTTGCCTTTCTCATGTGGGTGGCAGTCCATTTTCTCCACACAAGCAGACTGCAAGAACAAAGGTGTATTTCAGGGTCTAATAAAAAATAATCTCTAACAAGAGAACCTCCAGGGTGAGACTGTGGGTGACAAACAATGTCACTGTCACTATCACTGTAACCCATGTCCTTGTGTGTGTGCCCCAAGCCTGAGGCAGCCTCAGAAGGAAACCAAAATCAATTCAGTTCCACGAGGATTTTGGTGCATCTTTGGCAACTCTGAAACTCCTTAGCCCCTCTTGTAACAATTCTTTTTGAGTTCTGAACATTAACTTACACGGTGCATGCACATTATTGATTTATCCTTGTTTTTATGTGTCCCTTTAGTAGATTCTTATAGGTTTATTTTCCCTCCTAAGTTGGAGGCCTCACCAATCTTCGTTTACAACCACCATCCCTACCCAGTGCATTGGAGAGTGCTTTGCACACAGAAACCTACTGATCTCTAATATTAACTGACTTTTAGAAATCCGTTGTCTTACAAGGATTTGAAATGAATGACTCTGACAAATACATAGACCTTGATTTGTTTTAACAAAGGTAAGTTTAAAATTACTTGCCACAGTGATTCAAAATAATTTTAATACACATTAAATGTAGGCATATGCTGGTTCAGGGTTTTAGTTAAGGAATAACTAGCTAAGGCTAAAACAGACAAAATGCTAAATCTCGGTAGTTTCAGAGAATAGATATTTATTTCACTCATATAAAGGTCATTCCATCTTCAATGCCAGATTCCCCAGGTTACCTCACTTGTCTGCATCCAGCCAGAGGGGAAAGACCATGGAAGGTCATAGGTGGGAGTTGTGAACACGACTTCTAGCACATTCCGTCAGCCAGATCTCAGTCATGTGGCCACATCTAACCACAAGGGGGCTGGAAAATGTGATTCCCCCCTGGGCTCAGAGGGAGGAGAAAGCGGGTTTGGCTAAGGGCTAACCAGTTTCTGCCACACTTAACAAGGCAAAAAAAATCTTCTCTGCTGTGAAAACCTCCCTGCAAATACCACTTCCCCACCCCAAATGCTTGGCTTAGTCTCTGGAAAATGTGCACAGGCTAAGCTTTAAATTAGATTCTTCATACATCAAAGGCTACAGTAAAGCTCCTGATTGCCACTGCTTCTCAAACATGAAGGACAGTGGGCAAGGACAACAGCAACCACAGAACGTTCTGCAGATTGTCCCTGTCTTTTTAAAAGAGCGCTGTGCTTTAATTTTATTGCTTCTAGAAGCATTGCATCTTTTCATGAGTCAGTGAGCTAGCTAATTGGCTACAGCACTGACTGGCTCTTAGAAAGAGGCACTTAACCAAACAAATATTAAGAAACTGCAATTCTCTGGAGTATGAGCTTCCAAGGGTGAAGGGTATGACATGGGTCAATATGATACCACATGTGACAGTTAAGGACAAGGAGGAAATGACATTTTGGAAAGGGAAAATCTCTGCGGGAATGCTTAGATTTGTCTCACAGAGTCATTAAAACCATAAGCTCGTACATAGCTGGCTTTTGGCTACAATTAAATTATAAAAAGAGTTGGTTTCTTTGCTTGATATGCTGTGTCTGCGGTTTTTCCCATTTACATATATACATACAGCCCAAGCAACCCTGACGAAAAAAGTAACCAAGATTTCGGTTCTAATGCAGATCTTGATTTATTCTGACTTATTCGCAGGATCTAGCAAAACGAGCCATGCCTTCCTAAGGAAATGAGATGTCAAGATGCAAAGGATACTGCGTCCCATTAACAGAAGGCCACAGCCTGTCCCACGGCCCTCTCCCGTGGGCCTGCTTCAAAGGCAGTCAAGATCTGAGCCCCTTCACCAGACTGACATCTGCCCAGCTCTATGGCCATTTCTACACGAGTAAAAGTTGAGAGCCAGGCTGAATGTGAACTGTCCCTAGAGTTCAGCAAAAAAGTAAGATCTACTTTCAGGTGATTCACAGAAAAATATAAGTCATAGAATAAAAATAGCATAGCAATTTCTCAAATGAGAAAATGAACAAGATACGTGAACATGGCTCAGATATACCCGTCTGTTTTCAACTGGAGATGGCTGCAAATCAGCTGTCAATTTTCTGCTTGTGGTGTTTTCTAACACAGCTTTCTCTGCCTCTGCCAGTGACCAAATGCACACATCCCTGGGTAATCTTGCTCCACCACTACCCCCTTTCCAGACCACAGAACATTCCAGTTGGATTGCAAAGTTTTTAGGGCAGATATTTACAATATTTATCTTACCTTTAAAACATGTATGCATATGTTGCCTTTTTCTTACATTTATCTCCTATTATTTGCTTTCTTGTATTGCCAGAGTCTCTTCTCCCCTCCATTAGTGCTGATAAATTGCAGCTGGTTATAGTTCAGTTCCTTTTCTAGTGGGTTAAGTGCAGTTAAATGAGCAGAAAAGTGGCAAAAAGGCCTCAGGGTGACATCAACACCCTATAATAGCTTATTTTTACCTCTGATATTTTCACAGATGACTCTGGATGAAATCCTTCAATTTGGGGTAATGATGCTGAAAGTGTGTAATATGAGAATTTGGAGTAAAATAAATAGATGATGATGATGATGATGTTGACAAAAGGGTTATGTCTGGATAAAAAACCAGCTCTGTGTGGTCTGGGTTAATAACCCAAGAGCTAAGAGGAGTCTTGATTTAAAGTTCCATTATTAAAAAGAACATGTTTTGAAGTTTACCTTTTAAAAAACAAAAAGAGCCTATCTGACAGTGTACTTAGAAATGAGGGACCTGGCATCTGGGTTAAGGAAACCATTCTATCCACAGCTCTCTGGTGCCACAGGGATCTTCTACCCAAAGTCATCAACCTTTCTAGAACCCCTTTTGTTTGCATTAGAATTTGAGATCCAATGTCTTGGGCCTCTTGGGGCTGATGGGAGATCTGGCTGTGACCCCATATGTATGCCATAAACATAAAGGACTTGTCTCTTTATTGAAAAAAAGTTACCCCAAGTTTTTGTTTCTTAAGGAGTTTTATATAGAGAAATGAGGGCCACAATGACATGCTCTCTCTGGGATGGGGGCAGTGAGACAATTGAAATTTAGGAAGGACCTAAAATCTACATCAGGGGCCACAGGTCTGGCATCCCTCCCCTCCCCTGCAGAGACTGAACGCGGGCCCCACTGACCCCAATTCTAAGTCCCTTGGACCCTCTCTAAGTGTCCAAGTTTACGTGTCTCGCTCTACTTCAATTAATTCCAAACAACTCTGGAGACTGTGTAGACCCATTGTGCTTACCAGTCCTTCACCACGCCCCAGCACCACTCGGCTCTTACAGCTTTACCTGTGCCAAGCATTGTCTAGGCAGCCCTCTGGCTGCTCTCATGACATTTCACCCTGAGCTCCAAAGCGCCGCACCATGAAACCACAATGGCATGCTCATGGTGCCCCTGTTGACTCAGGCAAAACTCATATTCCTCTCTTATCTCACACGCGTATTCCCTGTGGACCTTACTGCTAATTTCTCACCCTTTTCAATTCCCACCTCCATACCCGCCTCCCACATTTTCATCTCCTAGACAGACTTAGATGCCTCCAAGAGCCTCAACACCCTCCCTCCTGTCCCTCCCTTTCTAAGGAAGAGGATGAGATCCTCTCCTAAAGTTCCACACTTTCCACCTTTGCCGCCATCTCGTCCTTGCACCTCCTCCGGCACCTTCCTTGTGCCTCCTCTCCTAAAGCTCAGACTTCTCTCACCTTGATCCTTCCTGCTCTTGAGTTATTCCCTGGCTTAAATCAAAAGGAAGAAAGTGAAATGAAATAAAATATCTTTCTCTGACCCAAACATGCTTAAGTTACTCTTTTATATTCCTCCTACTAAGCTAGACTGAAACCCTCATAGCTCCTCCGCCATCCTACCAACAAAATTGACAGTTTCTCTCTCTGCAGAAATTATCTATCAATCAAACACCAATACTTTAAAAAATTTTTCCTAGGTCAGATCATCAGATTATTATATTACTTCATGGCTTAATGAATTGTGATTGCTTTTTAAAATTTGTATTGAAGAGCAACGTGCATACAGCAAAGTGGACACCTCGTAAGTGAAAACTCAGGGTGTGTGTACAAACTGAACGCACCTATGACCCAGCACCCGGACCAAGAAACAGAACTTTGCCAGAATTCCAGACTCCCTGCTCATTACATGTGTGAAACCAAGACATTTGTAGAAGGGGGGAGGGTAGGCTATGAAGAGAGAACAGAATCAACAGATGAGTCTAGAAACATACATACATTGAAGGGCTTCTATATCTTTCTGGGAAGTGACTGAATCAATGAATCAAGGAATCCATGAATGTCTTAGGGTAGTGCTGTTTAATTTACTGAAAAGATTGTGTCTGAGTAAGGGATCCTATTTTAGTACCAAAACTAAGGCTGCCATATGTCCTGGCTTTTCCAGGACTCCACTGATTTAAAATATTTTGCCTTATCAAACCATGTGTCAAAACACAGCCCAACTTAGGGTCAGGAAAATTGTGTTACTATAACCTCATTCCATCCCATACACCATACTGTTTTTCCAAGTAAATGGTGTCATTGCTTCTGGTTGGTGTCCTCTACGGAAAATAATTCCGACTGTAAGCTTGCAAATCATACTTATGAATATTCAAATGCACAACTCCAATTAAAACCAGAGCCAAATGCCTGTGCCACAGGCAATGAAAACACTCTCCCCGTAGCTACATCGACTTTATTAACAGGTTGTAGCCTAAAGGCCTAAGAAAAAAAGAATTAATATTTTGTTATTGCCTTGTTATCTTGCCTCTAATTGAGTGGCTTTTGGGTTTTGCTTTCCATTTACTGAAGTATTATGGACTTGGCTACTATGGTAGCAGAAATTTTAGCTACTTTGGCCAATTCAGATGCAGTTCCCATAGATTTAGGGGCTTCATAAGACTCAGTCTCTGCAGGGAGTCAACTGCCAGGAAACCCAATTCAATCAAAAGGAATTTAAGAGGAATTCCAACCACAACCCATAGAGGCAGCACTTCCTGAAGCTTGTGTCCTGCTATGCATCCTCTGTCCCACCTCTTCATTAAGGAGATGGCTGTCCTTCTTGGCTTTAGTTCCACTTATCTATAATCATTGGGCAAGGGGTCATTCTAAGTAAGTTCAGCCTCATAAGCAACAAGTTTTCCTTTGTATTTAAACAATTTAAAAAGAATCCTTTACAAAAATACGTTGCATGCTTAGGTACTAAATCTTGTAGATAAGTGAAGGAGAAAGAGAATGGGGAAAGGCTAACAGGCTTAGTGAATATATGATAGTGCCTTGGAGAGCATCCTCTCAGAATGAGAAGTTTCTTAGGGTAACAAATGAGAAGTAGGGAAGAAACGAAAGTTAGTAGTAACTAAACTTAAGATTTGCACTATGGGTGGCTCCAGGTTCAAACATTAGGAGGAAGAGAAAAAGAAGTCAGTTGCTCACTTGGACATAAAGATCAAGAAAGGTTTCTTTTTGTGGAACAATAATACGTAGGATAACCATAATAAAAGAAGAAGCAACAAGGCAGGAGAAAGGTATTAAAGATATACTGTACTGAGAAGCCCATGAATAAGTGAGTTGGTAAGCTGTCCTTCATCCCTACGCTATTTCTATTAGCAAATCCTATCAATTCCACCAACTGTCCCATTTTTGTCAATGTTTCCACCATCTTTTCAATTACCATTGCTCAAAATTTTAAATTATTTCTTCTTCTTTCATACTTCTGTCTAGCTATTCAATAAGACCTGCCAGTATTTCTTTCAAAGTGGTTCTCAAATGTAGTCCTTTTCTTACACCCAAGTATCAGTACTCAATTTCAACCCCTTCATACCTTACTCCTGGTTGTTCCAATAGCTACATTTTTTTTACAATTTTTTTGTAATTTTTTACTAATTTATGAAGATAATTTATATAATAAGAACTGTATATATTTAAAATGTATAATTTGATACATTTTTGAAATATACACCCAGAAGATCACTCAATCAAAACATTAAACATTTCCACCAACCTAACCTGGAAATTTTCCTTGTGTTCTGTACAATCAATCCTTCCTTCTCTGCCCCCACAATCTCCAGGCAACCAATGATCTACTTTCTGCCAATATACATAAATTTTCATTTTCTACAATTTTATATAAATGAGACCACATAGTATGTACTCATCATAATGATTTTAGGATTTACCCATGCTATTGCATGTATTGATTGTTAGATCCTTTTCATTGCTTAGTGATTTCCCCTTGTACAGACATACTACGTGTTGTTTACGCATTTACCCAATGGACATATAGGTTGTTTCCAGTTTGGATCTATTACAAATAAAGCTGCTATGAGTAATTGTGTAAAAGTCTTTGGGTGAACATGCCTTTCAGTTCTCTTGAGTAAATACCAAGGAGTAGAATGGGGTTGAGTTATATATTAGTGTATGTTTAAGTTTTTAAGAAACTACCAAACTGTTTCCAACCTGCCTACTCCATTTTATAATACATTCTCACCAACAATGTAGGAACATTCACGGTTTTCTATATCCTTGCCAACACTGGGATTTTTAGCAATAGCCTTTTTACTGAGTATCCAGGGGGTACTGCATCATGGTGGCTAACAATGTTGAGCATGTTTTTATGTGTTTATAGTCGTTCCTATAGCTTTTTTAATAATGTGTTTCTTCACATCTTTTTCCCATTTTGTTGTTGAGCTGTTGTCTTATTTTTTAGCATAAGGGGTTTTTGTTTTTCTTTTGTGTATCCTAGAAAAGTCTTTTATTTGATGTATGTGTTGCAAATATCTCCTGACAGACAGTAGCTTGGCCATTGCCACTGGGCTCAGCAAGTCTTTGCCCTTTTTTCTCAAGCCATTCAAGCAGGTGACTACTTAGAATAAACACCAGAATAGTGGAAAGAGAGTGTTGAACATCTTTCCAAACTTGAAGGGGGCTCCAGACTGCTCTAGGTCTACACAGCATTTCCGGTATTTTTATGGATCAACACACGGTTTCTGGAGCTTCAGCAGAAGTGCTGTTGGAAAGAACATTTTTCATTAGGCTATGATAATATCTCTTTCTTACTAGATAACGGAGATAACATTATGCCACTGAATGTGTGGGCAGACATGAAAGATCTAGCAGATGGTTTTCACTCCGCTGTTGTCACTGTGAGTGGGACACTGTGAAGAGGTGGAGGACTGTGGTGGGTGGGAGGTGAAGGTATGTTGACAGCTCATTGAGAGAGAGAGAGAATTCTCAGAAGGCAAATAGACTAGAAATTTATTTGCTCTCAGAAATAAAGGAAACAAAACAATAACAACCAAAAAAGACACAATTTGTGTCAAGCTGTGTAACACAAACTCACACACACACACACAAAGCGGGGGAGGGCGGTGAGGACACAAAGAGAAATGAACTGCAATCTGCTTTCTGTTTTTCTACTAAAATCATCTAAAGTCATGCGTGTCTACTGTGGATTTCAGTACTCTAAATATTAGAATACACATGCTTCCTCTGTGTCCTATAGCCAGAGGAAACGTCCAAGAGGAAAACATCAGGGATGATGAAAACACAAAACCAGGATCAGTGAGAAAACAGCTCAGAAACGCTCTCTATGTTCTAAGGCAAAGTGAATGAAGCCAAAAACATTTTTTAAAATAGTGATTTGGACTTACTTGGACTTACTTGGACATTTTTTAGTCTATCTGATCACTTGTTCACTTAATGCTCTGGGGTAAGCAAGGTACGTGGATGTCGACATGGAAAGACCATGGGTTTTGGCATCAGACAGACCTGGATTCCAATTCTAGACATAAATGTGTAAATGGCTCTGTGAATTTGGTTGAATTTCTTAAACTTAATTTAGTTATCCATAAATGGAAGATAAATAATATCTACTTAGAGGATGATTGAGAGTATTAAATGAAATCAAATATGCTCATTTCTTAAAATGCATTTCAGTACAAAGTAGATAATCATTGAATTTTAGCCATTCTTTCCACCCTGGTTTCTACTTGCCCTTAATAAGAATGAAATTTGGAAATTTTATGCCTTTTTTCAGCATCATAAATTCTTAGGGTTGCCTGTGGCAAGCACAAGAAGCTTGGACAGCAAAAGCCACATTCCATAAAATTTTAGGGATTATCTCATTTATGCATTCATATTTTTGCCTGGGTGTCGTGGCCCGTTTGCAGGATGGGGGATGAACACAAAACACAAAGAAAGACACAGACACACATAAAGACGGTACAAGACTGCAGTGCTGAACGCATCAGTCATTTTATTTTTATACCCTAAAAATCAAAGTTACTTCCTTATACGTGACCACCCAGGCATTGCAGCAATGGCCATAAATTCTGGAACACGTAGCCTAAGGACACAGATGTCCCATGACTCAGGGTCTTAATGCGGTTGCTTAAGGTGACGGCCATAAACCCAAGTTTGAGATAAGCATCGATAAAAAATGCAGCCACAAAGGGAAACATTCTGTTCCCATCCCCTTTGGCCTGGCTCCCTGCAGCTGTGCCTGTCTTAGGTTGTTCCTCCTTGAGGGATCTTACCCGTCATTGACTACAGCCATCCCATGAGCTCAGGCAGTACTCATAAGGGCAAGATGTTTATCAAGTGGCCTCCAGACCCCCAGGGTTGTGGGGCTGGGAAACATTTGCTTATGTGCAGAAGCTCAAACTCTTTGTTATGCCTTCAAGCAGCAACCCTGTTAGGTGAACCTAAGACAGAATGTATGACTCTCACGCCGCTCTGGGCTGGGTATGTACTCCTTCTCCTAAGGTTAATTCTTAAGCTACATAATTATATTGCAAGTCCTCAACACCTGGGCTTCCAAGAAACTCTGAGCTAAAAAGTAAAATCATAGAAAATAAAGAAATCTGAGATTTTGGTCCACTTATTTCCCTTCTAACCACATATTAACAGCTTCTATTTTTTTTAAGTCTTGCCAATGTGCCTGCATCAAACTAAATAATTTAATCTTTGTAGTAACCCCAGGATGTAGGTATAATTATTATTTTTAGTTTACATGTAAGAGACAGGGACTAAGAGAAGTTACTTTTCCTAGGGGTGTTTGACTTCAAAGCCTGTTGTTTATAATATTGCATCTACTTCATAGCTTTTAATTTTAGACTTCTACTTTTAAAGAATTATTATTGCATCTTGTACTGTGTGTTGCTGAAATTCATGTGGGAAGCAGGAGCATTATCAATTATAAATAAATATTTCCAAAATAAAGAAATTATCAGAAACCCACAAATCAAAGCTAGAAAAAAAGCAAGCTGGGAAATCAATGAACTAGACCTAGACCATAAAAGCCTTTATATGAAAATACAACCTATAGATACAATTGTCAATCAAATGCCTAATGTTTACTGCCACAAGCTATGTTATTTATGGAAAGCAATATAGGACCTATTTTTCTACACAAAATAACATGTAAGGCTCCTATCACATATGTAGGAATGAGATTATAGAAAAGGAGAAACTTGAGAAGTAAAATAGATACAGTCTAGAAAGACTGGAAATATCTCAGATTCTGTCTCCTAAATATGATAATATCTAGAAAGCTATCTGCCTTATGTATCTTCTTCCTCAGTTGATACCAGAAATGATATCACCTCATTTCTTCTGCTAAAGACCCTGATCCTTTCTAAAATACAAATAGTCCTAGGAGGGCTAACAAAGTTCTATCATTGAGAACTTCATGATAAAAAACATTCCCTCCCTTCAATTAGAGGTGGGGAAGAGCATGAGATACTCTGTGCCTCAACTTGTTAAAGGTAGGGAAGAACTGCTTCCAAATTTTGCCTGGAGTAAGCTCAGAGAAAACTTTGTCCTGTTTGAGTTGACAGTCTTCATTCCTCAAGCCTTCCAGGAAAATAAGCCATCAAATGGATAGCTAAAGTGTTCTTATTTGCACAGCAAAATGCTACCAATAACCTTAATTGTGAGTAGGGTAGACATGGTTTTTTTACCTTTATTCTTTTGTGATACATTATTAGGAGTCTTGAAGATTGATTAGAAAGGGCAATTCTACAGTAGTGGCCACAGATGTTATTGCATCCAGTTATTCTGCTATACCTGGCTCAAAAACAATGTCACTAAATGGTAACATAAATGCACTTGAGTAAATTTGTGTTAAGCAAATTTTATATGGATTTCATGAAAAATATGATTGCAAAAAAAGAGAGAAACACTTGAAAGGCAACACATTAAGATATATTAAAGGAATAAAATAATTGGAATGTAGCTTCAAGAACTTTCACAACTGACCAGTAGAGCTGTGAATGAGAAAAGTAACTGTTGTTTTAAGTCACCTGGAAATAGTATGGTTGCTTGTTACACAGCATTATTGGAAAACAATAGAAAAAATCAAAGAAACCACAAGTTTATTCTTTGAAAAGATTAACAAAATTGAAAAACTTTTAGCTAGACTGACTAAGAAGTGAGAAGATGAAAATAACTAAAATCATAAATGAAGGTGAGTACAATACTACCAACCTTACATAAATTAAAAGAATTATAAGAGAATACTATTAACAACAAATTAAACAATCTAAATGAAACAGAAAAAACCTTATCAACACACAAATTGCCAAAACTGACCCAAGAAGAAATAGAAAATCTCAACAGACCTATAACAAGGAAAGCGATTGAATCAGTAATCAAAAACCTCCCAACAAAGACAAGTCCAGGACCAGATTGTTTCACTGGTGAATTCTATCAAACATTTAAGAAGAATTAACACCAATTCTAGACAAGCTTTCCCCACCCCCAAAAAAGAGATGAGGAAGGAATACTTACTAACACATTCTATGAGGCCAACATTACCCCGATACCAACACAAGACAAAGATACCACAAGAAAACTACAGACCACTATCTCTTATGAATACAAATGCAAAAATCCTCAACAAAATACTAGCAAACAAAATCCAACAGCAGATTAAAAGAATTATATACCATGACTGAGTGAGATTTATCTCAGGAATGCAAAGATAGTTCAATATAAGAAAATTAATCAAAGTAATACACCATATTAATACAACTTCAAACAAAGGGAAAAAAACCACATGATTGCCTCAATAGCTCACACATTTGACAAATGCATGTCAAGAGAAAATGCATTTGACAAAATGCAGTACCCTTTTATGATTTAAAAAAACACTCACCAAAACAGGAATGGAAGAGAGATTCTTTAACATGATAAAGGGCATATATGAAGAACTCACAGCTATCATCATACTCAGTGGTGAAGAACTGAAAGCTTTCCCCCTTCAGATTAGGAACAAAACAAGAATAACCACATTTGTCACTGCTATTCAACGTTGTACTAGAAATCTTAGCCAAGCATTTAGGCCAAAAAAAAAATAAATTGAAAGTCATCCAATTTGGAAAGAAAGAAGTAAAACTATCTCTATTTACAAAAGATGTGATTCTATATATAGAAAATCATAAGGAATACACACACACACAAACACAACTACTAGGGCTAATAAACAAAGTCAGCAAAGTTGCAGGGTACAAAAACAATGTACAAAATCAGTTGTGTTTCTGTACACCAGTGATGAACAATCTGAAAAAGAAGTTAAACAAACAATTCTATTGACAATAACATCCAAAGATTAACATACCTACAAATAAATTAAACCAAGAACAAGAAAGACTTGTCCACTGAAGCCTACAAAATATTGTAGAAAGAAATTAAAGGCAATTTTATGAGAAGACAGGCATGTTCATGGATTGGAAAAGCCATGTATATGGATTCAATCCCATTCAAAATTTCAATGGCTTTTATTGCAAAAACAGAAAAGACAATTCTCAAATTCATATAGAATTGCAAGGGACCCCAGATAGCCAAAATATACTCCTAAAAGAAGAACAAAGTTTCAAAATTTACTACAAAGTTACAGTAATTAAAATGTGTGGTATTGGCATAAGGATAGACATATAGACCTATGGAATAGAATTGACAGTCCAAAAGTAAACTCAATATCTATGGTTAATTGATTTTTAACAAGGTTGCCAAGACCAGTCAATGGGAAACAATAATCTCTTCAGCAAATGGTCCTATGATAACTGGATAACTGCATGCAAAAGAAAGAAGTTGGATCCCTCCCTCACACCATATACAAAAATTAACTCCAAATGGATCAACAATCTAAATATAAGAGCTAAAACTATCAGAAGAAAATGTAGAAGTAAATCTTCATAATTTGGCAATGAATTCTTAGATTTGACACCAAAAGCAACAAAAGAAAAAAAGAGATAAATTTAACTTTAGATTAAAATAGATAAAATTGACATTGTCAAGAAAATGATAGACAATGTACAAAATGGGATAAAATATCTGCAAATCATATATCTGAGTAAGGTCTAGAATATAGAAATAATGCTTACAACTTAACAACTTAAAGACAAAATTCCAATTAAAAAATGGGCAATGGATGTAAACAGACATTTCTCCAAAAGGATATACAAATAGCCAACAAGCACATAAAAAGATATTCAACTTCATTGATCATTATGAAAATGCAAATCAAAACCACAATGAGATTCCACTTCACCCATGCTGGGATGGCTATAACAGAAACAAACAGAAAATAACAAGTGTTGACAAAGATGTAGAGATATAGGCACCATCATGCATTGCTGATGGGAATGGAAAATGGAACAGCCACTGTGGAAAACATTTTGGCAGTTTCTCAAAAAGTTAAACATAGAATTATCTTATAATCCAGTAATTTTACTCCTAGGTGTATATATATAAAAAAGATGAATTGGGGATGGTCATGCTTGAGGCTCTGCCTCGAGAGGGGGTGGCATGGGCAATATACATAACAATAATATTTGTACCCCCATAATATGCCGAAATAAAAAAAAGATGAAAATTTATAATTACAAAAGAAACTTAAACATGAATGTTTATAGCAGCATTTTTCATAAGAGCCAAAAGGTAGAAACCACCCAATGTTCATCAACAGAAGAATGGATAAATGAATTGTGCTGTATATATACAATGGAATATTGTTCAGCCATAAAAAGAAACAAAGTACTGAAACATGATACAACTTGGATGAATCTGGAAAACATTATGCTAAGTGAAAGAAGCCAGATGCAAAAAGTCTATCTTATGTGATTCTTTTCACAGGAAATATCCAAAACAGGCAAGTTCATAGAGACAGAAAGTAGATTAGTGGTTGCCAGGAGAGAGAAGGAGGGAGAAATGGAGATTTGTGATTACTTAGAGGGTATAAGTGTTCTTCTGGAGTCATGAAAAAGTCTTGAAACTAGAGACAGGTGGTGCACAACTTTGTGAATGTACTAAATTCCACTAAATTGTACATCTTAAAATGTTAAATTGTATGCTATATGAATTTCACCTCAATAAAAATAATTGATGAATCAAGAAATAAGAATATGGTTATATCATTACAGATATAAAGGTAACCACAGCAACAGTAAAAAGAGATAAAAAGTGCTTGCCTCTGGAGACTAGAACTTGAAGGGGAGGAGAGATACATAGTTGGGGATTATAGCTTCTTATTTTAAGTCTTTTCAAACAAATTTATTTTTGTTTTAACTATGTGCATGTATTACTTTGATGAAAAAATTTTTAATCATTTTAAAAAGATAAGTGTTCCAGGATGCTGGAGATATCAGGAATTCCGTATGGATTCTCAGGAAACAGGAGAATGGACACCTTCTTGACACACCTGGGAGAATAACCACACTCCAGAAAGCTCTGCAGAAGTAAGGTCCAAGGTTGGTGGTTAGCAGCCAGGTTGGCAGTTCCATGCCACACTGTGAGCTGGGACTCAAGGGGTTCATGGAATCGGATTTCTGAAGCCTTTGCCCACACCTCCCATTTGGCGCCAGGTGCTAAACTCATCACCATCATCACCACGATGTGAGTCTGGGTTCCTTCCTGATGTTCTCTCAGGTGTCCTCATGCACTGTGTTTTGAGCCTTTTCCAAAAATCATCTCAACACCTTCTGGGTAATAAACCACATATCCAATCCATCAGCAAGACTTGTCAGTTCTATTTCCAAAATACATGTCCAGTGGGTTCACATGTCACCATCTTCACTACCAACCGTCCCACCACCGTAAACAAATTATTTATGTCTGGACAAGTGCACAAGCCTCCTGAGTGCTGTCCCCATCCACACCGCACCTGCAGCTCCATCTCCCCTCAGCACCCACAGAGTCTTTAATAGAAACCAATCATGTGACTCTCCTACTTAAAACCTTTCAGTGTTTTCCTTTTACTCTTCAAATATTCCCAAATTCTCCCCATAGCTTACAGGACCCCACATTATCTGGCCATCACCAGTTTATCACTCTTCTCTTTCTTGGTCTTCTCTCCTTACCTACTCACTCCGGGATCATCATACATGCTCTTCAGTCCTCCAAGTGGCATGTCCCCACCCCTCCCTGGCTGACCCCCGCAGGTCCCAGGTGAAAGGACATCTATGGAAAGACTCTGCAGCCCCCACTCCTAACCAGTTCAGGTCTCCTCCTGCTCAGCCTCTTGCTTTTCCTTAGTAACACTCAGCCCAATTTTAATTAGATTGTCTTTAATTATTTGTTTGATTTCTCTCTCCTACTAGACTGCACACTCCATGAATAACAGTAAGGACTAGACATATTTATGAGCTTCTGTTCTTCAACCCTTAAGATAGGTTTGGCACACAGTAGATGCGTCACAGACAGTTGAATGAATGAATGAATGAATGAATAAAAATCATTTCTCTTCTAGAAAAAGGCTTATATTAATATTTATAGCCAAATGTCTACACTTTTACAAGTAAAATCAAAATTTTTATTTTTAAGCTGCTTACAAGTCTTAATTAAGATGAATAAAGGCATATATCACAATGCCCAAAGGTAGGAAACTCATTAGAAGTAAGGAAGAACACTTTAAACCCGGATTCTCACAATTTTATGCAGCAGTGCATCTGCTCCAATTACAAATCATCACTTGAGAAAATAACGAGTGATTCTGATGCAAGTATTTTTAATAAAAAATTTATTCAAAAATGTTAAAACCTGAGGTAACACCATTTTTGAACGTCAGAGCACAATCACATCATTAATACAAAGTTGGGTCACAAAGCCTCCAGTAATACATGGTGTGAGTCTAAATATTAATAATTCAGTGAGCTGGTCGTATCGTTCTGGTTGGTCACTGTCAGGAAGCTACACATGTAAAGCAAAGCGGAAAGTTGCCATAGCAATGCTTTTTACTAGGAGCATTTACCATTATGGCTCCCTAGTCTTTTCGTGGTCCAATTTTTTTCCTGGTTTCGTCAAACTGCAGCTACACATTAGCCCCAAGCTAGAATTTGACAAGACTTTGCAATGATAATTTTCCAGAAGAGCAATACTGAGCATGTGGGCAGCAGCCAGGGCTGGGCATGAGCCACTATCCACATCCTCCGCCATGTGTGCCCCTGGACCATGTTGCATTTGCATAGTGAGGTTTTTTGGGGGGAATGTCTTCATCACAATCTGAGAGTCACCCGGAAGGCAGGAAGTAGGAGTTGCAGAACCTCGTCTCTCCAGACTTCAGAAGGTTGAAATGTCTTACCCAAAGTTCCCCAATGTTAAATCCAGGACTTTTCAGCTTCTTTCTTATTTATTTATTTATTTATTTATTTATTTATTTATTTATTTCTCAGCGTATTATGGCGGTACAAATGTTAAGGTTATGTATATTGCCCATGCTCCCCCTCCCCCCTCAAGTCAGAGCTTCAAGCGTGACCATCCCCCAAACGTTGCACATCTCACTCATTATGTTTGTATACACCCATCCCCTCCTCCCGCCTCCCACCTGCCCGACACCCGATAAATGTTATTCCTATGTGTCCACTTAGGTGTTGATCCGTTAATACCAATTTGCTGGTGAGTACATGTGGTGCTTGTTTTTCCATTCTTGAGATACTTCACTTAGTAGAATGGGTTCCAGCTGTATCCAGGAAAATACAAGAGGTGCTATAGCACCATTGTTTCTTAAAGCTGAATAGTACTCCATGGTATACATATACCACATTTTATTAATCCACTCATGTATTGATGGGCTTGGGTTGTTTCCACAACTTTGCAATTGTGATTTGTGCTGCTATAAACATTCGAGTGCAGGTGTCTTTTTTGTAGAGTGTCATTTGATCTTCTGGGTAGATGCCCAGTAGTGGAATTGCTGAATCGAATGGTAGCTTTCATTACACTAACACGTAATGAGTGCCTACAATTACTAGGCACTGTTCTAAGTTCTTGGGGATACATCAGTTTTTTTAAAAAGACAACTATTTCTACTTTCATGAAATTTACACTCTACTAGAAAAATATACAGGTTGTAATTTTAAATAGGTCAAGACAGGCACTCAAGCAAAGAGGTAAGAGAAGCGCCATGGGAACGTCTCTGGGAAGGGCACCTGAGCGCAGCCAGAAGGCACTGGTTCAGACGTGAACAACTGAGGAGTGAGAATAGGGATCGCTGACAGTGACACTGGTGAAAAAGAACCTTCTAGACACATACGTGAAAGTAGAACTGACTTGTCTCGCTGATTGATTAGATGGGTGGTTTGTGCTTTCTCCAGAAAGTGTTGAGATGATTTTTGAATCATGCACAAAAAGGACTCAGATGGAACATGGTGATGCATCCAGACTCAGGCCATCGTGGAGCTGTTTGTTGGCTGACAAGAGCAAGGAAGTCACTGTGGCTGGAGTAGAAAGAGAGAGGGAGAGGAGAGTAACCCATTCCCCAGAGAGGGAACAGGGGTAAGACCGTGAGCCTTGTAGACCACTGGAAGGACTGTGGCTGTTACTCTAATGGGGCCAGGAGACAGTGTGGACAGAGATGTGCCTGATTTGCCCTTGGTTTTAACCAGGCTGCTGGGCTGGCAATAGCTTGTCCTGGACTAACACGGAACAGGACATCCAGTAGGAGGCCGCTGCAGTAACCCAGGCTTGAGATGATGGCACTTTGGCCAAGGTGTTGGCAGCAGAGGTGGTAAGAAGTGATCGGAATATGGATGCATTGTGCATTGTGAAGACAAAGGCAACAGGATGTGCAGTGTGAGAGGAGAGAGGAACTAGGAATATAGCCCTAAAGGTTTTGGCCTGAGCAACTGGAAGCATGGCATAGCCAAGCTCGAGGGGCTAAACTGAGTGGACAGGGTCAGGGAGGAGGAACAGGAGGTCTGCTTTAGACAAGTTAAGTTTAAGAGGAGATATCCAAGATGCTGTTGGACGCACAAGTCTGGGCTTCAGCAGACATTCTTTGGCGGAGATACAAATTCCTGGTACAGTGCTCATCTCAGCTTGCTGCATTCCCCATGGCCACAGCTTGGATTTCTCCAGAGTGAGAAACATGGTGTTGAGGCTGCACTTCCCCTGCTGCACTCAAATCTGCACTGGTCTTATTTCCAAGAAAAATAACCAGTCACCCTGCATTTCACCTGGGAGGACCCTCAGGCAAGGAGCTCCCTGCCCACCTTAATGTGGCAGCAACCCTATTCCAGAACTTCACACACAGGGTGAAATGGAACTCGATTGTAATTGACTGAATATGGTACCATTTCTCCAATGTCTATAGTATATTTAATCATTTTCCTACTTTTTCAGGAGGATGTAATTTTCTTTTTTATATCCTTGTAGGAGAAATTTTTAAAAGCCTGGTGAAGATCAAAAGTAGCTGAGTTGATCCAAAGGAGCCACATTCGAAGCATCTAAATAACCTTGTCTTTGGTTCGCAATGAATCAGTGCCAGTGAAATGATCGCATTTTAAAACTTTCCCTGTAAATGTGACATATGCATTCCCATGTGTCAGCATAATCTCTGCTGAAAACATTTCAGTGAATGACGAGTTGATTGGCCCCAATTTGAAAAGCATAGTGTGTAAAAACATAATTTCAGGGGGCCAACATTATGACAGATTCTATATTCTGCTCCTACACAGAACTGGTTTGAACCGTTTTGGGAATTTTGATAGTCTGCGAATGCTTGCAGCCAAGAAAATCGGCCAGATAGGAGAAGAAGGAAAGGGAAGGACGGGAATGCGCAACTGTTGGGCAACTGCTGTCAGCCAGGCATCGTTTGAGAGCAAATGGCGGGGCAGAGGGATGACAGATAATCATTGTTTGCACCACCAAAGGAGCTGCAGGACAGAGATGGGAAGAACTTGGTTTTGCTAGTAAAGACACCTCATGCCAATCCCGGCTCCGTCACTTACTATGAGATGTCAGACAAACTATGCCACTTCTCTGACCTTCGGCTTTTCTATCTATAAAAGGAGGATAACAATAGATCCTTTGTAGGTCGTTGGGAGAATTGAAGTAGCTTTTATTCGTATACACACTCACACACCATGCACATGATGGGCTTGACTTATTACTAATTTCATTCTATTACAAACAGTGTATTAGGAAGGCTCCAATACGCTATGGAAGGTACCTGAACCGATGCTGTGCAGGGTCTTGTCAATTCAGCGGCTTAGAGATTTGAAAGGATAAACAGAGCCCATTGTGGGTGTCTCTCTTCTGTCCATTACATCACCTCAGCCACACTGGGACCCTCTCCTGAGGTCTCCTCATTCATTCTAGTGAGTTGACCTCAAAACCTTTAGCCTCGTCAGTGAAAAGCCACCAAAAGAATTCTGATGGAAAATAAGATATGGCAGTGAAAACCTTTCTTGATTATTTTGGGCAGCAGAGGATGTAAGGAACTTTTTAAACATTCCTCCGCAGTTTTCTATCAATACACACCTTGCCACACATTAATGAGAAACGTCCATACCAGAGAGGTCAGCTCTGCTAACTGCTGACTCACAAGGGATTTGAATTCCTTTGTTACTTTCATTTTGTTCGACCTGCTGTGCGTAACAGTGAGGATGAGGGCCAATTCCGAATCCTGGTCACAGCAGAAGGTCTGGAGACGGTGGCACGTGGAAGCTGAGGATTAAGCAGGAAGGTGACATGGCAGCAAGAAGGAAAACCCTGGAGAGAGAGGGAGGTGGTGAGCTGACCCTGCAGGACATTGGCTTCCGATCTGATCCCAAGGGGACCTTGATTTTCAAATGACTATGGTGCCTTTAATTTGCTTTTTAAGCAGATATTGATTGGTTTTTTTGGTTTGGCTCTGATGTGGGAAATTCCGTGGCTCTCTGTGAGAAGACAGAGTGGATAGATCGGCTCCTTTCTGATTGAATTTGCTGCCAGGCTAGATAAACATATAAACAATAACAAGTGAGGGGAGCATAGTAATTGCATGACTTTTCTTCAGTTTTTTTTTTTACACCAGTCTTCTCTAGAATAACAAGATTGTCTCAAGAAACAGTATCTGTTTGGGGGGGGGATGAAATTGAAGAAAGAAAATTGAAAAAAGAAAGGAATTTAAGAAAGAAAATGTAAAATTGCAGCATATTTACTAAATATGAAGTGCTATCATTTTTTAAAATCCAAGCCACATAAAGTGAACCTCCTATAGTGCAGATGCTGTAGGACACGGGGGACCTCCACCATGACTCACGCAATGGCACACACGGGGCAGGGGGAGAGCTCAGGGCCACGTGCAGGACGCCCGGGGAGAGGCACAATGCAATCAGAACAACGTCAAGGCTAAAGATCAGTGGTGCCAGGTGCTACGGCTTAAACCTGTAGCAGAGAAGATGTTCAAAACCTGGTCTGTACATGGGAAGGTCTCTCCAGCAGCCTGCCTGGGAGAAGGAAGGAAGGGCTTAGGCCAGCTTTACCATGGGCCTTAGTGGACATTAGTCTCTGCCCTTGGTGCACTTTTCCTTGAGTTCATCTTTTCCCATCTCTTTTTGTCGTCAGAGGGCTAAGAGTCAAGCGTATGATCAGGTGTGAACTGGGAGAAAGGAGCCTATTTATCATAGGTCCCATGCCAGAGAGACAAGAGCATCACATTCTCCAGCCCAGCTCCCCAGGGCTTTCTGTACATGTGGAACAACCCATGAGGGTTACGGAAGATGCCACCAAAACTGCTGGGGGATTTGTCTTAGCAAGGAAGGGGATGTGTACTGTTCGCCTAGCAAACTGGCTACACACACACACACACACACACACATTTCCTGGCTTCCCATAGTTTCTACCACAAACATATTATTTTGACATCCCAAAACAACAAGTGCCACGTAACGAACACTAAGATCTAAAACACTTAAAACCTAAATTATACTTACTCAGCTAACCACACTTACTCAACAATTTTTCAGATTAGCGTCTCTCCCACTGCTTCTGAGGTCTCAATCATTCAATGAATAAATGCCAGTCATAGTCCACTGGGGAATATTCACTTATTACCATTGGGTTCTAGAGCAGATACAACCTATCTTAATATTAGCACATCGCTTACTATGGATCAATTGAAAAGCTCTACATAGTTGCTTTTGTTTCATCCTACTTAAACTCTGTTTAAGCAAATATCAAAATTTATGTTTTGAGTTTTAAAATGTCCTGATGGGGAGATAGCTAAAAGAACTGAAAACAGGGTTTCCAAGAAAGATATTTAGACACTCATATTCATAGCAGCACTATTCACAGTAGCCAAAGGTGGAAGCAACCCAAGTCCCCATCGAGGATGAACGAATAGATAAAATGTGATGTAGACACACAATGGAATGTTATTCAGTCTTAAAAAGAGGAAGGAAATTCTGACACATGCTACAACGTGGATGAACCTTGAGGACATTATGCTAAGTGAAAAAGAGCCAGTGACAAAAAGACAAGCACTGTGTGACTCCATTTACACAAAGCACCTAGAATAGTCAAATCTATAGAGACAGAAAGCAGAATGGTGGTTTCCAGGGGCTGAGCGTAGGTGGGGAGTCAGGAGTTTTGTATAACGGGTACAGGGCTTCAGTATTGCAAGAGGAAAAGAGTTCTGGAGATTCATTGCACAACGATGTGAAGGTCCTTAACACTACTCAACTACACACTTAAAAATGGTTAAGATGGTAAATTTTAAGTTCTATGTATTTTACCATAATTAAAATACACAGCACGATCTATCACTCTATTAAATAAAAAAGACTTCAGGGAAGAAGTGGACTTTCAGCAGGTAATTCTTGACAATGAGTGGGGTTGGAAGACTGGAAGTCTTGGGAAGGGATTCAGAGGCAAAGGGAGCAAAACTGAGCAATCCATCAGTAACGCACTGGCATGCCCTGGTACCATGTGCCCTGGTGCCATGGGCCCTGGTGCCATGGGCCCTGGTGGGGCTAAGGAAGCCTCTAGGGCTAGGGAATATCCTAATGTGAATGTACTCACAGCAGAGCACTGGCTAAGACCAGGGGGTGGAAGACTCTTGAGAGAGTGGGGGTCTTGAAGCCAAGGTGACCTTGGGTGTGGATGGACTTAAAGGGTTATAGCAGCCACTGTGGGGGTTGGAGGAGAGAGGTGACACTGTCAGAGCAGTGGGTGAGAAAAATGAAGTTGGCAGCTGCCTGAGGGACTGACTGCAGGGAGCCATGCTGGAGGCAGTAAAGCCGGTGAGGGATGGATTGTGATTATTGGTCTTGGGACATAGGCATTTCCTTGCCATTAAATTGATCTGACCACAATAAGTCAAGTGTTTACCCAGCCCTACAATAAAATGGCTCCATATTTGACAGTAACAAGTCTCCAAGGAAACCCCAATATTAAAGTCCCAACACATGCAAGAGGAAAATATTGAAGAAACAGAGCCTTACAAGAAGGGAAAAATGGAGGAGACTAACATTAGGGACAAAAATGGCAAAACCGATTTGTACTGGAGAACAAGCATTTCTTTCTTCAAAATAGTTACATATTCAAAAAATATTGAACAATAGCCAAAGGCAATTTATTAACATCTCTCACATTGATAAGCATTTCTTAAGATTGTTGAGTAACCAAAAACTATCATAAGAGAATATAGTGTGCATTAAAAAAGCACAGGTGAAAGAAAACACTGAGCATCCTAGGGAAGAGCAAGGGCCGCAGTCCCGTGGCGCATGGAGTGGGCAGGGGAGTGTGTGTGAGTGTCACGGGCAGGGCTGGTGGGTGCACATGGCAGAAAATATAGGACAGAGCCTGACAGCCCCAAGGAGAGTGTGGTGGTGCCGATGCACAGGCATACTTTTTGTCAAAGATATTTGCTGGAAAGAATGAGCCTATGAAAGAACGTGGGTTTTGCTCAAAATAAACTTATATTTAAACCCCAGTTCAAGACACTTTCAGTGTGCCTTGGATGGGCAACTTAACCTCATGAAGTCTCAATAAATACATGTCTAAAACAAGATGAGCACACTTAATGAAA
>VBSM01000605.1:12673909-12721901 GCA_008086735.1 Cheirogaleus medius
CAACAACAAAAAAAGTAAATATAACATAGTATTATTTATAGATACATACATAAACTATTATTGTTATTGATTGTTTCAGGGAAATTTACCTAGTCACATACATTTATTGAGCATCTATTCTATGGTAAATGTTAGGTCCTCAAGGGATGTAGCAGCATCTCTACCTCTACCCAGCTTGGAGTGTAGCTTGATGCATTAGTATGTAGACCCTCCAGAGCCTCATCTGTTGATATCAAGAAGGTCAAGTGCACAGGTAAAAATCTCAGCTGGTGCAGGATGGGAGCTCCCTGGTCACTGTCCCCCAAAGTGTCCAGGCCAAAGTGTCAGTCACCCCGTGGAAGCACAGTGCTGCCCCCATTGGAAGAAGGACTTGGAGACTGAGGGGTCTTACATGTCCACAGAGTCAGAGACGGCCCCACCTTGCTCAGCCACACTACTTCAGAAATAAGAAAGGAAGAGGAGTGATGTGAAGCAGTGTGTCACTGGATGAGCTGAGAGGCGGCCAGCTGCCCCAGAGAGGAAGGTCTGCATGGTCTCCCTTGGCAGCACCTCTGTATCCTAAACCCACAGGGAATCCTGGCCAGAGTGAAGAGCCAGAGCCCCGAGGGTGCCGTTGCCAGAAGAGAAGGTGCTGTGAGGAAGTGAGTCTCTCCACCCCGCACGCTGATCTCACCTTTCAGACAGATACTCAGCGACCTCCAGGGGCCTCTTCCGTGGCCCGTTTCTCATTCAGCCATTTCCACATCCTGCAGCGACCCAAGTCACTCTGGTCACCTTGGACACCCCCACCTCTGCCAGGGAAGGCAGAACGTAGACACAGAATGACATGTCATGCTCCAGGATGCTGGTCAGGGGACAGTCACATTAGGTGGGTTCCCAAGGGAAGTCACATCAGGGTGGAGAGGCTTGGAATAGTCCTCAAAGGAAAAACTCGCACAGATGTGGGAGATGGAATGAGAGGGCGATGGGAAGACCACCCATTCTTGTGGAGGAGGAGAGGGAGAGAGGACAGAAGAGCAGAGCGGGAGCTAGTCCTCAAAGATATAAGATGTCAGGCTCACTCTGTAGACAATGGAGTTGATTTTGGGGCTGAGTATTATAATATCATGCAGAAAGTGGAATTTGAAGAATGTTCATTTGGCAATTCCAACTCAAAAGGCCACAGTGGAAATCTTCTTATCCCTCTCCCATTCTCTACCTTCTTCTGCTTCCTGAATTCCTGTCTCCCCTGATAATACCGCCACCCACCGGTTTCCCTATGTAGGAACTTGGGGGTCATCCTTCATTCTCCTTGTCACTGAGGCCCCACATCCATGCAGACCCTCATCCTTATCTACGTGGCATTCTCTAGTTCTTGACATGCTCTCCATCCCTGCCGTTCCCACTGTAATCCAGGCCCTCGACCTCTCTTGGTCAATTTGCCTCTAATTTTAATGCCCTTCCGTTGATCCTCTGCATTGCCACCAAGCTGATTGCTCTCGGATTCCAATATAACCATGCCACCAACTACTCACACTACGTTACCAGCTCCCTGCTGCTTGCATAGGAAAGTCCTTGGCCTGTCACATGAGCACCTACATGCTCTAGTCCTCACCTACCTCCCCTGCCTCATCTACCACTCTCCCTGCCCCCCTAAACGATTTGTTCTCTGGCCTTACCAAATTACCTGATGTCTCTTGTACCTAGAATGGGCTGGGCTGTCTCCTACCTCAGGACCTTTGCATGTGTTGCTCCATCTTCTCGGACCACCATTCTATTCCCTCCACGTCCATGATCCGCCTAACTAATATCTACTTACTCCTGAAGACAGGAGTCCAGGCACATGCATTGCTTCTTACTTGAAGCTCCTCTGACAGCTCAGGCTGATTTAAGTATCCCTCTTCTGTGTCTCCATGGTACACTCCACCACCTTCTCCGAAGGACGTACCACCACATCGGGTGAACCTGTAGACCAGGCTGGGAACTGCCCAAGAACAGGGGCTGCCTTATCCAGCCCTGTGTCCCTGGCACCTACCAGAGGGCTTGCTTCATGGCGATATTTAATAATGGCATTGCATTTAATATATGAATAATGTAAACAAACGATAACAGTCTCTGCCAGACACATAGAAAGCTTGGAACACTTGAGGTCTTATCATGTGAGCTTCCCTCTCGATGGAAACTTCCAGAAGCAAAATAGAGCCATAACCTGAAGGAAAGTTTCACTGAGGCCCATATGACTTGGCACATTCAATATAACCACTTTCAGGGACAGATTATAAAGGTAGAAATACATATGTGCCCACATTTATGAGAGTCAGTTTCACTCTGACCAGACTCTATTACTGGGGTTAGCAGGCTCCCCAAGTATTTCAGTTTGGCGTACGTGGGGAAATTGAAGGTATCTTGCAAGTACCTCACTGTGTCTGCCCAGTATCTTTCATCTGGCCACACTGGTGCCCCACTGAACCCTCTCTCCCACCACTGCCACCAAATGCCCTTCCCATTCTTGGATGTAGAAACACACCAGAATGTCAGGACAGATCTTCTCCTACCGCGCCAGGCTACGAGCCATCCTGCAGTCTTTACAGAGCCAAAGGGCTCCCTGGATTGCCTCAAGTATTTCAAAATGAGCCCAGAAAGACAAGTGGAGGACAAACATAACAAAAATATGCACCTGTAAAAATAGCCCTGTAATAACAGCCGCCCCTGAGCTAGGTGGAAGTGGTAACAGATGGCTACGTCTGTCTAATTTTCCAGTCCCCGAGGTCGTACCTCTCTGTTTCCCTTCCATCTCTTCTCCTGGAACACAATTTTGGCAGGCAGTGGGTCCCTTGGAATCAACAGTATTCTTCAAAGTCATTCCAGAATCGTACAGCAAACAAGGCCAACCTACAAGCTCCGCAGAATCAGAGACCCAGAGCTGTAAACATGAGCCGTGCCCAAAACAAGTCAGTGACCTTGTTAGGACGTCCCTTGCATTTTAACTAAGTATATTATTTTATGATCAAAGTCCCCTTTTGTAAAGCAAAGATGGAAGATAGGGGGCCCAGCTGAAAGTCAGGAGGTATATAGGCCACACTACTTGCTGATTCCCAGCCAGGTGACGGGCTCAGATGGGCCGTGCTGTGCCTACACCTACTGCTGCGCTGACTCACTTCTGACCTCCACCAGGACAGCACCCGGGGGCCAATCCACTTCCCCACTTAGAAAACAGTCTGGAATTTGGGGTAAACATTGACTAAGGCTCTTCCTCAAATGGATGTTCCCCAGAATAGAAGACTCCCAGTGTCCTGAGCATTATTGATGTTTGTAAATATTTTTATACTGATTAAAATAACGTAAAACCCAATGTTTTCAAAATTACTCAAACTTGTTTATGAATTCTGTCTTTATAGTTTTCCCTGTAAACTTTCTGAGTTCACTAATCTAAAGAGACTGTGTGTTAAAGTATTATATGAATAAAATATTTAATATATTGCCTAAATATCTTGTTTTCTTTATCATAATTATATAGGATTTTAAAAAGTGCTTAATTTTCTCACCAAACCCTACATCTGATGCCCTCTGATGATCCACACAAATATTATCACTTTCTACGAGCACCAGGAGAGGAACGAATTTGGCAGGTAACGGTCTAAGGAGATTGGGTTTCATCTGTCAACCATCTATGGAGCACTCACTAAGCATTGCTCAGCCCTCTAGGAGCACACTATGTGGATAAGGGCCTCGTTCCTGTGCTCTCCACCTAATGAGGGAGACAAAGGACTAGCCCTGGTGCCCAGGAGGATGCACAAATGGGGTGAACTTACAGAGCACCGAGCACATGCAAAGAGCGCAACCGTCTTCGCCTCGGTCTTCACCACAGCCCTCTGATTCAGATGTTGTCACCTCCCCAAGGAGGGAAAAATTGAGGCTCAGAGAAGTTAGGTGACTCAGCCAAGTTCACACAGTCTAAATCATCAACTGTACATGGGTCCAAGTCTGTCTGACTCTATATAACCTTTATTCTTTCTCTTAACTGAACCACGTTACTTCTCAATAAAAGTAGTAACACAAACTGCCAGGTGAGTAAGCGAGACGAAGAAATCCATTCCAGTGGGATTGCTGGTGTAGGTATCAGAGAGGACTTCATGGAAGAGGTGGCATTTGAGCTCAGCCTCGAAGGAGCACGAGCTCAATAGAGAATTCACGGGGAATGGAATTTCAGGCTAAGGGACCTAGAGGTCAGTGAGTGAGCTAGCAGTTAGCATGGTGTGGTTTTGAAATGTAGAGAACATGGAGAGATGAAAAGGGAGATTAGCAAAACGCCACTGCCAGTGGCGAAAGGCACAGTGCGCCAGCCGTGGTGCTTCTACCTAATGGCCAGGCCAGGCAGGTCCACCCTCCACACCTCCTTCACGACGGGCTTTCCTCTAGCTATGCACACCACTAGCTCCCTCCTTCCTCCTTCCAAATTGTTTGCCTCTCATCCTTTCTCCCTATTCCAGCAGACTTCATGAATGTGTGAAAATCAGAAGGCTTTAAAAAAGAATTCAGTTGGGTTTGCATTTTGTCTTCAAGCTACTCAAAACCATCTGTCTGTCTCTATCTGCAGCAGATTCTTCCAAACCCCCGGAGTAGCCTTGGGACACTGGGACCTTCTGCTCTTTGCATGAGACACACATGGAGCCCAGACAACCTGTGAAACACACCCAAGAGACAAGAATGGGAGTCGGCTTTACGGTTACATGGAACATATGGACCCAGGCGCAAGAGAAAACTTCCATCCTCAGGTCACAGCTTGGCAGGAACCCTATGGGAGGAAGGCATCCAACTGTACCCTCTTCTACACCTCTGCCAAGGTCTAGATTTTTCCTACAGAAGAAGGAGGAAACCATAGTGTAGCAAACCATACTATGTGCTCCAGACAAAAACAGCAGACAGAGGGGGTGTGAGTAGCCTATTGAGAATGACATTGGCCAGAGAGGTGTAAGGACAATAGGAGCCAAGTGGGGTGTTACTTGGCTGGTTTCTATGATACCTCTGGGTCTTGATTTATACCCTTGGTTCTTAGGATAAACCTAATGGTACAAACAAACAGAAGGCCCTTTGCCTCTCCTACCCCCCAAAGAATGGAGCTGGGGCAATGGCCCACATCTACGGCAGCCTAAGACAAAAACAATTCACCATATAAGATGAAAAGACCTAGAAAAGAGGGGTTCTTTGGTGTGGTGGGGGGCAGAATGATATTGTGGAAGGTTATGGAATGAACAGGAGGGAAGGAATTCAATGAAAAATGTGTAGAAAATTGAAACGAATGAGATAAGACAGAATCTAAAAGAAAGGTGGGTGAGAGGGTAGGTTTGGGGGTTCATTTTGCTTATTTTTTTTCCAACACTGGAGAGATTTGGTCTTGTTTAAACACTGATGGCTGAGATCCAGCAAGAAAGAAGAGGCTGAACGCCGCAGGAGCAAGGCTGATGGATGGAGGGAGGTCTGTGCAGAGGAGGGAGAGCCGTACTCACATGGGAGAAGCAAAGGGGAGAAGCCCAGGCCACGCTAAAGTGGATGAAGGAGGAGAGGATGAACGAAGGCAAGTATTAGAGAGAAGGGACAGCGAGCTCATTCCCATCTGATGTCTTCTGTCTTCCCAGGTGGGTTGGGGGCACAAGGAAGCCCAGGAAGCCTTGAAGCAAATACTGTGGCAAGTGAGAGAGAGATGACCAAGCGGCATGGTGGGGGGCGGCTGCCCTCCGCTCACCCTGGGGTCCAGGATCGCGGCAGCTGCCCTCCCAGCCCTGCACGGGTTCTCCAGCAACACGCAGCAGGCTAGGGTAGAGCAGGAGGGGTGGGTGCGGACTGGCCGTTTGGTGCAGATGGGGAAGAGTGAGAGGGTAAGAGTACTGAAGGTGTCTGCAAGAGAATTGCTGAAATGTCTTCACACATTCAACAAAGATTTGCTAAGTGCCTGATATATGCCAAGGTTCACCTGAGCATTAGAGACACAGTGGTGAAGAAAACAGGCAGGGACTGTGGGAATACTGTGCGGTGGGGGCAAATAAAAAAACAAGTAGATAAACAAGGAAATCAGAACCTTGGATAGCAGGTGGGGGCATGAAAGATGTGGCGTGACAAGACTGCTGTGTTTGGGGCAGTCCGGGAAGACCTCATGGAGGAGGTTGAAGTGATCGCTCCTAAGCTCTAGGCAGAATGCAGAATGGAGGGAAGCCCCGGAGGCTGGCGGAAAGGGAAGCTGAAAGTCTCGAAGGGGTCCAGGAGAGCTGGGAACACCAGCAGGCTGGGAAGCCAAGGCCAGGGCAGCGTATTCATTACGAGACTTTAGAGGTTGATCTGTTCCCAACCTTTAGATTGAAAGGATGACATTGGGGCTCAGTAATTTTTTTCTGCTTTTCTCAGAATCCCAACAAGGTCCAAAGTTGAGTCAAAAAGTCCTAAAAGCCCCACATCTTAAGTTCAGGGGAACGTCCAGTTACGGGACAGCTACCTCACAGCAGGCTCACTGCGAGGTGTCCCTGCTGACAGACGGATAACAAAGCACGGCCCCTGCCACCAGTGGGCAGTGAGGCAGGACACGGCTGCCTCCCCCTGCACACACAGTGCCACTCCTCCCTGGCCCATGGCGGGACAGAGGACCCAGGAGAGAAAACCGCACACTCTCCTCCGCCCTAAACAGGGACATGGGGGCCTTTAATTCATAGACCAGAGTTTAGAAGGGATGGGATGGGAGCAAGCCTATCCTAAGACATTAGAGTGACTGCACGTTGCGAGAGTCACACAAAGAGGCAGAGCCAGTCCCCTCTGTAGTGGCAACACTTTGGGAGAAGAACTGCTGTTTTATGTCTCTACCCCAACAAGTTGAGATGCCACGAAAACTTGTTTTATGGCTTTAAGACAAGGTGACGGAAGAAGAGCGAGTCAGGTGGCTGATTCCTTTAGAACCCAGGATGTGCTCCAGGCGCTCAGCGGAGGAAAGAGACACTAGGCACGCACGGGGCAGATGTAATAGCTGTGGTCCTCGAGTGTGCACAGTGTCAGGACTGAGAGGGGACAGGGAGAGGAGGGGACAACTGTAGACAAAGTGACCAGGCAGGGCTCTCCGGGGAGAAAGCAGCAGGTGTGGAGACCTGGAGGGGCAGCTCTCCGGCAGAGGCTGTGGGGGAGGAACGAGCGTGGCGGAGTCGGGGACTCCAGTGTGGCCGCAGCAGCCTGAGCAGGGTGGATGTGGGGGGAGATGTGGTCAGGGAGATGGGCAGGGGCCCCCCAAGGTCTTCCCGGACATGCAAGGCTTTGGAGTTCAGTCTCAGTGTGATGAAAAGCCCCTAGAGGGTTCTGAGCAGGGGTGTGACATGGTGTGACACATTTTTAAGAGATTCCTCCACTAGCTGTGTGAAAGATTGAACATAGGGGCTAGAGCAGAAACAGGAGGCTGATTCTGAGGCTGTAGCAGCCTGGATCAAAGACTCTGGTGGCCTAGGAGCATGAGCAGTAAGAAGTGGTCAAATTGGGGGTAGATTGGGATGGTGGGTCCTGCAGGTGCTTGGTCTGTTGATGAAGAAAAGAAGGTAAGAGCCCAGGGTGGAGGGTGGCTTATGCACACCTGAGAGGAAGCTATTGGCAGTGAGTCCAGAGGCTTCCTGAAAGAAGAAAAGTGACCAGGAGACAGAGTGACTGCAAGTGACTCTGAGAGCACAGAGGACTCCAACCTAAATGAAGGTGTCTGCTTGAGAGGAAAGGCTTCAGTGAGAGCCAAGAAGGGGAGGAAACATCTGAAACTAGGTGAAAAATGTCCATGAAGTTGTTTGCAACTAAGTAGATGTTCTGAAGGGCACAGCGGAAAGGTTTAGGAGGGGAGCAATGACATCTGGTGCGGGGAGAAGGAAGCACACAGGCGCACGGAGAGGATGGTGACTGGATCAACCTGGATGAAAGACATGGATGAGTCATGCGGGGAAACCACCGACCCAGAAATTCCCGCAGAACTGGACCCTGAAGTCTCTGATGGATTGGAGGACTCGGGCCTCTCCGGAAGAAGCCAGCTGCTCGTGGAACTCTAGACCAGGTGGGCTGGCAACAGCAGGAGTCGGTTCCCAGGAGAGACACCGAGTGCTGGAAGTGACATTAGCTCCAGATGGATGGGAGGCCTTTCTGGATGGAATCCTTCGCAGCTTGCCTTAACTCTGACTCCAAGGGAATACATGGAAAGTGATTCTAAAATAGCTCCAGGTGACATAGCTCTCTGTACTTTCTCTTTCCCTTTACTCAGCTCCCACTCACTTCTCAACCCACAGATTTCTGCCCCCTTCGTTTCACCAAAACCGTCCTTGCCAAGGTCACCAGTGGCCTCCATATTGCTTAATCCAACCAACGTTTTCCAACCCTCGTCTTACCTGCCAACTCAGTCCTGCTGGCCACACCCTTCTTTGTGGTACACTTTCTGCTTTCTTTTTCTTGATTTCTGTAGTGACATGGCCCTCTCCTAATTGTGCTGCTACCCCTCCAGCTACTCATTTGCATGCCTCTAAAATCTTCATTTATGTAGCCTTTAAATGTTGGGGTGCCTTGTTCCGTGACTGTAGGCCCTCCACCCTTCTCAGTTTATATCTCCTCTCTAGGGCATCTCAATCAGATCCATAGCTTCAACTTCTTAATACAACAGAGGCATGTAAAAAGTACTGTGGAGGTTGGGTGTAGTGGCTCACGCCTGTAATCCTAGCACTCTGGAAGGACGAGGTTGGAGGACCGTTTAAGGTCAGAAGTTCAAGACCAGCCTGAGCAAAAGTGACACTCCGTCTTTACCAGAAACAGAAAAAATTAGCCAGATGTGGTGGTTCATGCCTGCAGTCTCAGCTACTCGGGAGGTTGAGGCAGGTGGATCACGTGAGCCCAAGAGTTTGGGGTTGCAGTGAGCTATGATCACACCATTGCACTCTTGCTGGGTTGACAGAGTGAGACTCTGTCTCAAAAAGAAAAAAAAAAAATGTGCTGTGGAGTGTTCAGAGGGGTGCATGACTAAGGTACATGGGAGGTTGCTTGAGTCAGGTCATTGCTGCTCAATGGTAAATGCAGCCTCAGGTAGATAATGAGGTCCAGGGAGAGTATGCATAGAGGGAGAAAAGAGAATCCAAGTTAGAACCGGGAAAATTATCCACTAGATTAAAAGATGAATAAGTGCCAATAAATTAAAAGTAATTGCTGTTATCATTCATCAAAATGACCATTATTCTGCAAGGTAAGCACTTGTCTAGGCATTCCAAGCCCTGTGTTTACTGCCTACCCATTACCTTGCAGCAGTATTTCCTACATTCCATCCATTCCCCTTACCCAAAATATTCATGCCCACCTTTCACTCAGCGTACCACCAGGCTTTCCCATCATCAGTAATTTTTATTGATTGCCTTTAGGATACAGGGTGATGTTGAAAGCACTATAATCCATCTCTACTCTCCAAGACCTTGACGGAGTATTCCAATAACCCTACTACTTATTGTTGTCAGCTTTTCCATGAGCACCAATTAGAAAAGACACGAAGGAACCATATGTTTATCAATTATTTTATCAAGGGAACAAGTATAAAAGCATCACTTGTAGGTGATCAACAATCATTATTGCATGCAACTGAAAGGAGTTTGTTCTATTTTTTTTTAACATCCACAATAGAGCCAGCTCTCACGTGCACACAGAACAGGGGTCTGCAGCGCACCTCACGGCAGCCCTGCTGTTCAGACTATTGATCTTCTCTAATGGATTACCTGCTCCGATGACATCTGCACTCTGCAATTCCAAAGCTAATCACACATATTCTTCATAGCCCACCCCCATTTCCATTTATTTCTCATGCTGTCTGCAGAGACGATCGGTCTATAAGAGGAGGTAACACTCACCTTGGAATCAGAAGTCCTGAGTCCAAGTTTTGACTTGTAATTCATTCAGTCATGTACAAACATTCATTTTCCTTATCTCTGTATTGTGTGAATAATCCTACACTCCCTCCACTCCTCCCCAGAAAGGCAGGTGGTCAGAGTATTATTATTAGGAAAATCCTTGGAAATCCAAACACTTCGCCTTTGCCCTTTCGCAGTGGAAAATTCAAGAGAAAGAGAGAGTTATCTGTTCTCAGCAGCATGGACTGCAGGGAACTGCCTCATGGAAGCCACCATTCATTTATTACATCAATTTATTACAATTTATTTGAGCATATTAGAAATGCTCAGCTTCGAGTCTAAAGCTGAAGACATGTTCCATCCAATTAGATCCCCAGAATTACCCTGTGAGGTAAGTAGAGCAGGTCCTATTGTTTTCATTTTGCAAAATGAGGAGAGGCTCAAAGTTTGGCAAGCTGAACAAGGGCACACGGCTACAAAATGGACAAGCCAGGACCCAATTTTTCAAACTTTCTAATCCCTAGTTCTATGCCTTCCAAAACCTCTAATAGAAAGAGAGACAATAGTGCATAAATCCCTTCTCAGTGCAAGGAATGACAATTTTATAACCCAAGAGAGTTGATATACCTCCCAAAAGATTCATTTCTCCTCTACTCACAAAGGGTCAGGCACACATTGATTTATAGCAATCAGGAGAAGGCTCATTAAGCTTCACCTACACAACAAAAATAATATACTTGGCATTCATGTGTAATTTCACATTTTGTAATTATTGATGATAAGCAATTGAGAATTTATTTCACAGATAGCTAGATGGCTACAACCCAAAACACCTAGACAGGCTTCCTTTATATTGGATAGAAATGTTTTAAAAATCAATTTAACAATATCACTTTAAAGGTGCAGAGCTATGAGCCCCATTCAGATGGAATACATTGTGGAAGTCTCATACATTTACTTTACAGTGAACTTCAATACACTGCTCTCTTTAGATGGCACTCGTGACTAGAGGTCACACATACAAGCTGAAGCTTAGCTATAAACGGAGACTACACTGTGTGTTCTAGTCGATTCCAGCTTGAGACACAGAAGACTCCAAACTCTTACGATGACCAAATGTCGACAAGTCCCTCTGACCCAGTGAAGTAAAATGCATTGTAATAGACCCCAGTTTAGATTCTTCTCAAGGTTTCAGGGAAAGAAAGCAATTCCAAAGCAGCCTAACAGAGGCATGTGTCTGCATGGGCAAGACATTAGATGGCCTGGCAAAACTGGATGCTAGTGAGACGAAGGATGGGATGGAGACGAGGGTTTTGTATGTGCAAAGTGGTACGGGCCATAAGAGCCACACATGTAAGTTCTTGACATAAGCTTTACTTGGCTGCAACTAGCTGATTTTTATGAGCATTCAGTTCATCAACAAATGAATAGGCAATCTGAATCTACCTTTTTAATTACAAAATGCTTTTCCCTCCCCCACAATCAGACTTCTACTCATTTCGGCACTGAAAAAAAAAAGTCATCATCGTAATTCCTAGTAGCTTGCTTCTGTTTCCGCTTCAATAGATATCCTGGAGATGGGAAGTCGCATAACAGCTCTGTGTCCTATCAAGTTGCTGCCACCCGAAACAGCTGCAATGCTTATCTAATTAAACCCCAGCACCAAACTGTGAGCTTCTGCATCAATCATTAATATTGTACTTTGGATCATTTTAAATTCTGACCGGGGGTAGGTGGCTCCCCGCTCACTGGTCTCTGAAGGAGCTTTTTCAAATAATCTTTAGGCGGCATTGAAAAAATAAAACAAGCAGCCTGCTGTTCGACAAGAGCTCCACTATCCTACTGCACCCTGATTAGCTGTTAGCACTAATTGAGAGATGAATATTGCTTATTCCAAAAATGCTAAAGCCTTTTTTTTTTATTATGAAAAAGAAAACACAGTTCTTCTCACCTCAAAAACGTGTCTGTGGCTCCTTGCCCAAATTTTAAACAGCACCAAAAGAATGGTGGTTTCCAGGTCTCTTGTCTACAGTTTGCAGAGTCATTATTCTGAATCACTTCTTTTCTCTAGGTGGCCATCCACAAGTTAGTGAACTGCGATCTCCACGTGGGATTTGCACATGCTTGGCCTACATCTGGAACGCACAAACACTCTTCACAGAACTCTGATGGCCCAGAAATGTTTATGTAAATCTCTGCCCTGGCAAGGCACGTGTTTTGATGCACTTGGGTTTAAGCTCATAAACCAAGAGGAACAGTTTCCTACATCCCTATCCTAATAGACTAAAGCCAATAGGCCGAGCCAAATAGGACAGTTTAGACAAAGAGACACTGGCAAAAACCAAATGAATGTCTGCTCCCTTCTAGCATTCTAGGAAAAATACCAAGCAGCCAGGCCAAAGCACACTGCTCTTCTTTGTTAGGAGAATACTCTGATCTACTCAAAATCAGGGAAATCAGTCAGCACCAGGTTCAGTACACATGTATGCAAGAGAGACTTCCTAATGAGGAACAGTCGGCTGCAGGAACACAGTGTGCACCCAGCTCAGCATAAACACAGCTTAAAAAACATAAGAAAATAGGACAAAGTGTGGGAACCATGGGGTTGTCATCCTCGTTTACATAAGCTGAGACTGGCTGAGCCTTTCCCAGGATACTACCTGGCACTCAGTCACATCGGCTAAAGAGAAATGAGGAACCTGAGAGAAAACAGGTAAGAGAGAGAGAATGATTCAGGAGGAACAAAAATGTAAGGAAAAGATAGAGGTCCTAGCATGGCTCACTGCAGAAAAGAAAGGCTACAAGATTTAGGATTGTCTTAAAGTCCATATGAAAGGGCCTCATGAAAGGAGGAATCAGAGGTATCTCCTACTATTATTTTTATCAACAGCCTCCCGTCTATCTTCAGGAATTTTGTTATAGATTTATACATGATTTATACATAGATTTTGTTATAGATTTATACATGTTACATATAAATCTGTGCCACTATCCAATTGTTCCAATGTTTCCTATCCTCAAAGTACACCCCTACCCAGGGTGCTATCTCTGCCACCACATTCCAAGCACATACCCAGTCCCAGGCAGCTATGTGGCCTTGAACATATTGGACTCATTTTCCTCCTCTGTAAAATGAGAATGTTGGAGTATATTTAGATACACAACTTACATTTATTTAGCACTTCCTATGTATCATGCTAAATGTGGTTTTATATGTCATCTCCCATCCTAAAACATGATGCAGTAAATGCTATTTTCATTATACGGGTGAGGAAATGTAGGCTGCAAAACTTTCCCAAAGCTCCCAGAGTCATCCAGCAAGCAAGCAGCAGAATCAAAGTCTTCTTAGCCTTGCCAATAAATAAATAAATGTGGAAGAACAACCACAACCAAAACAAAGAGAGAGAGGGAGAGAATCTGTAAGTGCTACAAGAGGAAGAAGCCTAAATCTAACTTATCCCACTTGGGATTAAGAACAATTTGTAATATTTAGCAGTAAAGACTATAATATGCATAAAATTTAATAGATCTGGGAGATGTAATAAAAACAGCCTTGCTTATAAGTGATCATTTTCTATGAATCAGGAATTTCATCTCTTGGCAGTTTTCCCCACAACTAGTAATTGAAAATTCAAAGTTAGCAAACAATTCCCTTACAGGAAACATTGCCTTTTTATTCAATTGTTTATTCAACACAAACATCTATTGCTTCACATATTTGTGCCAAGCATTGTGTACTCAGTTTGCCAGGCATGTAGTTTAGAGCCAGACAGTCTGGTATCTGAGCTTTTAAGGCCAAGAATCAAATGCTTATGCCTGGTATTTTCTAATTAAGTAAACTATTTTTATACAATAATTGTAAGGTCTCAGAATATAGTGCATTTGGTGACAATCTGACTGGACTCAAACAGAAGTTGCTGTGGGATGTCCACAAGACCAGGGTCTTAGAGGAGATGTTTAAGTCTAACTCATTCACTCTTGTGAGGCTGGACACCACATACAGGGCCTGGCCCACAGCAGGCAGTTGGTTCTCCCCACTTGCTATGCATTTGAATCTCTTGGGAAACTCTTTTAAAATAGAGATGCCAAACCACCCTCTCCTCCCTAGCAGGGACTCACTCAGGTGGTGGGGATGAGAAGTAGTTGTCTGTATTTCTCCACAGGTGATTCTTGCACATAACCAGTGATGAGAACCACTCAGTGTGAACTCTACACATATTTCTCAATGTATAAAAAAACAAACAAATATTATTAAAATAAATAGGTACTACAATTATTTAAACCAGTTTGCACACTACTGGGTATAAATTATAAAGCCAAGAAAGGACAAGGAGGAAATGTTGGATTAGCGTTATGTGCAGGGACAACAACACATATTACAATAGGGTAAAAATCTTACTAGAAGAGAGAAGGAACATCAATTCTTTTAGGGTGAAAATTAGGACCCTTGTTAACCCATTTTAACACTAAAACATTTCTTAGACCCTTATAAGATGGTATTTATACTTTTATTATCTTCTTACTAAGAAAATACATAAAAATGCCCTCTATGAATTTGATAATGCCCTTAATTTTAATTTTATTACTCTTCATATCTACTTACATTTAAAAAATACTATTCCATCCACTCTTAGCAAAATAGGCATAAGATGGAACATACCTCAAAATTATAAAAGCCATATACTACAAACCCACAGCCAACATCATACTGAATGGGGAAAAGTTGAAAGCATTCCCACTCAGAACTGGAACAAGACAAGGGTGCCCACTGTTACCACTTCTGTTCAACATAGTGTTGAAAGTTCTAGCCAGAGCAATCAGGCAAGGGAAGGAAATCAAGGGTATTCAAATGTGGAAAGAGGAGGTCAAACTATCACTCTTAGCTGATGATATGATCTCATATCTAGAAAGCTCCAAAGATTCCAAGAGACTCCTAGAATTGATAAATAAAGTCAGCAAAATCTCAGGTTACAAAATCAATGTACTCAAATCAGTAGCATTCCTATACACCAACAACAGTCAAGCTGAGAATCAAATCAAAGACTCAATAATTTTCACAATAGCTACAAAGAAAATAAAATACCTAGGAATATATTTAACAAAGGAGGTAAAAGATCTCTACAAAAAGAACTACTAATCACTGAGAAAAGAACTTGCAGGTGATATAAACAAACAGAAAAACATCATGCTCATGGATTGGCAGAATCAACATTGTTACAATGTCTATACCACCCAAAGTGATTTACAGATTCAATGAAATCCCCATTAAAACATCAACATCATTTTTTGCAGATCTAGAAAAAATAATTCTATGCCACTTATGGAACCAAAGAAGACACTGTATAGCCAAAGGAAGCTTAAACAACAGGGATAAATCTGGAGGCATCACTTTACCAGACTTTACACTACAAGGCTATAGCAACCAAAACAGCATGGAACTGGCACAAGAACAGAGAGACATAGACCAATGGAACAGAGCAGAGAACCAGATATAAAATCACCCACATATTGCCATCTGATCTTTGACAAAGTAGACAGCAATATACACTAGGGGAAAGAATACCTATTCAATAAATGGTGCTGGGAAAATTGGATAGCCACATGTAGAAGATTGAAACAGGATCCATATCTCTCACCACTCACAATTAATTCAAGATGGATCACAGACTTAAATCTAAGACATGAAACCATAAGAATTCTAGAAGAAAATATTGGAAAACTCTTCTAGATATCAGCCTAGGCAAAGAATTTATGAAGAAGACCCCAGAAGCAATCACGGCAACAACAAAAATAAATAAATGGGGCTTGATTAAATTAAAAAGCTTCTGCACAGGCAAGGAAACAATCAACAGAGCAAATAGACAACTTACAGAATGGGAGAAAATATTTGTATGCTATACATCTGATAAAGGGCTAATAACCAGAATCTACAAAGAACTTAAGCAAATCAGCAAGAAAAAAATCAAACAACCCCATTTAAAAAAGTGGGCAAAAGATATGAACAGAAACTTTGCAAAAGAAGACAGACTAATGGCCTATAAACATATGAAAAAATTCTCAACATCACTAATCATCAGAGAAATGCAAATCAAAACTACGATGAGATATCACCTAACCCCAGTGAGAATGGCTTTTATCAAAAAGTCCCAAATCAATAGATGCTGGCATGGATGCAGAGAGATAGGAACACTTATACACTGTTGGTGGGACTGCAAACTAGTGTAACGTATATGAAAAATAGTATGAAATAGTATGGAGATTCCTCAAAGAGCTAAAAGTAGACCTACCATTTGACCCAGCAATCCCACTACTGGGTATTTACCCAAAGGGAGTCATTTTATCCAAAAGATACCTACACTAGAATGTTTATTGCAGCACAATTCACAATTGCAAAGATGTGGAATCAATCCAAGTGCCCATTGATTTATGAGCGGATTGATAAAATGTGGTATATGTATACCATGTAGTACTACTCAGCCATAAAAAAATGAATTAATACTTTTTGCAACAATCTATATGTAACTGGAGACCATTCTCCTAAGTGAAATATGTAAGAATGAAAAACACACACACATGTACTCACTATTAAATTGGAATTAACCTATCAGCACTCATGTGCACAGATGGAAGTAAAACTCAATGGAAATCATGCAGGTGGGAGGGGGAGGAGGGATGGGTGAAATCATACCTAACGGGTACAATGCACACTATCTGGGTGACGGGCACACTTATAACTTTGACTCAAGCAGTACAAAAGCAATCCATGTAACCAAAACATTTATACCCCCATAATATTATGAAATTTAAAAAAATATAATCCATCCATATGCAAGACATTATTTATTCAGCTTACAGATAATGTTTAGCAGGTATGTGGACTCAGGAAGTAACTCAAGAACCCATATGGTCTGCATATTAGGGACCACAGACCTAGACCAATTTTACTAGCAGTAAGACAAGAAGGAAATGTTTAACCAAAGCGAGGAAGAGACAAAATTAGACTCTTTAGTGGTAAGGAGAATTTTAGATTTCTATATTGCAGCAAAATACAGTAATTAACCAAAACAAAATGCAAAATTTTGTGGGTCTTTTTGTAAGTTACCATTCCATAGAAAAAGTGCTTTTAGCATACCAAAGGAAAATACATAAATTAGACTAGACTCTGGGCAATAAAAAACCACACAGAGAATATCTAAGGTAGAATGACTTTGTAACATTTTCTCAGAATAAGATTAAATTTAATGTAATATCCTGAGGGACTTGACCAAAGAGAGAAAAACCATTTGATTTTTCAGTTTGGGGGAAAGATACTACTATTATAAAATAATGGCATTGGTTAGAGAAATAAGATCAAATGCCTAGCTGAAAAAAGTGAAAAAGCAAAAATCCCATAAGAAGTCAAAAGATAATTTTTAAAAAACTTATTGAAAGTCTAGCAGAAAAAATGTACACCCAAAATAAAGATCAAAAAAAGGTGCTTAAACAGAAACTATTTGTGATTAACTGGAAAAGTAAAGAGGCTATCATAGGAAAAAAAGGCATTTTATTATTAAATGGATCAACTGCTGATACATGAAGATCACACAAAGTCCCCATGTAAAAACAGTACTGTAGCTCGCTGGGCCTTCCTTCTTCCCCATGCTTTGCAACACAGCCCCACTCATTCTCAGGAAATTACAAGACTAGAGAAATGAACCTCATGATAAGATTAGGATTCAACAACACCCAAGGCTCTTATATCACAATTTCTCCTTTTTCCATACACACCTCACAATATCATTGGCCATTTAACATGGATTATCTCTTAAGGGGGTATATCTAATCTTCTGTAATATCTTCCTGTTTATACAGACTCCAAATCACCAAAAAACCCAAACAACCAGAATCGTCCTGATTTTCTATTCAGCAACATTTCCTAAAGTCTGTAACTCTGAATGTTGGTCAAGATGTTCCTCAAAAAAAAAAGAAGACAGGCTCTGTGATCAAATAATTAATGTCTTAAGGATTCTCAGAAGTCCTACATTTAAAATGTCTGTTCCAGGGCACACAACTGGGAAAACCTAACTGGTCATGACCCTAAGACACTTTGAAATTGACTGCTCCAGTCTACAAATACAGACTGAGCTTTGACTCTCTGCCAGGAACTGGTCTAGCTGCTGGTGATACTGCAGTGAACAAGATGGCATCGTCCCCAGGTCCCCATGGAGCTCACTCTCTAGCACATAATGGAATAAATGCACCTGATGGTTTCAGTGGTGTCTGATAAGAGACAGTGAGTTGAACAGGGATGGGATGTGCTTTCAGGCAGAGTCATAAGGGAAGGCTTTTTCCAGAGATGATGTTTGAGACCAGGTCCTGATTATGGTCATTGTCATTTTAATACTAAATATATTTTTCTAATTGTTTGAAAATTAGTAATTGAAAAGAAGTAATGCAAAATTACTGTCTTAGTAATTTTCCATTAATGAAAAAAAGTCATACACTTATTCCTCGTCCACTCCACTTAGACAAGCATGTATTGCATATGGGTTAACGACTTGTATCTCTTGGGATCTTACACTCAGTTCTCAGAGCAGGTACATCAAGAACATCACTGAGTCACAGCAGTAAGTGACAAAACGGGGCTTTTGCCACAACCCAGAAGTCTATTCACTCTGTAGGCACCGAAACAATTCTCTCTTTTACTCTTCTCTGAAAGAGTTACCCACGCACAGTTGGACACTAGGAAAGTTCTATGTGGCAAATTGAAAAAGGGTAATCGTCTTAGTGGCTTGCAATTAAGAAGAGTGATAATGTTGGGAATTAAACTTTAGTGGTATTTAACATCAAAACATTTTTCACTAGCCTCAATTCCTGCTGATTGCTTAGTAAGATGACTCCCAAAATTCTTGGGTAAGCAACATGGAGGTGATGTAAATGCTTTTGTATTGTTAAGATACCTGTTAATGAAATATTTGTTTCCTACAGCAACAGACCTTCTCTACAATCCAGGAAAATGCTTTTAATAAATGCTTCTGGTAACAATCTTCATAATAATCATTGTATTATTGGTTTAAATGGTGTTGAATAATAAAACCTCCCGAAGAAAAGCTCTAAAAGATAAGGCACTAATTCAAAAGGAGGTGGTGGTTGTTGTTTGTAATTCCAACATGTTTCTGAGAAATCCATTTAAACATTTGCAATAACAGTGGAAAATCTTTAAGCAGACGAATGAAAATTTTTCTCTCATTGTGATTTAAGTAGTCAAATTGAACCCAGTATTGTAAAATCAAAATGCTTTGTTGCTAGGCAATTCCATGAATCATCCCGAATCAGATTTTAAACAGATTGATAAAAATGTTCCCCCTTAATTTGTTTTTCTTTACTGGAACACAATTTTTGTTTGAGCAACAAAATATTAATATGTGAGCAGATCATATGGAAACAGGATGTTGTGTAACAATAAACAGATCTTCCCCCAACACTGATATTTAATGATATGCATAATTATCATTTTGATGCATAGGAATCAGATATATGTGATATAAAGCTGAAGCAATGATTGCATTTGGCATTATGCTAACATTGTAGATAAAAGTAGCTTTGGGATCAGAATGGAAGAAGGAGGATTTGGAAGGAGCTGCTCTGAACTGCCTCCAGAAACGCCTACTTTTACGCCCAAGGCACCAGCTGGGGGATCTCCCTGATTTGAGAAATTGCATCGCTATAGGCCCACGGCCCCGAAGGAAACTAAGTAGAAGGAAGCAATATGCAATTGATTTGTAAATTTGAATACATTTGTTAAAGGTTAATCATTTAATTGATAGTTACATCTGATAATAAGAAATTCACTTCTTTCATGTTATTTAATAACAAAGTAAATAGATATTTAATCACATTGAATTCAAAAGCAAGAAAGGTGACTTGAACTTCAATAATATTGGTACATGAGTATTTATGGAGGCTTCATATTCTTCACTATCTATCTGAAAAGTTAAAGTATTTATTTTTGAGGATGTGGATGTGGGAGATTCATGCAAACAAGTAAAGAGCTATATATTGAAGACAACAGCCTTCATTTTTTAAACCAAGTTTAAATGTCTTGTAAATTTATAGTATAATATAGTTCCTACTACTTAAATGTTTATGGTAAATATCTCCCAAAAGCAATTGATGGGTCAGAAATCCACTTTGTTGAGATATTTGGTTGGGTGTCAATACAAATGAGAACAACCATTTTGCCCTTCTGAAAACGCACAGTGAAGCTTTCAGACAGTTTCTCACCCTGGATTTCAGGCAGATTTAGGTTTTAACTGCTACTGTCTATGAGAAATAAAACTAAAACAGATCATCACCAAGGTATTAGAGGATTTAATGAACAAGAATATCTTTTAACGGAAGAGGACTAGAGGGGACCAAAAGGAACTTTTTTGTGCTTTTTGCTGTGAGAAGTACCCTTATAATTATGCGTGTATCTAAATGAAAATTACATATTCAGGTTTCACATTTTCAGTTGGCCTCGTATAATTAAAACTGCATCACATTTGATGTACTTATAATTATAGCAAAATGGTTATGTTAATGTTCATCTCTTCCATGCTGAAACAAAAACACGAAGAACATTTCTTTAAATTATTTCTTACCAGATATTCAATCTCCAGATACGAAAATTCAATGACCATGTGTCTTGAAAATACAATATATTCGAGATCAATGGTCACAGCTTTATATGTGAGATCCAGAAATCCTGATGCTTGCAAAAACACAAACCCAAACTGATGTTAAGAGATACTCTATAGAAGAAAAAAAAATAGAAGAATTGTAGTAAGTCTAATAAAAGTCTTACAGGAGATACCTTTCTAACTTAAATGAATTAGCAGGAGAAAATCATATTCCCTCAGGCTATAATCATTGAACTTTAAATCCCCAAATCTTTCCTTTAAAAAAAAAGCTGTGTGTTACAAGATCAGAGCTTTCTCTTCTAAATACAAAAATGGTGACTAAATTGAATGCCCATTATTAATTCTTTACTGAAAAACTCTTTCCTAACTTTTCCCAAAAAGGGAATCACATAAAGAAAAACACTATAGAACATAAAAGCTTATGTTGAAAAAAGTAACACATGACTCTGGCTCTCTGGCTTGGGTGCTGGGGAAAAATATATGTTGAAGTTGTAACCCTGGAATCTCAGAATACGACCCTGTTTGGAAATACCATAATTGTCAGATTTATGAAAAACCAAACTATTTCTACTATTCTCCCACTCAACACAACACAGAACCTTCTGTGACCAAAATGTATGGGAGTTTTCCCACACACACCAAGCAATTCTCCAAGTAGACACCAACAGGGTGTCTTATAGCTCAATTCAATCTTGACATTATCTACCTGGAGATACCATCAGAATCCACAGGTTAAGGGCTCAGTCCCACAAGTCTGTCCCCTACTTCAGATGCCAATCACCAGTCCCAGTTGGGACCTGGACTTCTGACCAATGGGCTGTAAATTGGGGTTCCCAGGACTCCTTCCTTGGCTTTATTTGCTAGAACGACTCACAGAACTTAGGGAAACACTTTACTGACATTTACCCATTTATTATAAAGGATATCACAGAGTATACAAATGAACAGCCAAATGGAAGGGATGCAGAGGATGGGGGAGGGGACACAGAGCTTCCAGCACCTCATAGCACTTCCACATGTTCAGCAACCTGGAATCTCTCCTGCGGGGTTGTTGCATAGGCATAGTTGATTACATCATTGGCCATTCTGATCGACTCAACATTCAGCCCCTCTTCCCTACCCAGAGGTCAGGTGCAACTGAGAGTTCCAGCCCTCTAACAAAGGGGTAGATTCCCCTGGCAACCGGCCCCTAAACCTGAGGCTACCCTGAGCCCCCAGCAAAGACACTTATCACTCTGGAGATTCTAAGGGTTTTAGGTGCTGTGTGCCAGGAAACTGGGACAAGACCAGATATGTAGACAGTTCCAACTGGTGATGGTTTGACTTATAATTTTTTGACTTTATGATAGTGTGAAATGGTGCACATGAAGTAGAAACTGTACTTCGAGTACCCATACAACCATTCAGTTTTTCACTTTCAGTACAGTATTCAATAAATTACCTGAGACACGAGAAAGAAAAGAAACTTTTTATCTGAGGAATGAGAGCCCTCTTTAAATTATCAGGCCCAGAGAGGTATTAGAATGAGACAACAGTCACGTCCCACCCCACCCCCTGCCCTTGAGCTAAGCAATGATCTCTCAAAGCTGCTTGCTGTGTGGGCTCTAGACTGACTGATGCCAGGTAGCTATAAATTAACCTTACAATGCCACACACTGGGCACCGTAACTCATACCCTATAGTTCAACAACATACAGCCAATCCCTAATTAATGTTATTTCTGTAAACCAATCAGAATTCTTGACAAAAAACTTTGTTATCAGCCCACTCCCTGTCCCCTTTTTCCTTTAATAACCTGCTTGTAACAAAAGTCGAATGAAGCACTTCCCAAGGTACCTTGCAAGTGTTTCCCGAGCAGCTGTCTCCACCGAGGCTCAAGTATGCTCTTTAAAATTATACTTTGTGCCTCGGTTTCTTCCTTTAGGTTGACAGATATTCAACACTTTATTATAAAATAGACTTCGAGTTCAATGATTTTGCCCAACCATAGGCTAATGTAAGTGTTCTGAGCATGTTTAAGGTAGGCTATGATGTTTGATAGGTCAGGTATATTAAATTCATTTTCTACTTATAATATTTTCGACTTATGATGAGTTTATTGGGATGAAACCCAACGGTAAGTCAAGGAGTATCTGTGTATTTCTTATTATACATCACAGTATCATAGTCATTAAAAATGTAATTAGTTAAATTAAGATGAAGCCATTCTGGCATAGGGTAGACCCTTAATCCAACAATATATGATATTCTTATAAGAAGAGGTTGTCTGGACACAGAGAAACATGGGGAGGACACTGTGTTAAGATGAAGGCAGAGATTGGAATGATGAACCTACAAGCAAAGGAATGCCAAGGACTGCCAGCATCAGGAGCTAGCCTAGAGGCAAGGGAGGGGCCTCTCCTAGAGCTTTTGGAGGGAGTGATTTCAGATGGCTACACTTTCCTCTTTCAAAACTGTAAGAGAATAAATTTATATTGTTTTAATGCACCCAATTTGTTATAATTTTGTTGCAGAGGGTACCCAATGAAAAGGGGAACGAAAGCCTCCTAAACTCACCAAGTAGGTTCTTGGTTTCACAAAGGAAAGAATTCAAGTGCAAGCCAACTAGCAACAGGAAGGTTTATTGAGACAGAGACAGACAACAGATCCCACTCCACTGAGGAGGGGTCTCCTCCCAAGCAGGAGGGGGACTCATTATGGTGCAATGGTAATATTTTTAAATATTCAAAAACCTGTTGGGAATAGCTTTACCTGACAAGTATCATCTTATGGTCAGGCCATAAAGGTTAATCATAAACTATGTCACAGAAGGGTAAGCAAAAACAGTTTGTAAGGCATCCAGTTTAGTAATTCATCCATCTTTGGGTGGTCCTGGGCCAGCGACTTCCTTGTTCAGCGTGGTTAGGACCTGGTATCAGTCAAAATGGCTGCACTCAGGCTCTGTGGGCCTTCCTTTTCTGCCTGATCCCTACATTACTTTGTTACAACAGCTCCCGAAACCAATACAGATGTTCATGGAACTTGGAATGTTATCATCCCAGAATTTCAACTTGTACCCACACACTATAAGCTGTTAACCAATGTCTTGATTTTTTTGTAAAATTTAAACAAGAAGCTTGAGTTCTGAAAACCTTCTTAGAATTCTTTTCTTTCCTTTGTTCTCAAAGAAACAAGCAAGAAGAAAATGTTCTCCTTGGAGAGGTTATCCTCTGGTGCTAAAATCACTTGTGGTATCTGCCTACAAGGTATCTGGTTCTGAATCACAGGAGCAGGGATGTGGTATTTGAGGCAGCAGTGAGCCTGGGTGTACTGCCCTCTCTTCCATATGACAGCCAGAGGTACGGCCATTCAACAGATTCATGTACCTGTATGTCTGGGTGCCTTCGCACTCTTACGCATTTCTGAGAGAAATGGTCTTGTGAACTGGCAACACGAACAAAGAAAATAAAATATTTAAAATGAGTACCCACTCAAAGACACTGATGCAGAAACATGCTGTCTAAGAGCACGATCTGGAAACACAAACCCAAAAGAACCACACATGTTGTACTTGATTGCTATACAACTTGGTTGCTGTAGATCAACATGCTGATCACCCAACTGGCTGTCAGCACCTCTTACATTCTAACGTCTTGTTAATAATATTGGACTGCTGGTGCTAAAAAGTGTTGAATGCACAAGCCTATATTCCAACACAACCCTGAACAAGGATGTAGATAAAACAGAGGCCTTGGGCAGAAAGTGGTATGAATCACAGTTTAGATTCTCTACCACCTTTTATTCTACAAAGCAGTTTTACATTCATTTCTGGGTTTAGTTCTCATACGGCCCTGCTAACGTCACTATTTTAGAGATGTAGATGGTCAGAAAAGCTAAATGACTTGCCCATAATCATATAGAAAGTACAACTGAAGCCATTTCTTTTAACTTCATATCTCCTGCTACAAACTCCAGGAGAGAGAATCTCATTGTCCCACTTGACCAAGTGTCCACCCTGGCCCATCGCCTGGAGGAGACTCTGCAGGAATAAGAGTGGTCAGGGCAGACTAAGTGGCACGCTCACCACCAGCTCACCTGCTGCTATGATCTGAATGTCTGTCTCCCCAAAATTTATATGTTGAAATATAATTCCCAATGCAATAGTTATTAACAGGTGAGGCTTTTAGGATATGGTTAAATTATAAAGGCAGAGCCCTCATGAGTGACATTAGTGCCCTTATAAAAGAGGCCTGAGAGAGCTTGTTTGCCCCTTTTGCCATGTGAAGACCCCAGTAAGAAGGTGCCATCTAGGAAGCAGAGAGCCCTCCTTAGACACTGAATCTGCTGGCACCTTGATATTGGACTGCCCAGCCTCCAGATCTGTGAGCAATAAATTTCTATTGTTTACAAATTACCTGGTCTAAGGTATTTTGTCTAAGGTATTAAGACACCTGTCCTCCTTAAAACTGTTAACATAGCACTGTTACTGCAACACCTCTTCTGGTCACATCCTTTGCAGGAAACTTTTTTTCATCATCAAGATCATCAATAAACAGTATTTTTCTTTGCTCAAATGAAGAAGCTTTATATTGAATTGTTTTCTCCTCAAAGTAATGTTCTAGGGACCACTGTTTTCTTAGCTTTGTCAGGCTTCTATAACAAAATACCATAGACTGGGTGGTTTATAAGCAACAGAATTTATTGTTCATAGTCCTGGAGGCTGGGAAGTCCAAGATCAAGGCACAAGCAGACTCAGTATCCGGTAAGGGCCTTCTTCCTGGTTCATAGACGCTGTCTTCTCACTGGACCCTCACACGGCAGAGGGGCAAGAAATTTCTCTATGGTCTCTTTTATAAAGGCACTAATCCCATTCATGAGGACTCTACCTTCATGACCTAATCAATTCCCAAGGCCCCACTTCCTAATACCATCACTTTGAAGGTTAGGATTTCAACATATGAATTTCGGGTGCACATAAAACATTCAGTCCATTGCAATTGTGTAAATCAGGGTTCTCCAGAGAAACAGAACCAATAGGATGGTTCACCTCTATCTGTATCTATAAATTTATATGTATATCTATCCACCTATCTATACAGATACTAGGGGAGAGAGAGATTTATTATAAGGTATTAGCTCATGCAGTTATGGAGGCTGAAAAGTTCCACGATCTGCCACCTGCAGGCTGGAGAATCAGGAAAGCTGGTGGTGTAGTTTGAAAGTCTGAGAGCCAGAGACCTGATGGTATGGATTCTAGTCTAAGTCTGAAGGCCTGAACACCACGAGTACCAAGGGCAGGGGACTGACATCCAGCTCAAGCAGTCAGGCAGGAAATGAATTCAGCCTTCCTCACTTTTTTGTTCTGTTCAGATCCTCAGCAGTTTGGGATGGTGCCCACCCACATTTTGAAGGGTAATCTGTTTCACTCACTCTACCAATTCCAATGTTAATCTTTTCTGGAAACATCCTCACAGATACACCCAGAAATAATCTGTAACCATGTATCTGGGCATCTCATGACCCAGTCAAAATTAACATAAAACTAACCATCACAACTGCTCTCACAGAACTGTTTCTAGAAGAGGGGAGTTGGGGTTATGGGCACCCCTAGCCCTATTCTGATGCCAGATATCACAAACAGCACCAGAAAAAAAACAGAGATTCACATGCTTATATTTTACCATCCTATAAACCATCCTATACACCAAGAGTCTTCAAACTTCATTGCTCACATACCCTCTAAAATTATTTTGAAAAGTTATGTACCCCTGTTAGGGTGGTAACTCGTAGCATAGGCTGAGAAAGAATTCTTGACACAAAGTTTTAAAGAAAGAAAGTTTATCTTACTTCCCCAAAGGAGGGAAGGGCAAGGCGCAAGAGAAAGAAAGGAGAAGTGTTGGCCCAGAGGATAAATGGCTCAGGGTTTTTAACAGGATAAAGAGAAAGAAAAATAGTGATTGTTGCCAGCTGATAGCAAGACATGGCTGTGAAATATCTGTGCCTGTTTTTCCTTTTTTTTTTTTTTTCCTCTTCTCTGTAAGGTTGGTTTTATCAGGGTCCTTGGGATGTGGTCTGGCAGAAAGTGGGGGAGCATTGCACTCCTTCTATCTGCTTTTAGGTGCTGTGAAAACAAACTTTCACATAAAACAATTTAAGTCACAAGTGCTTAATCAAAAAAAGGGGTAGCTATGTGCTGTGATCTTTCTCTTCAAAGGGACACTGTGTGTTGTGAGTTTTCTCCTTTTTTCCCTCTGTTAGATATTTTATCAGTAAGGCCATCCTTTCACTCCCTTGCACACTTTTAAATTGATACTTAAACATTTTCTTCATAAGCTTAAATAGTTGTAAATAATGTGATTTTTAGCATACTATAAATGTTGAAATTTAAAAATGAAAGTTAAAGCCTACTTTTAGATGTATGCAATGGAATCTAAATTGCATAATGGTTTTAAAGCCACCTGTTGGGAAACAATTACCTCTTCTTGTTGCTTCTGTCCCCAGTGATGAGGGTATCCTGCAGAAGCCAGGTCCTCCATCACAGAAGTGACCACACGCACATGGCCCAGGAGACAGAGAAGCTAAAAAAGGATCCACAAGGAGGTGAAATACCTGTAGGTACAGTTGCTGCCTGATATCAACAAGGTGAATCAGTAGATCAGTAACAATGTGTGTGAGCTCCAAAATGGCTGCCACTTCCCTTGGCCCTGTACATCTCCCACACTAACCAGAAACATACAAGAAAGGAAATTCTGGGAAACGTAGTTCAGCCTAGGCAAGTACATGCAGTGCAGAGCCATCACACCACAGATCTTGCCAGGCACAGGGGACCAACCCAACGTGAACCTCATGCTGTCTTCTGTACTCTGAATAGTGAAATATTTTTTCTCTAGTCCAGAACTTTCATGTCTTACCCGCATCATGAACCTATTGCAGGCTAGCTTGCTAGGTTGCAAGGAGGATAGAATCTCAGACTCTTCACAGTTCTAACTTGGCAACGTTATTATCAATTTAGCAGTACATAAACAAGCTCTTTCTTAACTTTAGAAATGCTTACATTTCCTTTCTTTTTCTTTATTTTTATTTTTATTTTTGTTACTCTTCCTTCAGACTTGTGTCCTAATATATTTTAATGCTTGGAAGTCTTCTATTGATCTCATCAACACTCTTTATTCAATAAAAAAATGTTTATGGAAATTAAATTTTTAAATTTTTTATTTCTTATGATCATAATGTTCTAAGTACTAAAAATTCTTCTGTTTCATGTAATCATTAAGATTATTATTACTTTTGCAAGTAAGGTGTTAGAAAATGTTTAAATAAATAATTATTAGTGAACAATAGATCAAAAATATAAATATATTTTCAATTTGAATAAATAACAAATCTTAAAAAAAAACTTTGGAAATTAATCATCCATTAAGCAATACTGCTAAAAAACTGATCATTCAGAAGCTGCCAAATATAATTTTATGCTAACAAGAAGTTGAAAATATTAAACATTTTATAACGAAGATTAAGACTGATTATACTTAAAATAAATATATTACATTATGTGATAAAATAACTCTTAACTATCTAATTGGACTACACATCCTGAATACAAAAAATCACATAAAACTTTTAGCCAAGGGTTTTATATAATGTCTCTTAAAAGTTTTTGTAGTTCTAGAAGCATTCCGGTGACATTTAAAAGATTCTGCAACACTAACCTACTGTCAGGTTCTTCAAAAGTCTCTTTTTTCCAGCTAATAAAACAGACTAAAAATGAGTCCTAAGAATAGCTGAAAAGAATTGCTTATAGTTAAATACACGAAAAAGGTCATTTTTGGCACTCAGCATATCTTAAAATGTACTTTGCTTTTCTCACACAGAATTTTACATTTTTTGGCAAAAGGACACAGAAGAAAGAGGTGAAGTGATTAAACAAAAATTATCATAACTCTCACTATTCCTATGTCTGAAACAGGACGTTCTGACCCAGGACCAAAACACCAGATTTCATCCTTGATTGAATAGTGATCAAGACAGAGAAATACAGGAATCCCCATGGGTTTAATGTATCTTTATTATAATGTATCTTTATTAATAGTTAAGGGCGGCTTCTGTCTATTGGAGACCCAAGAGGTTTTCACACTTCCAATCTGTGGGCGAGATTTGGGATGGGTTAGGTGTCTGCTTCTGGTTTACCAATGGGAAGAAGAGCTATTGTGAGCTCTGACAAGTCCTCCAGGAATAAGCTTTAGGAAAGAGGGCCTAATCTAAGGATCTGAACGCTGATTGCCTTAAAACTCTCCATGTTCTTGCACCCCATGAAAAGCATATCCCAGTTGAGACCGCCACTATAAACCACCTTGAGCTTCCACCAAGATGAAGTTCCTCTTCATTTGCATAAGACCTCCATCCCCTGGGGGACAGTTTCAACTGTTTCCTGCTATTAATATGTATATACACAAATGCAAAGAAGAGCCTGGAAGGATGCATGCAAAAAAGATAACTTCAGTAGAGACTAGAATTGGGAAGATCGGTGGTGTAGGGAGGGCTTCATCTTACCGTTTTTGCAACAAGATTGTACTCAGGCATTGCTGAATGTAAAATAAATAATTTTAAAGGAAACATTTACAACTGGGGAAAACAAGTTGAAGATGAGGAATTGAGGCTATAGTAAAATGTGGTGTATAAAAAAAATAAGGCATTGAAAGCATATGGGGGATTTGTGGCGGTCCAGTGTTCGGGCTAAACAAGTCACACACCAGAGAATCGATCTCCTTAGAGTATTTTTCCAATATCTTTCTCAAAATTCTGTTTATTATCCACAGTCTCTAATCTCATAGTAGTTAAAAGATTGAGTGCTTGCATTTTAAGTGCAACATTTGGGCATTTGGGTATGAATATATGGGGACCCTAACCCTAAGTACGCCCCCAAAAATAAAATGCCCTTATAAGCAGTATGACTTAAGCAACCAGAAATAGCAGCTATTGAGTAGACTGAGGCAAACAAAGGAGCCCAGATGATATTTGTGCACTGTTCACACCAAGATGAAGAGGTGATATGAATCGTGTTTTCACAAAGGCCTTAGATTTGGTCTTTATTTAAAATACTGAAACTGTGGAATGCCAAGTGCCCTAATGTCATTTTCAGTGATATTTGCAAATGTTGTTGGATGTCAGTTTCCAAAGGTTGGGCCTCTGAAGCTAAAATTCCGGGCCCTTTAGTAAAGTGTTGAAAAGAGCTTTGTTAAAGGACCAAAAATAAAGATGTCCAGCTCGGAATGACCCCTTCTTTCATGAGGCCTATCTGCAATGCAAGGGCTGAAGGACAGAACTGTAGGTCCCGCTTTGAACATACTAGGGGGAATCATGAAGAAGGCGCAGAGGTGAACACAATTCCACACCTGCAATGCTTGTTGCATCGTGTCAGCTGCAGAGGAAAATAATTTGGTTATTTTGAATGACGTAAGAACTAAATCACAAGAAATTAATGTTTTTAACCATCAAAAAATGTTAAAATTATATTATACAACTGATTTATTATACATTTATCTGATATATATTTGTGCTGATTATTTGAAGGTGCATGGCTCTTCTGAACTGTTTGCATAAAGTAGCAATTACAAAGTAGAATGTGGTGTGTAAGACATGCCATTTTTGGATGGATTAAGTGCTCCAGTATCTACTCTACCAAGAAATTATCTAAAAACCATTTTTTCCCCCCAGAAAACCATGTCATATTGCATGATAAGGGAAGGGAAAGAAATGGCAATATTTTGAGAGGCTGGGAGTGATGTGGATTTGTTCTACATCTTCAGGTTCTGGAGGGCAGCCAAGAAAGAAAATGTCCTGTTTTCTTCCCTGTCCGCATGCCCTCAATCCATAGCAGGCCCTTGAGTTCTGTTTTTGAATGTCCCACACTCATAATCCCTAGATTCTGTGCCAGTTTATGGCTCCTTTTGCATGCTATCTTTGGTCAGGTCTCAGTTGCAAAGTCTGAGACAAGGACTCTAATTTAGGTGATTTATTGGGTGATACATCTCAGGAGAAGGAGAAGAGTGGCAGAGGACAGAAGAATAAAGTTCGCAAGGTTACAATCATCTGAAGGGGGAAGGAGGTGGCTCTCGATTGGCCAAGGGCAGCAGTGAGCTGTGAGCGCCACAGTTCCCAGCAGCTGGGGCAGGGGCTCAGGAATGGGATCCGGGTGGGGCCCTGACAGCACCCACTGCACCCGCATGCACTGGGCCCAGACGCACTCAGACAAAGGGTAGATACATGTAATAAATGCTCTCCCTTAGATTGTTTGTAAAATAGGACTCTTTGAGAGCAGGGAGTATAACTTACATTATGTTTTATTCAACAAACATTTGTCCACCCACTGTTAGCCAGGCACTCTACTCAGAGCTACGAAAGGATTGTAGGGGAAAGCAGGTAATAAAAGAAATGACTGATAGAAGTAAAAAGTACAACAGAAGATACTGGAGGCTGGGAAGGATAGAGGGAAGAGTGGGCTAGGGAGATAGTTGTTAAAGGACACAAAATTACAGATAGGAAGAATAACTTCTAGCATTCTAAGGCATTGTAGGATGAATGACTCCAGTTAACAATAATGTATTATATAGTTTCAAATAGCTAGAAGGAGGATATTGAATGTTCCCAACACAAAGAAATGATAAATATTTCAAATGTTGGATATGCTAATTACCCTGATCTGATCACAATTACCCTGTTCTGATTATATGTATTGCAACAGCACTACATACCCATAAACATGTACAATTATTGTGTCAGTTTACAAACAATTTTTTAAAAAGAGAATGAATAAACAGCATTGCTATGCCAAGCCATCTTCACCATCCCCCACAGCACCTGACACCTATCCAACATGTATTAACCCTTGTTTACTTCCTTGCTGATTTTGTTTCTATCGTTTATAACATGGTAAACATGCCGTAAGGAAATATACATAAAATTTATAATTCTGACCATTTTCAGGCATACAATTCTTGTTTCCTCCTTCTGAAAGCAGTGTACTCTCCTACCAAGAGTTGGACATGCAACATAGTAATGGAAGTCAAACAACCCCATCTTTGATCTTTGGAGAGAAAAACAATCCCTTGGGCTCTAAGTCTTTACTACAAGACAAGCTTTCTGCAATACTTGTAGCTATGGTATTTGCCACAACTGTCTCAGGCATTCAGCATTTCCATGTTCATGGGTACAGGGACATTAAATTGCCCCTCCCTGAGCTAACAGCCTTGCCACTGCATTTTGATCTTCCAATCTACACACATGCTATCATCCACAACGGATGGGGGTTCTGTTTGCTGAAAGAATATAAATAATTAAAATCCTGCAGGGAGCAGATTTTTATTTACAGGGCTCCATTGTCATTCTTGTACCTGGTGGGAGTATGGCAAAATTACACGAGTTTATTAAAAAACAAAAATTGATGGTTCCAGCGCCGTTCGCCTACCCCATGGAATGAGATCAAACAGAGGCTGCACAGAAGCGAACACTGTCAGGATTTAAAGAGCCATCATTGGGAGGAGGAGGGGAGCTAACCAACATTTAGGGGAATGAGTTCTCAGATGCCCGAGCTCCCATCGTGCCCAGGGCTTTGCAGACATCACCACATCTTGCAGTTCAGATATTCACGCAATGAAACGTTTCCAAGCCCAACCTTCGCCATCGTTGGATGTTCTGTTTCATCATTCCCTTTTTATGTATGATTCCCCACATTTCTTAAGATAAAAGCTTACACTGCAGAAACAGTCTAAAGCATACCCCCTACATACAAACTGATCTCCAGATTTCCAGTGAAATTGCTGCCTTTGTATACTTATGGACTGACGTGATGACTGAAAATAACTTCCATTAGCACTATGAAAACTCCAGCTGATACCAAATGAATTTCATTTGATACCAGCAGAGAAAAATATTGGCTACTGAGATATTCTTTGTTCATGGTTATTTACAGTTAGCTAGAATCCTTGTACAATTCAGCCAGCCAGAAGGCGCCTGATGATTTGCTTTCCTCGAGGACCTTGTACGGAAGGTCTTCTGCTAAAAGACTGGCTCCCTTTCGGTTGTTGAAATACGAGGACCATTCTTGTCACACCTGGTCCACCACAATACACGGAAATGTCTGGCAATTAAATTCCTTGGCATGAGAAGGATGTAAACAGATGTTTGAAAGATGGGTAGGACCTCCCTCCCCACCTCCAACCCATCACTATCCTACTTCGTAAATTTTGAAAATAGCCAACTGAGTGATCATAAATTTCCTCCAAACCATAGGCCTGGTGATTTTTGAAATATAAATATTTCAAATGTACACATATCACCACTAAGAATTAAGTACTAATAACTTCTTATGTGTTCTCCGAAATTTTTACTTTTTAAGAAATGTCACAGACACAGTCGAGGCTTCCCATTCCCATTGCTCCCCCTTCCAGGTGACACCACTGTCTTGCAATTATGGACATCACGTCCCTTCATAAGTTATGTTTTTAATGCATATGTGTATCATAAACAATTTTAAATATTTTAAAATAGTATGTGTACCTCTCTTTCCACAAATTTCTTTCTTCATTCAACATTATGGATTTTTGGCCAGGCGCAGTGGCTCACGCCTATAATCCGAGTACTCTGGGAGGCCAACGCAGGAGGATCACTCGAAGTCAGGAGATCGAAACCAGCCTGAGCAAGAGCGAGACCCCGTCTCTACTAAAAATAGAAAGAAACTAGCTGGACAACTAAAAATATATCGAAAAAATTAGCCAGGCATGGTGGCACATGCCTGTAGTCCCAGCTACGCAGGAGGCTGAGGCAGGAGGATCGCTTGAGCCCAGGAGTTTAAGGTTGCTGTGAGCTAGGCTGACACCACAGCACTCTAGCCAGGGCAACAGAGTGAGACTCCGTCTCAAAAAATATACATATATATGGATTTTTAACAGTTTTATTGTAAATGTGCAATAAGGGGTACTAATGTAACTATTTTTATGTGTATAATTTATTGATATTAAGTATATCCACAATATTCTGTAACCATCACTATCTATATTTACAGGACTTTTTCATCATTCTAAGCAGAAACTCTGTACCCATTAAACAATACTCCCCATTTCTTCACTCTCCCTAGTCCCTGACAACCACTATTCTACTTTCCATCTCTGTGAATTTGCCTACTCTTAGAACCTCATATAGGTAGAATCCTACAGTACCTGTCTTTTTGTGTCTGGTTTATCTCACTTAGCACATCAACATCATGTTTTTATCTCAACTCATAGTATACATACTGATAGAGGTCATTTATCTTAAATATTGCATCATAGTCAGTATATTACAGATAACAATTTATCCATAACTATTTTGATGGCTATTTAAGTTCCAATTTTTAAGTTCTAGGAAAGTACATCCTTTGTCGGTTCCTTCCGGAGAGGCCCGGAAGCTGTGCGTTTTCTTTTCATTGGTACATTTTGCACAAGTTTGCAGTAAACATCAGGAGCACTCAGTGCAAACAGAAATGCAGATTGTGCCCATTTTCAGCTTTACCAGAAAGCTGCCGAATTGCTCTCTGAAGTCGTTGTACTGATTAACATTCCTACCAGCAGTGGGTCTGAGTTCCTGCTTCTCCATACTCTTATTTGTACTGACAGATTTTCATTTTTAAGTTTCGATAATTCAGTGGGTGTGAAACGGTATCTCAAGGTTATTTTACTTGGCATTTTCCTAATGAGTAGTGAGGCTGAGCATCTTTTCATGTGTATTAATGGTTTAAGTTTCATTTCATGTGAAATGCTTGCTCATACCCTATACCCTCCTTTATATTATTTCTTGCTTTTTGATTGATTTCTGGCAGAGACACAGATAAAGACAAAGACGGAAAGAGGGAGAGATTCTGCATAATAATCATTTGACTGGTATATAAATTTCAAATAACTTTATTAATCATTTCTTTGTTTTCTGGTTCATTAATTTCTGATTCTGTCCTGATATTTCTCCTTCCACTTTGGTCTACTCTGTTTTTCTTTGCCCATTGTCTTGATTTGTACACTTATTTGTTTTCAATTTTTCTTGTTTTCTAACTTGTGCATGTGAGACTACACATTTCTTCCTACGTAAATGCTTTATCCAGCCCCACAAGCATTGATGTGTAGTACTTTAATTTAAAAGATCATGCAATGTCCCTTCTAGGAAAGTACATCCTTTGTTAGTTCCTTTCAGAGAGGCCTGGAGGCTGTACATTTTCTTTTCTTTGGTAGATCTGAAAGTGTCTAGTTTTGCCTTAACTCTTCAATGACAAGAATGACGTGTGTTTTTCCAGGACCTCTTGAAAACCATTTTCATCACCTCTCATTGCTGGGGCAGCCACTGTCACCACTAGGGCCTTTCTAAGTTATCAGTCTTGTCTCTCAGGCAGAGTGTGAGATGTTCTCTTTGTCTTTGATTTTTTTACAGTTTAACTTTGATGCAACGGGAGGTATTCTTTTAAATCTTCCAGGACTATGTATTCCTTTAATCTGAGAATTTGCATCTTTCCTCTACATGGAATATTCTCCACGACTGTGTCTCTTCTCCATTCTTTCTCTTCTGTCATCCAGGAAGGTGTATTATGCAAATATTGGAACCTGTTTGCTCTATCGCAAGCCCTACAAATTCTCTCAAATTTTCCATCTTTTGGTTTCCCTCTATTTATTTTGCAGAACTGTTATTTGCTTCTCTTTCAGATCCATCTCTTCTTGTCACAGTGTCATGTCCCTACTCTGTGGTTACTACTCCTGCATTTCAATCTTAGAGCGTTTAAAGTATACTTCCCTTTAAATTATCTTTTATATTATTTTTTTTTCTTTTGCTTAGGTCTGAAAATACAGTGTTTCTGCTGACCCTCCCTCCCTTCCTCACATAATTTGGAATTTTGGCCATGAATTCATTTCAGGGAGCAGCATTTCCATGGGAATGCCTCACAGCTAGGCACAGAGGCAGCTCGGGCAATTCTTGGTCTCTGGGGATGAGGTCCAGACAGAGGTGCTTTTTAAAGCTCCCCAGGTGATTTCATAGGCAGCTGGGGTTGAAGCCACTTCCTACAGCTTTCACCACTTTGTAAGGCATTTCATCCAACCTCTCCTTGCTGTTCCTCATTCCATCTTTCATTTTGGCACCTGCAGATTTCCCTTTCTTGCTTTCAGTTTGGATACACTGGGGGAAGGGGATTATTGGGATGAAATATACTTAACATAAAATTTACTATTTTAACCTTTTTAAATGTATAATTCTGTAGGATTAACTACATTCACAATGTCATGCAACCCTCACCATCATCCATTTCCAGAACATCTTCGTCATCCAAAACTGAACCTCTACACCCATTAAACAATAGTCCCCTTTTCCCCCATCCTGAGGCCCCTGGTAAGCTCCAATGTACTTCTTCCCTCCCATAAATTTGATTATTCTAGGTACCTCATATGAGTGGAATCATGCAACATTTTTTAGTCATTTTGTGACTAGCTTATTTCACTTAGTATAATGTCTTCAAGGTCCATTCATGTTATAGCACACAGGTCGTTTGGTAATTCTATGGCAGCTTTTTGAGGAACCTCCAAACTGTTTTCCACAGAGGCTACACAATTTTACATTCCCACCAGCAGTGCATGAGAGTCCCATCTTTTCCACATCCTCACCAACACTTGTTATTTTCCCTTTTTTTCATAGCCATACTATGGAACCCCAATTGCCCTGATTAATTCACATCGTATGCCTGTATCCAAACATTACGCATAAGCTATAAAGATATACAACTATTATGCACCCATAGTAATTAAAAATAAAAAATTTGTAAAATAATAATAATGACCATCCTAATAGATATGAAATGCTGGGATATGTTTTTAATTGTTACCATATTTTAGCCAGCATCTCTATGTATTACTGAGGAAAGGGGCCTTTGTGTCAGCCCAAGCCTAAAGTCCACACTTAGCTTTTGAGTTAAAATAACAGGAACTACTTCACCTGGAGACCTCTACTATAGGTTAAGAGAGTAATTATTACCTCTTACTTCCCTCAGGGACTCCCTATGGCCATTTTAAGGTAGATAGGGATGAGTCAAAGGATGTGAATAATGCCAAAGGATGTGAATAAAGTTAACCACAATAACTTTACTTGTATCTTTAATAAATAAATAAATTTATAAATAGAATGTAATTTTATGTTGTGATATATCAGCCATGATACTAACAAGATGACACACTCATGACAGGGATAATTTGAGGTTTACTAAGAAGGTGCATTTACCAAGGCCTGAGCCAGGAGGAAGGAACCACAGAAGACACTGCAGTGACCTGGTATTAACAACCCCAGCACTATTATCCTACCTGGGCCAAAGGGATGAATGCAGAGAGCAGTTACATGCACCTGGAAAAGAGTGTGGAGAAGGTCACCTTGAAATGAACAGTGACCCTTCATCAAGGGATATAGACAGCCTAAAGTGACTTCACAGGGAGGAAGCCAGGAGTTTAAAATACCATGCTGACTTCATTCTCCTGCTTCACTCCAGTGTCCTGCCAGAATCTCCACTGGTTGACCCCACATGGAAGCCAGAGGACAAGGAAGCCCTTGACTGTCCCTATAGGTCAGCTGTGCAGGGCCAAGAGAGAGTATGTGTAAGTGGAGAACAAATCTGGAGGAACTGATAGAAAATATGCATTAGGATATTTACCTCCTTGAACTAGATAAAGCTCCCAATGGATATTTGAAAGTGTCTACTTTATATAAACCTACAATCATGGAAATTAAAAACAAATTGCCACATCTATAGTCTGTGTTCCTGAGCACATGAACTCAGTCCATGCCCTATCACTTTCAAAACACATAGCAAATGCTGTGCTTTGTTGGACCAATTCTCCACTGATCTTAGAAAGGGCATTGAAAGCCTCTCAAAGATGCCTTCTTTGAGAGAGCATCAAGAGACATTTAGACATCTTATAGGACAGCAGAGACTGTCCAAGAAATTATTTCCAAAGTTTACAGGTAGGCTCCACAAACATTCATAGCCTTAACAGAATCTCTCTTCAGCTTTTGTCTTTTGAGTTATGTTAGGTAATCAGTTTTCTTAAATAAATTAAGGGACAGATAATTGAAAATTCCTGAAATCCTTCTCATTCTTTCTTTCAATGGACCATCCCTAATATCCTGGAATTTCCAATGTGGCCATGTAGGAAGAGTAACCCAAGGAACCACAAGACATATGTTATGTCATAAGAAGGCTTTTGTTATTGTTGTTGTTATGGTGGATGAGAGAAAGGAAATTCTGGACTAGTAAATAGGTTACGAATTTCCCAAGAAGGGGACAATGTCTTCTATGTCTCATAGACCTTCCATTTTCCAAAGTAGTGTCATTCTCCCCAAAGTATTCTTGTCTGGCTAATTGATATTAGGTATCCGTGTGACCTCTAGGAACCTGAACCAGAACTCTTGAATTAATAACTAAAAGATGGGTGAGAAGGTTTTGTAAATTATTATTTCCCCAAAATTTATTATAGTGATATTCTGGAAACTCCGAATTTGAGAGTATGCAATTTGTTCAATTCCCTGAAGCCAGAATATTATGGCATAATATTCTCATAAAAGGTGATCTGTACTTCCAATTCTGTACATATTTAATGAACTATGTGGAACTCTAAAATAAAACGGCATCATAAATCGATAGAAAAACTTTGCAAATATACAAAATGGACTCAATTTCTCATCTGTATTAGGAAGAAAAGGCAAATAGCCAACCGTATTGGGCTAAGAAGCTGAATGAGTATCTTTCCTAAAGCCTCCTGCTTAGAGGATTTCTGCTCTGAAATATTTTTATGTATAGGGTTCCAAGTATGTTATTGTCCAAGCAACAATAAGGAAAAAGTAAGATTCATCCCTGTCCTCAAGGAGCTAACCACACTAACAATCTAGGTGGCGAGACAAAGTATGCAGGTATAAAGCACAAATGTAAAGGAAATGTCTGATGCATGCAAAGATGAGTGTTGTAAAGAACAAATGCCACAGCCACTCAGTGGGGACAGGGACCAGGCATCCAAACAGGGGGCAGAGCCAAGGTGAAAGTGTGGAGTGTTAAAGTAAAAATTTGTCATGACACTTGTTAAAGAACAAGGCGGACTTTATTCAGGACCATTGTGACAGGTATAAGGAACCCTTCAGTGGGGATTTGCGGTGGGAGAAGGATTGTGCTCAATTCTGAATACAAGGAAAAGTAGGAATTTACAGCCAAGGAGAAGGGTGGAAGGCAGTGGATGGAAATGACTAAGAGGAAGCATCAGGGGTAAGGGGAAGCCTGGTTAAACTGACATAACAGGGTCCTTGCTGAAGGCAGGCCAGGTGACCAGACATGCCCTGGGGGAGGGTGGAGGATGAGGAACCCCATCAGATATCAAGGGCAGGGATTCTAGCTAGACTGACTTGGCAGGATTCCTGATAAAACTGGACAATACAGAGGCAAACAAGAAATCTCAAAAGTTAGGGTCCAGCTGAGAAGAGCATTCAGAGGAGCCTAGTAGAATTTGATCAAGGAGACACTCTTTGTCAGGAGTCAGGAATGAACACAGCACTTCGGGATGCTGAGGAGGAAACCAATTGGATAGGAGCAAGACATGCTCATTAGTGGGTGGAAGAGAAGACATAGCCAGCCTAGGGCCTGGGAGTTAATACTTTTGTCCACAGACATTGGGGCACACAGGAAGCATTTGAGCAGAGAAATAAGCAAACCACAGGTGGGGAGGAACTATTCCCACACTTGTATCAGATAAAAGACTTACATCCCAAATATATAATGAACTTCTAAGACTCAGTTACAAAAAGATAAACAATTCCATTTATTTTGATGGGCAAAAGACTTGAACTGCCACATCATAAAAAAATATATACATATACACACATATACACATAAACACAAATAGCCAGTGGTCACATGAAAAAAGGGTTCAACATCATTAGTCACTAGGGAAATGCAAATATAAAGGACAATGAGATGCTACCAAATACCCACAGAATGGCTAAAATGAACAAATTGACCATACCGAGTGTTGGGGAAAGTTGTGAAGCAACTGGAATTCTCATACATTTCTGATGGGAATGAAAAACAGAAAAAATCACTTTGGAAAACCATTTGGCTATTTCTTATAAAATTAAAGGTACACTTACCTTGTAACCCAGGTATTCTACTCCTGGGAATTTTAAAACCAAAAAAAGGAAGAAAATATACATCTAGAAAACACTTGTACATGAATGTTTATGAAACCCTTATTAGTAATACCCCGAAACTGGAAGCAACACCAATTTTCATCAGCAGGAGCATGGATAATGATGACATATCTCCATAATAGAATATACACAATAAAAAGGAACATACCTCTGCACAACATAGAAGAATTTCAAAGATAGTATGCTTAGAAAAAGAAATCTAGAGTAGGCAATTACTGAAACTGTTCAACTCAGGGTTGGGCTTTTTCTGTTTTTCTGCTCCACGTCCTCAGCATCTTGACTTTCATCCTCATGGTCATAAAATGGCTACCAAAGCTCCACACATCGTATCCATACAAAGGGTAGGAGAAAGGGGGGAAGGGCGGTACCAGTTCCATCTGTCCACTTCTTATCAGACTTCCACTTAAATATTTTTTGCCAGAACTAGGTCACATAGCAATCCCTATGAAAGCTAGAATCAAGAATTTCAATCTTGATTTAGATCAATTTTGATTTCTCTTTTTAGGGCTGGGCTATTGGTTGCTGCCCAGAGAAAAACCAGAGTTCTTTCAGCAAGGCAGGAGAGATGGATTTCACATATATAACAACAGTGTCAACCACACAACTCTAAAGTAAAAAAAAAAAAAAAATCAGTCTAACTCCCTTGGGCCTTAACAAGCAGAAACAATGAGCACGATGGTCTGAGCCAAGGTTACCAGAACCCACAAGAAGTCAAGGTGCTTTCTCTCAGGCACAGACTAAGAAATCCATTCAACACCAAAGGAAGAAAACAAGTAGCAAGGCCAAATAAGATGTTTTGAGAAATGAGAAGCAAGAATCACGATGTTGGAAGTCCTAATGCTATGCATTGGTGTTAAGAAACAAGTGAGATTAAGGAATTTAAAGAAGGAAAAACAGGGGTGTATGAGCTTGGGTTGCCATAACAAAATACCACAGGTGGCTCAAATATCAGAAATTTATTGCTCACAGTTCTGGAGGCTGGGAAGTCCAAGATCAAGGTGCCAGTCAATATTGTTCACGGTGAGAGCCCTCTTCCTGGCTTGCACATGGCCACCTTCTCACTGTGTCCTCTTCATATAAGGGCAACAGTCCCATGGCATTAGGGCCACACTCTTATGGTCTCTTGTAGCTTTTATCACTACTCCCCCCCCCACACACACACACAGGCTCTACCTCCAAATACAGGCACATTGGGGGTTAGGGCTTCAACATATGAATTTGAGAGGGTCATAAATGTTCAGTCCACAGCAAAGGGTAGGCAACTATTTGGGAGGCTGTGTCTCATTTCAAATGAACCCATGACCATGCACATCAGGACATTTCTCCAAATTGAACATCTAATTCTGATGAGAGAAAAACTATGACAGCAGCACTTGGGATAAAAATAAACCCTAAATTTTTGTTTCCCTACAAGAGACAACAGGCTCAGCCTGAGCGATGGCCCCCTGGGTCTCAGATGCTCAGGATGCTCGTCTCTGCATTAGCCAGCCTGCTGTATACCACCTCAGCAGAGATCCCAACTGCTGTCTGGAGCAGATGCATTGTTTACAAACAAAATACACTGGCTGGCATAAAGCAGCTGTGATTAAGTTAATGACTAAGTGCTGTTTTAATATGGCAACTATCTGAAACCCACATATCTTGCATGCTATTATTTGGCTTTGTAAATGTTTAGACAGCTGGTGGAAGCTTGCCCTGACACTGGCATTAAAATGCATGTGTGTAGAGTAGAATGCACCATGCATTTCTAGCAATTGAGATTCTCTTTCCTGTCTTATCTGTGAGAGAGTCAGATCTGCTGTTCTGAGGAGAAGCCATCCAGGACACAACCCTACGTGCTTCATGAGCCATGGTTTACGTTCCATACAACGAAAAGAATAGAATAATTTGCCCTTCATTGTTGCCTCATAAGTAAGAACACATGGACATAGTTTAACTGAAAAAGGCTTAAATAATCTTCTTGGCCAATGGTGCTCAAACTCTCATTAGCAGCAGAACCCTGTTTTCAAGTGAAATATTCTACAAAGTCCCAGTAGTTAAAAGAAGTAACAGCAGCACGCTCACTCCCTAAAGCACAGGAGCAGGTGATTCTCTCGGCACCCCAGGGAGCCCCTCAGTGCCTTTACAATACCCCAGACCTCAAAAGAGCCCTCTTTTAGAAACTATTTCTCCCGTCTGTTTCTGAGACTTCTTGAGCCTCTTTTGACTCCTTATATATTTTAGGAAACAGAATCAGGAGTGTAGCAGGAAAGACGATGCAAAGAGAATTCAGACTGAGAATCCCGCATCTTAGCTAAATTAAGTTGTGAACTCGGTGTGCTAAACTCGTTGAAGGGAAAAGCAGAACCTGTTTCTCCCAGGGAGGACATGAGCATCAAAAACGAATAACAATGACAAATAGGTATCAAGGGATTCCTGGCTGGGATAGGGCAAGTGTGGATGCGAGTCTGAATCAAGGGAGGTGCGCCGGCTGTGAACCCTACTGCTGATTATTTCTCAAATATATTTATTCCAACCCACTTGAAAGCACTGACTTTTACTGGAGCCCTGTGTTCCTAGAGAACAGTGATGATTAAGAAATCCCCTACTCTTTTGTGTTGTAGAAAATGGTTTATTGCAAAGACTCCCTTCCCCAAAAGACTTAGATAAGACTCACACGTGTCTCCGGCCAAAGACCCCCCAATCCCTATTCTTTGCCTCATAAACCTTTAGATGAACTGTGGGTCTCCACTGATCAATCAGAGTCAATCCATTAACCTGATTTGATCAAATTTAGGTTTCTTTCCTTCTTCCAGGTCTCTGAATTTTGACGCACCCTCAGCCTGAGCAACACCGGGCTCTGCGTAAAGGCCCCTCCCGAGAGCAGGCTGACCGCAGGGTACTGATGTCTGATCACTCCACCTCCACCAGTCCATCCCATTTCTTTCCAGCCTTGTTCACTTCTCCCTATGAAAAAAAAGCCTTTTTCTGCCTAACCTTGGATACCCTTGTACATCTCATGGTCAGAGTGTTCTCCCTGTTGCAATAATCCTTTTCAATAAAGTCCCTCCTTACCTAGCTTGGATTTGTTTTTATTAGGCACACTGCACCATCCTTGGCCAAGCCATCATTCTCCCCCTCCTGAGGTCCCACGAGGGGTTCCAAACTACTCTATCCACCTCCCCACTGCCGGCCACCTTTCAATTCATCCCCGACATCTGCACACGAGACTGTGCATGACCCCTGCCTACCTCTCCAGCTTCATCTCACACCACTCTCCCCCTTGCTCTGTCCACTAGGCTTCTTTCAGCTCCTCAAACACGACACACTCTCTCGTCTTTGGGCCTTCGAACATGCTGATTCCCATGCCTGGCTACTTATGATGGTCGACTAGCCATTACTTATCCCTTAGAGGTCAACCTTCCAGACCAGGGACCCCACTTATATGTTCCCATAACTCCCTTTAATATTTGCAAAGTCTCTGAAGCAGGGAGAACGCCTCTCTTATTCACTTGCCTATTCTATCTCAAACATAGAGCGTGATAAATATTTGCTAAATGAATGGAATTAGAAGAATAGGGGAATGGATGGAGAAGAAGGAAAATACCATTCAGAGGGGAAGGAATGATTTTCCTAAGAGGAAACGGCCACAGGGATAGGAGGAGAACCAGGAAGCCAAAGCACATGAGAGTTTCAAGGAGGAGTGTCCAGCGATGAAAGGCCAAGTGAGATGAGAATTGGAGGTCAATTTTGAATAAGCTAAGAGCTCATTGCTGAGCGTGGTGAAAGGTGTTTCAGTGGGGTGGTATGGGATAGGAGCCAGGTGGAATTGGGTTGAGAATTGAAGGTGGTGTGAATAACAGGTGGGAGGAAGTGATCAAATGGAGACTGATCTACCAAACAGCGTGGAGGGCAGCAGAGAGATAGAACAGTAGCTGGAAGAAAAGCTTCTCCTCAACCCCCTGCCCAACCGCATGCACTGCTGTCCTGGTGTGGACATCCTATGGATAGAGAGACGACGGTTTGGGGTCCAACATGTCATAGTGCTTATTTCAGGCCTTCCTACCCATGAGAACAAAGGCTACACGATTTCAGCTGAAATCTTTGCTATGTGGCCTCCAACTCAAAAGCATTCCCATCACCAGAGTGCTGTCAAGGCCTGCGTTTGTGCAGGGTTATTAATCATGTAGTTTCCACTCTTCTCCATTCTTTCTTCAGCCTAGGAGGATAACACCCCAGGTAACCACAAGGAGAGAAGTACTTGAGTACTGTGCTGGTGTTAGGTAGATAGTGAGGGATTTCGGGTCCCTCACTTTCATTGGCGTGAAAGTGGGTGCTACTGTAATTCACCCCCCTCCAAATGGGCTTTCAGAAAGGCTCATGGGAGAGCCGCATGCGCAGTAAGACTTGGGTTATACGACTCCCAACTGTCCAATAAAAGTGGCTCCTACCACAAGGGAGGCCCCAATCTAGGCACTGTAAACAAGACACAGACCATAACCAGGCCCTTTTCTGCCCCTTCCCCTTGCTCTCCCTTTGCTGCAACAATGAGTCTGGTCATCATCTGTGTCATACGTATCATGCTCTGCAAATCTGTACCTTGTTCCTGCCCTATAATCCTTTCTTTCTTCAATAAACCTCATTTTCATGCTTGCCTTACTTTGGTGTGTCTGGTCATTCTTCGGCCATGAATGCACTAAGAACCAACATTTCAGACTAAAACCTGACATTGGTGCTTCCGACCTGTGTAAGCTATCGACTTCTAGGAAACCAATAACAGGGACCCTCATCCAACCAATAACAAAGTCAAAAAATGAACTAGACTTTCATTTCTGGTGGAATGGTCAGCTGAACAACCACTGCCAACTGAAACCACTAAAATAAAAGTTAAAACTTGGAAAACATCTCTTTAAATAAATTGACACAAGGGAAAGAATCCACAATGGCCAAAAATAAAGTAAAAGCAGGAACCCTGAAGACAAGAAAGCACCCATGCTAGCTTTTTCATCCTAAGGGCTTCTGCTGAACCCTGGATACACTGAGTGTACAGCCTGGTGATGACAAGTGCTATGACAGAGAAGAGGACGTGAAGTTTAGGACTCACCAAACTGTGGGGGAGCTAAGAGGAGAGTCCCCACAACACCTGAGACAGCAAAGACTGTGCCCTGATGATAAAGATGGAGAGAAATGATCTGGCCATTCAGAAGAAGACATCAAGGACATTTGTATGCCTTGACTTTGGTGCTTGATAGAAAGGGGAAAAAATTCCCCTGACAATTCAAAACTAAAAAAATAAGTTCTCGGGGCTCTGTCATCTAATCCACAGTAACTGAAAGTATAACACAAAAGCAAACTCAACGTTATTTTCGCATGGTCCCAGGTTGTCACCATCTGCAAGTCAGTGGCAGAAATAAATGCAAAATTACTCTGAAGAAACACTTTAATCAAGTTTTCAAATTAATTCCACAGGTGACACTTCAAGGCAAAAGAACAGCTCAGAGTCAAAACTTGGAAAACACACATGAAAGTAACACATCATGATTGAGGCAAAGACAGAAATAGCAGAATTAGACCAAAAAAACCTTCAGGATTTTCATTTAACAGATGCAGAATATAAAAGGACTATGATGAATGTGTTTCCTAAAAATTATTGACATAAAATTCACCATTTTAATCTTATTAGAGGGTACATTTCAACGGTTTTTCATATATTCACAACATTGTGCAAACATCGCTGCTATGTAATTCCAAAATATTTTCATCACCCCAAAAAGAAAACCCACACCACCTAATGCTCCCCTCACCACCCACTGTCAGCCACTAGTCTTTCTGTCTCAGTGAATTTGCCTATTGTGGACATTTCATGTAAATGGAATTTCATGTGATCATTTCTGACTGGCTTCTTTAACTTAACACAATTTTTTCAAGGTCCATCTATGTTATAACATGTATCCGTACTTCATTCCTCTTTATGGCTGAATAATATTGTATTCAATAGATATATACATTGTGTTTACCCATTCATCAGTTGGTGGACATTTGGGTTGTTTCCACCTTTCCATATTCATGATATCATGAATAATGTTGCTATTAACAATTGTTTACAAGTTTTTGTGGGAACATGTTTTCAATTTGGGGGGATATATACCTAGGAGTGAAATTGCTGGGCTGTATGATAATTCTATGTTTAACTTTTTCAGGAACCACCAAACTGTTTTCCATAGAGGCTGCACCATTTTACATTCCCACAAGCAATGCGTGAGGTTGCCAATTTCTCAAGACCTTCATCAGTACTTGTTATTTTCTCGCTTTTTGTTTGTTTACTTATTTTGTTTGGTTTGGTTTTTGTTGTATTATAGCCATCCTAGTTGGTGTGAGGTGGTGTCTTGCTGTGGTTTTGATTTGCATTTCCCTATGACTAATGAACTTGAGCATCTTTTTATGTGTTTATTGGCCATCTGTATATCTTCTTCAGAGACATGTCTAGTCAAATTCTTTGCTCATTTTTTAATTGGGTCATTTGTCTTTTTATTGTTGAGTTGTGTGTTCTCTATATGTTCTGGATAATAGACTTTTATTAGATATATAATTTCCAGATATTTTCTCCACGTTTGCAGGTTGACTTTTCACTTTGATAGTGTCATTTGATAAACAAAAATTTTTAATTTTGATGAAGTACAACTTATCTATTTTTCTTTTGCTGCTTGTGCTTTTGATGCCTTATTTAAGAAACGATTGCCTAATCAAAGGTCATAAAGATTTATATCTATATTTCTTTCTAAGAGTTTTATAGTTTTAGCTCTTACATTTCTTATTTTGAATTCATTTTTGTATATCAAATGAGGTAGGAGTTCAATGTCATTCTTTTGCATGTGTTTTCCAGTTATCCCAGAATCATTTACTAAAGAGACTATTCTTTCTTCCATTGAATGTTCTTGACACTCTTATCAAAAACCAATTGACTTCTTTCATCTTACAGCTCATAGAAGAGCCTCTTTAGTTGATATTTTGGTCAGTCTGATGACTGCATGTTGTGACATCTTCCTGTTTGCATTGAATCTCCTAGGGGTCCTTTGAGCTTCTTGAACTTGTATATCGAGATTTTTACCAAGCCCTGGGAAATTTTCCTCTATTATATCTTCAAATAGCTTATCCAACCCTTGAGTGTTTTCTTCTTCCCCTTCAGGTAACCCTATAACCCTCACATCATGTTTCTTCACATAATCCCCCATCTCTTGTAGACTTTGCTCTTTTCTCTTGTTTCTCTGCTCTATCTCTGTGACTGATTTATTTAATTGGAAGGTGTTATCTTCAATCTCTGAGATTCTTTCTTCTGTTTGATCTACCCTGCTCTTGAGGCTTTCCACTGTGTTTTGTAGTTCCCTGAATTGATTCTTCATTTCCAGGAGTTCAGTTAGAGTTCTCTTAATTGTTTCAGTTTCTTTAGTGAATCTTTGTTCCATGTCCTGGAATCTTTTTGCATTTTCTTTCTGTTGGTTATCCAGTTGTTCTTGCAAGTTATTGAATTTTCTTACCATCCATGCTCGAAATTCTTCTGTCATTTTGGTGCTCTGATTTTGGTTGCTGTCCATTTCTAAGGGGCTGGGGTTCCTCTTTGGTGGTGTGCTTTCCGTTTGGGTCTTTATATTTCCAAAGTTCCTTCGATGATTTCTTCCCATCTGGACCAGTTGTTGCTTCTTATTTTTAGGTTTTTGTTCGGATAATGACATGCCCTGTTTAGTCTCTGAGCCAATAGGTGGTGTTTGTGGGTGAGATTCGACCAAACAGACAACCCATTGAATGGGAGAAAATTTTTGCAAGCTACACATCCAACAAAGGGCTGATAACTAGAATCTATTTAGAACTCAGGAAAATCAGCAAGGAAAAATCAAACAACCCTATCAAAAAGTGGGCAAAGGACATGAACAGAAATTTTTCAAAAGAAGACAGAATAACGGCCAACAAACATATGAAAAAATGCTCAACATCTCTAATCATCAGGGAAATGCAAATCAAAACTGCAATGAGATATCACTTATCTCCAGTAAGAATGGCCTTTATCAAAAAGTCCCCAAACAATAAATGTTGGTGTGGATGTGGAGAGATAGGAACACTCCTACACTGCTGGTGGGACTGCAAACTAGTTCAGCCTGTGTGGAAAGAAATATGGAGATACCTTAAAGTGATACGAGTAGATCTACCATTTGATCTAGCAATCCCACTATTGGGCATCTACCCAAAAGAACAAAAGTCACTCTATGAAAA
>VBSM01000605.1:12722001-12739902 GCA_008086735.1 Cheirogaleus medius
CGTAATATTTGTACCCCCATAATATGCTGAAATAAAAAAAATAAAATAAAATAACCAATTGACTGTAAATGTATGGGCCTATTTCTCAATTGTCAATTCTGTTTCATTGACCTACATGTCTATTCTTATACCACTACAACACTATTTTGATTACTGTAAATTTGTAGCAAGTCTTGAAATCACGATGTATAATTGTTCCAACTTTGTTCTTCTTTTTCAAGGTTGTTTTGGCTACTCAAGGGTCTCTTGCATTTCCATATGAATTTGATGATTAGCTTGTTCATTTCTGAAAAAAAAAAAGCCATTAAGATTTTGATAAAGACTGCATTAAATCTAGAGATCAATTTGGGGAATATTGCCATCTTAACGATATTAAGTCTTCCAATATGTGAACATAAGTCGTCTTTCCATTTCTTTTGGTCTTCTTTAAATTATTTCAACACTGTTTTGTAGTTTTTTCAGTGCACAAGCCTTGCACTTCCTTGATTATATTCATTCCTGAGTATTTTATTCTTTTTGGTGCTATTATAAGTGGAATTATTTTCTTAATTTCATTTTCTGATTGTTCATTACTAGTGTGTAGAAATACAACCAGTTTTTGTAAAAAATATGTTTCTAAAGAAGAAAAAAAAGGAGATTTTTAAAATATAAGAAACAAAAGACTAAAAGTTTAACCAAACCAGAGACTTCTAGTTGCAGCTCTGACGTGTAAAGAGCTTAGCAGCTGTCACTCCCATCTGTACAACAAGAAACTAAGCAAGCTGAAAAATCAATATTGTTTCCTGGACTAAGAGAACTAAAGTTGCACTTCAAACCAACATCCCAAAATTAGGTGAGACAGGTACATCCAGGGAGAAAACAACTAAGATCTGTGTACCTGGAGGAGAAGCAGCTAGAGCCACAAATTGGTAGGAATACTTAAATAGTAATCGTGACAAGTTTCTGGAGGTTAAGTGTGGACTAGCACGAGAGCGAGATACGCATGGATGCCCTGCAGCCTTAGGGGACCCACAGACATTCCTGGGCTTTACTTCTAAGAACCTACCATGTTCTCACAGCGAGGGTCCAACGAAGATTTTTTTCAAGGCTTTGTCAAGGGAAAGGGAAAAGTAATCATTGTGAAATATGCCCAGAGCCTTCTCCTTAGCAAATATCTACTCTTCAGGGGAAAGGGGACTTAGCCAGAGCACAATTCTGATACCTTACTCCAGCTGAGGAAGGGAATTCCTCCTCAGATCAGCCCACTCTACCCTTCCTGTCTCACCTAATAAGTGTTAAGGAAGGACACAGTCATCAAGGGTCAGGCCTTCAGGGAAATATATCAAGGTATTGCAGCCATGGAAGGGACCGGTAAGCCATCGGGTCCTGGATGTTTTTTTGTTTTTGTTTTTGTTTTTTTGATGGGAAACTTTTTATTACTGCTTCTATCTCATTATTTTTTATTGATTTATTCAGGTTTTAGATGTCTTCCTTATTCAATCTTGGTAGGTTATATGTGTCTAGGAATTTATCCAGTTCTTCTAGGTTTTCCAATTTATTAGCATATAGTTGCTCATAGCCGTCTCTAACGATCCTTTGTATTTCTGCAGTATCAGTTGTAATGTCTCCTTTTTCATCTCTGATTTTTCCATGTCTATCTTAACTTTGTAGGTTCCAAGGAAGGAGGACCTTGGGTTACATGATGTTGCTTTGAGCCTAAACTCTACCTTTCCCCCAAATCCTATAATACCTCTATCTTTTCCTTTGTATAGTGAGACCTCTTACGATTCTTAGGCTGTGGTTTTCTTGACTACAGTGGGCCAATGCATCTGATTTTGTCAGACTGTAAGTCACACAGGGAAGTTTCTAAAGCACTAGTGCACAGGTATTCATTTTATTATTTATTTATATTTTTAATCTATACATAAATGTTTTATTACATTCTTACATTGAGGCATATTCTTTGTATCAGTAAACTATGTTATCTTTAATTATGAAGAGATATCAAGATTAGAATAAGCATTTCTTTAAAGTATGTATTCAATTACATTGTGACACATCAAACATTTCTAATGATTTCATGTTTCATTCTTAATTCATGGAATGTCTGACATTCCCAAAGAGCAATGCCTTCTTTCTTTGCTGACATAGTCTGACTGTGAGTGGCCAAATCAAACCATTCAGTTCAGCTACAAGGATGACAATATCCTCAAATGGGTGGTTTCTCTCTTCCTAAAGCAGGTGATGAGGCTGTGGGAACTTGGGCTCATCACCCCATTCCTGTTCCATCGCATCCTTGCCAGATGCTTCTGCCAGATTGATAAAGCTTCCATCTTTCTTTCTGTCTCATATTTCTTTACTAGTCATTACACCCACCTGTCTACTTTTTGAGAAAAAAAAATTCCTATCATTAAGAGCTCAGACATTGTGTACTTATTAGACACAATGGTGTCTCAAAGACAAATTAGGCACATTAAGTTTTTTCTTCTGTGACTAGTTTACTGAGTCTATGTGAGCTATAGTGACAACACAATAGGGCAATCTTTTAAATTAATCACTGATGATTTGCTGAACATCTGTTGGCTTTTAGTCAGAATTAATCATTTGATGTCCTGGTATAGTTTATAATCTTTCTTCATGTTTTCATCAGAACTTGATGGCAAACTTCAATAAGTGAATTTCAAGGATTTTTCTTCCCCCATGAAATAAAAAGCTATTCTCCTTGAAGAAAAAATAAACTTTAGTAAATGTTTTAACATTCTGATTTTTTATGAAAACCTTTTATCAGTCCCTGCTCTCTGGCTGGGGTTATTTAGAAACCCTATTCAGAAAGCAGTGTGCTGTATCTAGGTTTTTTCCAGTAGTATTAATAATTACTTATTAATAGGGCAATAATAATGATGATGATACAATATCTCAGTGGTCCCCAACCTTTTTGGCACCAGGGACCAGTTTCATAAAAGACAATTTTTTTCACAGATTTGGCGGGGGGCGGGGAATGGTTTTGGGATGATTCAAGCACATTACACTTACCGTGCAGTCAAACCTGTCTCCTAACGATTATCTGTATTTGCAGCCACTCCCCAGTGCTAGCATCACTGCCACGGCTCCACTCAGATCATCAGCATTAGATTCTCATAAGGAGCACGCAGCCTAGAGCATTCCCATGCAGAGTTTACAGTAGGGGTCACGTGCCTATGATAATCTAATGTCGCTGCTGATCTGACAGCAGGCAGAGCTTTTGCTGTGATGCAAGCAATGGGGAGTGGCCTATAAATACACAGGAAGCTTCACTTGCTCACCTGCCACTCACCTCCTGCTGTGCGGCCCAGTTCCTAACAGGCCATGGACTGGTACCAGTCCATTCCCCAGGGCTTGGGGAATACAACAATATCTAATATTTTCTGTGCCTTTACTATGTGCCAGCTAACTTACATAACTTCATTGCCTTGTTTAATTTTTACAAAATTCGTGCAAAGTTATATTATCCTCACCTACACCTGAGGCTAAGGAAACAGTGGCTGAGAGAGGCTAGGTGACTTGTTCAAGGACACGAAGCTGAATTAGGATTTGGACCTAAGTCTGTCTGATCCAAAGTTTCCATACCTTCCGCTATCCTCAGGCTGCCACATTTATGTTCCAGATAATTAGCTGATGGCCAAACCTTTGCCTTCCTATATAGAAACAAGACTCCTTTTTCATTTTTACCAGCATTAGGACATTCTCAAACAAAAGGCATGCTAGAACATCTGAATTATGAGTTGGAGAGAAAGGAGAAGAAGCCAGGATCAAGCCAGATGGAGAGGTTGGTACGAGGAAGACCTACTCTTTTCCAGTGCTCAGTATCTAATACAGGGGATGAATGGAAGACCAAACAGGCTTCAGTAAAGGAAACCCAAAAGGCTCTGTGATGGCTAATGTTTTGTCAACTTGGCTGGGCCATGGTGCCCAGATACATAGTCAAACATTGTTCTGGATGTTTCTGTGAGGGTGTTTTGGGATGAGATTAACATTTAAATTGGTAGACTGAACAAAGCAGATTCCCTCCATAATGTGAGCAGACCTCATCCATTCAGCTGAAGGCCTAAATAGAACAAAAGGCTGATCTACTCCAGGTAAAAGAGAATTCTCCCGCCGGTCAGTCTTCAGACTTAAACTGCAACATCAGCTCTTCCTGGGTCTCCAGCTTGATGGTCCACAGCATAGATATTGGAATTGCCAGCTTGCATACTCACATGAGTCAATTCTTTACAATAAATCTCTTTCTCTACATATATGTACCCTATTGGTTCTGTTTGTCTGGAGAACCCTGGCAAATACAGCCCCTTTGGGTTTAGTTAGCATCACAAGGGCAGCAGTACACATGCTTCAAGTCAGATGGCAGCACTGGGGCTCCAGGGCCTCGGCGGCTGAGGGCAAGGGGGAGGCAGGAGCAGCCCCTCAGGGGTGCCCACGAGAAACTGGAGAACTAACAGGGTAGGTGAAGGATCCTGGTGTTGTCAATGGATCTGGCCAGCAAGAAGCTCTCTAGGGGTATCTGGTTCCAGCTGGTGGACTGAGGCTGCTGTTCACTTCCTGTGGTCAGAACTGGCGCAGGAAGTAGTCAGGACTAAAGCCAGAGGTGAAAGATACCTGTGACCTGGGCCAGGAAGGTAAGGAAAGCCAGCAATTGGCCTTTGGTAGCGGTGGATGGGGCAATTTTTTTGTTGTTTAACATCTTGGAGGAGGGAAGTTTTTGAAACGTAGTGCATCAGGAAAACACCTCAAAGGCAACGGGCTAACCCTTGAGATGACTTTGACCTCCTCTGTCCCTGGCATGGGAAGTAATGAAGACCTCCTCCTCCAACCCTAACCCAAGCCCCAGCAGTCTACAGACCTGGTTTCGGGAGAACATTGCATCAGGTCCAAAGTAATGAGTCACTCTCAGAATTACTTTTAATCCACAGAAATGTCCACCACAGTAAAAATATCCATGGATCCCCTCAGTCTTTCTCATCTGATCCTGCCAACCCCCCAAACACTGCAGAAGTATTTATGAAAATGATTGTTCTAATTTTGATGTGATATAAATTCTATGTCTGGGAACAAAGATACAAATATTATCATGTTGTAAATATTAATACTTCAAAAGACCATCTGGAGGATGCACCCTTGAATGCTCTGAAAATCACAACTGCTGATAACTGCATCATGCATAATTACCACATTTTATGAACAATCTCTTATTTACCCATCATATCATGGGGGTGGGTTTAATTACTGTTTCCTGATGACAGATAAGAAAAGCCATCTCTAGAGGTACTGACTGATTTGCCCAAGGTCACACAACCAGAAAGGTCATGGCTGGGTGTAGTGTAAGTCCCAGTTCTCTCACTCTAGAGTTTAAGATCTGCCCCTTTCCACCACACTACGCTCCCTCCACCCTTCAAGACTCTCTTTTCCAAAGAAACAGAGGCCAGGCTGCTGTGCCCACTTCAAGTCTACTCTCCAAGATGTGGCTCTTTGGTCTGGATTAAACAACACCAACTCAACTTTGGTACAACTGAACAACCTTGTTTTTGGAAGTCCTTCAAGAAAGTACTAGTGAATCCCTATGGCTTGGTTAAGACCTAAATATTAATATGTTGTGTAAGCCATCAAAATTTCTGTGTAGACTCAAAAAGAATCATACTCTATTTTATCTGTGGCACATTCGTTCATAGATTACACTCTTCTGGTCTGGTGTGTCATTCCTTCTTAATTTCCACAGAAATCACAATGTCACAAACCACAAAAGCTGTGAAATTCTGAGCCTGCCATGGAAATATGACTCCTGAGGCATGTCAAAAAGAAATTGGCCAAATCTAGCAGAACTTCTTCCAAGGGAAGCTTTGCATTTTTCAACCCATTGTTTTCACCTCTGTATCAACTTCAATGAACATAATATTATGGGCTAGTGGCTATTTTTACTTGTATTCATTAAAGAGGCACTATTTATCTATCTGTATAATTTTGAAGTAAGACAAATTACTCCATTTGAGAGTTTCTTTTCAAGAGTCTCTTTCCATTAATATGTGACAAATTATAAAATTTGTCATTTTTTTCCATGCTCGTACCATAAAATCTATTGTCTTTTTCCATGGTTTCCATTTTTCCTTCTTACTTTATAAATAAGATGGACTTTTTTTTAGAAATATCAATGGGGCTATATAAGTAGCCCAACTCAAAATTTCATACCTTTGGATAAGGAAAAAGTATAAAATAGAGACAGAAAAGTTCCCTTCCCATTAAGGTGGGTTGGCTCAGAGTGAAGGAAAGAGATCATTGACTTACAAGATATACACTCAGATTCAACCCCAGAGCTGCCAGAAAATTCTAGGAGCTATTGGCCAATGAAAATCAAATGGTTCAGAGCCCCAGCCTTTATGACAGCTGAAAGTAATTTGTCCTCAATGCACTCTAAAGACTACAGCTGCTCAGTCAGTAACGAAAGGTTACTTACATGAGCTTTTGCCTTATCAGGGGAAATTCTTGGACCACACATGGACTGTATGCTGAAAAGCAACCTCACTGCTTTCAAAGATTGATTGCCAAAAGGTATTGATTCCAAGATAAGAACCTAGGTCTCTTTGTAACCACTATGAATACTCAGAGTAAGCAGCCATAGAATAATTTGAAAAAGTAGGTTACAAAAAGACCTGCTTCCATCTTGGGTACCTTTTGCTCTCATCTGCCCATTCTGAGGAAAGCCAGCTGCCCTATGGAGAGGGCCAAGTGGCAAGAAACTGAGAGACCTCTTCAACCAATAGCTAACAAGAAACAGGCCTTCAGTTCAACAGCCTGGAGAAGCTAGATCAGCCAACAACCCTAAGAACAAGCTTGGAGGCAAGTTCACCCTCAGTCAAGCCTTCAGATGAGACTGCAGCCCAGCTGACACCTAGACTGCAGCATTTGGGAGGCTTAGAGACAGAGACACCAAGCTAAGCTGCATTCAAATTCATGCCCCATAGAAATTGTGAGATCATAAATGTTTGTTGTTTTAGTGCACTAAGTTGTGGAGTAACTTTTTATGCAGCAATAGATAACTAATACACATGATCCTTGTCTTGTCCTATACCAGACACAGGCTTCTCACTATCCCAGTCCTGACCTAGTTCCAGCTCTCAATATAGGCTAGTAAACCTCAACAGGCAGCCCCCGTACTACTATGTCCTTTGAAAAGACTGAAGGAGACCAAGGAAACTTCAATTGCACAGCAGACTACTGATCATATCCTGTTCCCATTTCTTGTAGATTCAAGGTCCTGGTTCCAGTTTCTGGGCTCAGTCCAGCCTCCAGGACTGGTGGAACCATAAACAGGTACCTGGACTCCTAGAGTCCTCCTCTTTCCTATTTTGCTCTTATAAAGAGTTGGATTTTAAAGCCATCTTCTTTGATCTTCTCAGCATTTCTAAGGCAGATGGATGGATAATTATCTTGCAAGATCTGTCCATACAATTTGAGATTCAATTCCCAACAGCTTTTTAATGCTTTTTTGCAAAAGTGAATAAATAATCAAGAAGCTTGTACATTTCTATAGTACTGTGGCAAATACAAAACCAAGTAAAGATAACATTATTTCTATTCAGGAGTTGATGCTCTTCAAAAAGATAAATAAATAAACCCAAGGTCATCCATAACCAGGAGAAAATAGGGAACTGCAAAGACAGAACCTCAGGAAAAGCATGAACCAGAAAATGTAGGTGTTTACATTACATGCAATTTTAGTGTTGGCGGATTTCATACTGCAGACCAGACTAACTTCTATGAACATTACATCTTGTCCTCCTATGAGTACAATTCTCCAAGTGTATAAAAGTGTTTCTGCATCCATTAACGCCTTATTCTGAAAAGCTATGACAGAGGGAAAAACTGAAATCTCATCTCACCCTGAACTCAGCCTGTATGGTTAGAGATCAGAAAACAAGAGAACACTCTTCGTGAGAGCACAAGGAATAGAGCTTTTCTTACTCATGTAAGAGCAGAATTACACACAGCAGAATAAGATTTCATTGTGGGAAATGAGTGTCTTTTACCTAATGATCATAATTCTAAATGCTACATCAGGTTCCATATCCCATGCAAGGACCAGACACGGAGCCATTGAGAGTCATCAGCAAGAGTGAGAAGATAGCTACTCTAAAAATGGTATAAAATAGAATTTCCCTCCCTTTGCATTGCACTCCCATGAGATAACTAAGGCAGCTTTTTCCTCAACAAAGAACCAGGATGATTATGTGACCTTTATCAGACACAGTGTGCTTGTGCTTTATGAGAACACAAAGGGTGACTGAGTAAGTTGGGTGACACTCAGCCCAACTCCTTCTGGAACTCAAGTCCAGTGAGCAGAGCAAAGCTGAGACACCATGTGAAGATATACGTCCATTTCTAACACAGGCACAGGTCAGCCACTCATCTGAAACAATGTTTTGCAGGATCGAGAATGGGAAGAGGCAGTGACAGAATAGAATCCCATCCACAGAACATTTCCAAGTTCCATCCTCAGGAAAACGAAGGGAAACAAGCCTACTTGAAACGTCAGTCCTCTGAGAGCCTGTCTCTGCAATACCCCATAACATTTGTGCATCTGAAAAGCTCAGCAGGGCTGACCAAGATGATCTTAGGTGTTCCTCTACTGGGTGGCCTTTCTCCACCAGCTAGAGTTTGCTGCTCCTCTTAGGCCATTTATTACCTCTGTGGTCTCTGCTTGCCCATCTCAAACACATTCCCCCACTTCCCCCCAACACACACACATGCATACAAGCCCCAAAGCCACTACAGATCCTTGATACTTTCAATTCAAACCCAATCAAAATTAAATGTGCCCTTAGCATAGCTAACCACACAAAAGCATCAGTGTATCATCCTTTACTTCTCATTTATGCAAAGCACTGTAAAGCTCATGAATCACTGCCAACCAACCAACCAATCATTTCATGATTTTTATTTCAAGTCCCAACCAACCAATCATTTCATGATTTTTATTTCATTAATCTCTAAATAATTCTCTGAGGCAAGAAGAAGCAGTGAATAAACATAACCCCCTCCCACTTTTTTGATATTTATGTATCTCTTTGTGCACTGAATCAAAAGGCAGCTGTGTTCCTTGCCATGTGAACTTAGACACGGTACTTCAGTACTTCGTTTTTCTGAAATCAGTATCTTCATCTGTAAAATGTGGATAATAATGTGCCTCTCTCATACAGCTTTTATGAGGATTAAATGAGATAATGCACTTGAAATGCTGGGTACTCCCTGGCTCATGCCAAGTGCTCAATAAGTCACTCACTGCTGACAGCTTCGCAAGTCTTTGACCTTGATAGAACATGAATATAAATGTCAATGGAACTAAGAAAATAATCTTTCTGGTTGCTAGAAATGTCAATCTTTGTAGTTTATGAGCAGTCCAATATTAAGGGAACACCAGTCATCATGTTGAAGGTATCTTGGATAAATGATGAATGATTATGATTATAGACTCATAAGTTAAATATCATATTCTTGAGAATAAATTTATACATTGGATTCAATAAATGTTTACAACTTTTCCAAGAATCACTGAAAATGGAGAGATAGTCAGCCTTTAATTGCAAAACCAGTTAGGTCCTAGACCCCAAGCACTTAATCCAGCCATTGGCCTTATTGGATCATGGCTCGTGGTTTCCTGGACAAAATCAGATTCCTCTTTAGTTTCCTCCACCAAAAATGAAGAATTCTTTCACCTATTAAAGGGGAAGTTCTTGTCCAAGACTTTTTTTTTTTACTTTATGGATGCTTTGACATTGCTAGTTTTTTTTCACCACTCTACACAGTACAGTCCATCAAGCAAGATAATCAAAAGACAGAAGTCAATGTTGCTACCGGAAGGGAAGTGTAAGGGCACAAATGCTCTTCACATAAGATCATCAGTGGGAAGTGGGCAGTGTCCTGGTGTTCTTCGCTTTTTCTTGGATGTGCTCAGCTACATCCAGCAGAGAGGGCAGCACCTTGGTGTGGTCTGTAGTCACACCAGTATTTCTGGGTCAAGGTTGTCCAAGCTAGTTGTTCCAACCTCCCCCTATCCTCCTGGTCCCTGGGGGAATGTGGATAAAAAGGAAGTCAGGTAGTTTCCCATGAGGTTTTAGAACCCAAGAAATTACCTGTTTGACCTCCCCCTTAATCCAGGGAGAGTAGGTACCAGATCAAAGAGCCAGGTGGATGGAAGACCCTCCGTAGTACAATGCACATGAGTGAATTATTGCAGACTCTCAAATGGGGAAGACTAGAGCAAAAAGAACCCTCACGACGTCATCTGGGATTTAGTTGGATAAAGCCATCCACTCAAAGCCTTTAAAATCTTCACATGGTGAGGAAAAGAAAAGACAGGGAAAGTCTGCTACCCTCTAAAGAGGAGGTAGGGATGTAATAGGCAAGAAAGAATCACCCCCAATGGATTGATCTGACCTGGAAGGTGCTTGCCTGATAGCCCAACAGTGACAAGAAGTAATGCCACAGGGTGTGGGGGAGCAGGCAGGGCCACAAGGAGATCAGCTACTTCTCCTCATGAAGCCAGGTCCCTTAGATGGGGTCGCCACAGACGATAAGAAAATTGATAGGAAGTAGAGAGAATAAAAGAATACACAGAGACTAAGGTACAGTTTATAGTTTTATATAAAAATATCAGAATAATCAGCAGGGGTACTCAGGAGCCTGGACATATCTCCATGAATGTCCAGCAATATGGTTAGATTTACATAGGTTTTTATAATCACAGATATCAATTACCAGATGCCATAGTGACACATTTACATATCAGATAGTATGTTTGCTATGGGAACAGGATTACACAGGTAGTGGGTTAGGGTCAAAAGTCCTCTCAAAGGGCTTCTAATAATTTCTATTTAGGTGAACAAATAGGTACGAAGTCTTTTAGGGACTAACTTCTAAGTTCTAAGAGGTAGTTATCAATTAACAGAGGTATAACAAAAAGGTATAGTGGCTCTATATTTCTTTGATCTAGTTATTGTGGACTTTAAAGCAGACAGTCAGGAGCGAGCAGGAAGCCCATTTTCTACAAAACAGGTTGTTTATAACTACAGGGGCACGTCTCTGGGCAAAGGGCATTCATTGTCTCCAGCTCCCATCCTGTGAGCCATATATTTACCTGTTTTTGCCTTTCAAGAAACAGGGAGGCCTCACAGAGAGATAGTCAGGAAGCTTTCCTGGAAAACATCCCTACCGGAGCTTTGAGAGCCCTCCCAAGGTGACGTAGCCCCTGATAAGTGAACCAATGAGTGAGTTCACATATTCCTTCAGGGCAAAACCCTGCAAACTCCTGTTCCTGTCTTTAGTATAACAATATTGGGCAATGCAATAATTGATGATCTTATGAGCCACATCTCATTAATTCCTCAATCATATTTTCCCAACAACAGGGAAGATAAGCAGAAGAGTCCGACAAAGTGTGCGACAGGGCGGGAGTGTGGAACAGCCTCCCATGCTCTGCGAGTGCCGTGCTGGCCGCCCTCTGCCTAGCCTCAGGGACAGCAGGCACTGGGCTAGAAGGACTTGGGGGCAGGGGTACAGAACCAGCAAATCCACTGAGCTATGGAAGGTGTCTTCTGTCTTCCAACTGCACTTCCAGGCTCTTGAACCCCAGAGAAACAAGCATTTAGTTACTACTCACTCTGGGACTGTGCAGCCGGACGTGGCCCTGTACAGTGAGGAGCTGAGCACGGCGTGCAGGTGCCTCCATTTGACCTCCCTGTATCTGCAGCACCACTTCCTAAATTTGATCCTTATTTCACTCCTCTAAGGCTGTGAGTCTCAGAGACCAGCATCAGAGTTCCCTAAGGAGATTTTTCCAATCTACAGACGTCCACTTCCCACCCCAAATGCACAGGATCGGAAACCCCCGGGGGGTTGGGCATAGCCATCTGGGGTTACCAAGCCCTGCAAGTGATTCTGATGTTCACTAAAGTTGTAGAACCACCGCCGCCATAGAGCAACAGTTTACACCTGAGGCACTTTTAAAAGGGCGCTACCTGGGTCTCACCCCAGAGAGGAAGGCCCACCTAATGTGAGTTTTTAAAACTTCCCAGATGTTTTTAACATGAGGCCCAGGTTGAAAAACCTCTGCCTTAAAAAGTCTATATAAATGGACTCCTCATTTATGAACTCTCTGAAACTTTGGTAAAATTGGGTGTATGTGTCTATGTGTATTTTTCTAGGAAAAGATCCATAACCTTCATCAAATTCTTAAATGGATCTGTTATCCCAAAAGTGGTTAATAATATGAGGATTTAAGAGAGAGTACATTTCCTCTTATTTACTTAGTAACTGGGAGACTTCATGGAGAAAGTGGTTCAAATATTGATGAGAGTCTGAGATGCTAAAGAAACATGAATTAAGTTTTTCCAATCAATAACAATATGGCTCCAGGTATTCCATACTGGTTCTATCATTGTCACCATTAGAATTTATTTAACAACCTAGAGAACAGGCTACCACATTGGGGATCTATTTTCTCATTTGACCTGCATGCAACCCTGTAAGCTGTGACAGGGTAGGTAATATCCTATTCATAGACGAGAACTTAAGTGACTTGCTCAAGGTCACACAAGTCTTAGTAAAACAAGAACTTAAATGAAGATCTTCATCAGTGTTTGGTTGACTGTGAAAGACTGAATACAAAATGGACAATGACCAGACCACATATAAAGACAGAACTCTGACTCACAACTGCATCAGCCTGCCCAGGAAACCAACCCCTTATCTACAATAAACAGCCCAGGAAGCCAGCCTGCTGTAAGTCAGACTTGCAAGAAGTCAGACTGCTATCTCTAATAACAATCCAGGAAGCTAAACAATAATTTCTGTAACAAAAGGCCCAAAATATCCAGGACTTGATTAATAACTAAGAGTTCTCCTAGTTTCTGTGCTTACTTCCAACTTAGGACCAACCAAAGAAAGCCAGCTATGCCCCATACCCAATCACATGGGCTGCCCTGTCCTAGTGAGCTGCCCCCAGCTGTCCCAGACCAACAGCCTCCTATCAGGGCTCAAGCTATCTCTTTTGTCTACTACGAAGCTCTCCCACTCCCCTGCCTGCCTTTGAGTCTCTGCCAATCACAAGTGATGGTGGCTGACTCCCTTGCTATAGCAAGCTCTGAATAAATAATTTGCTTTTCTCATTTGGTTGGTCTTCATTTATTTCTACAACTATTCTTATAGGCTTGTCCATCATGGTTTCAAAAGCAGTGAATACCACTAACAGCTAAACACTGTATATACCTTCATGCTGATACACTGATAGGATGATGCCTTTTCAAGTTAGTCCACAGCAGGGTTTTTCCCAGAGAAACTTCTACAGACTGTAATAGTAGGGGGCGGTCAATGCAATAGACAGATCCGTGGAATAGATCCTCATCTCAACATAGCTTCCAGACTCAAGATCTAAATCAAATTTGGGATGACTATTTTAAGTGACACCTCCCTCTCCAGACCCAGGTCATATCCAATTCTGATATTCACCTTTGGACCTGGCTCTATAGTTCTGTACTGGTGATTTATTAACTATGCATAGGGCTTTTTTCTTCTTACCTTTTCAAAGTGTTCTTTACTATCATGTCTTCTTATTGAGTGTGAGGTAGGTGGGGAAACTGATCAGGAGAGAGGTTGCGTGGCTTGCTTAAGCTCATGTGAACATGGCCTCAGCCTTCCAACATGGCTCGCTGTTATCCGAAAACTGCTGTCGTCACATTGCCTGCCCATATCCTACTATGGGGCCCTCCTGACCCAAGGAGAGGCATTCTCTACCCTCACAGCCTGCTGACCCTTGGCCTCAGGGATCCTGGAATAAGTTTCCTTCACAGCCTCTTAGTGACACAGTGGGGTTGGAGAGAAGGACATTGCTGAGTCATTCCAGCCAAAGGAAAGCATTATTTATAGCGATCTACGCAGACCAACTTTGGTGTTAACTGAAATGACTTCCTCTGGCACAGGATAAGTACAAGGCTAATTGTCACCAGTGCCCTTTAAAACAGTTCATTAAGTATATATAGACTGCTAATTGCCTCCCCCAAGTTTTCCCATCTCTCTGCCAGGATAGGATCAGGTTCTTCCTCGCCTCAATGGGTTGAATTCATACAACCTCAGATGGTTCTTCTTCCAACATAGGCTGCATCAATATTGTGCATTTTGGGCAAAGGTTGACCATGGGGCTGGGGGAGGAAAATGTTGCAGTAATTCCATCAGCACACGGTCTCTGTAGGTTTACTCTTTATCATTTTACCCTCCCCTCTCGTTTCTGCCATTCAGCCTTTTGTGCTGCATCCTTTCCCATGTCCATAACTGTCCAGTGCACTCAATGAGTCTTTTATCTTTCCCATACACTAAATTTCCCATTACCTCCAGGAAGGTGGGACTCATTTCTTGTTCTTGAGCTTCATGCTAAAGTGTCTAGTTGAGGTTTATGCATCATAGCACAGTTAACATTGAGCAACAATTGATGTTCCTTGACATTTACTATGTTACTCAGGTGATTTCTAATTACCTATTGTCTTGCATTTTACCTTTTTACCCTTTTATTATATCCAGAGAGACCAGAAGCCAAGATACTACCAAAGTTTTCATTTATGTTATAGCTCTGTTAGCACTCACCAGGTCAGTGCCCAAAGAATTTGGCTGAAGCAATGTCTTCCTTACATAGCACCCCCAGTTCTCAGTGTATGGAAAATAAATCTGCATTTTTTTTTACCAAAGGCTTAAATAAAATCTCTCATCACATATGTCAATTTTCTTACTTGGCTTGTTCCTAGATAGAAGAGTAAATAGGAAGTTTAAATTTTTTCTCACATATAAACTCTTACTAATAAATATCATCAAAATTTTTTATCTTTGAAATTTGGTATATGCATAAGACTGCCCTTCTTAAAGAAAAGAAATGATCATTGAAGTGATATTTTACCTTGGCAATGGGATAGATTAATGTTTGAGGCCTTAAAAAATGTCATGATAAAGTGTTAAATGGGGGTAACATGAAATACATAGAACACTACATATGAATAATGTTACTTCTTCTGTAGCATACACACAAACCCACATAGGTATGCATGTAGATGCATGGAAAATTACTTTGAATTTTCATATTTTTTCTGAATTTTACTATGACCCTAAACTACATTTTACACACACAAAAAAAATACTAACTAAAAAATTACCGCTCTCTCAATATAATTTTCAAGACTACAGTTTTATATATTTTATACATGTGTCCAATGTTAGGTGTCTCCAGATTGGTATGACTGCTTTTGCCCATGCCCTGTGGACCCTGCTCCACTGAACATTGGTCTAGACCAGGGTTGACAACCTTTTTCTGAAAAGGGATGGATCGTAAATATTTTATGGGGACTAGTCTCTGTTGCAACCATACAAATCTGCTGTTGCAGTTCAAAAGCTGCATAAACAACATGGAAATGAATGAGTATAGTTAAGTTCCAATAAACTTACTTTACAAAAACAGGCAGCAGGCCAGATTTGGCCCATGGACCATAATTTGCCAAACCAAGATTTAAACAGGTATTGTAGCCATTAGCCATATGTGGCTATTTAAATTTAAATTCAGTAAAACTAAATTAAATTTAAAATTCAACTCCCCAGTTGCACTAGGTACATCTCAAGTTCTCCGTGATGCGGTGGCCACATGCAGCCAGTGGCTACCATATTGGGCAGCACAAAGAGAGAACATTTCCATCATCACAGAAGGGATAAACTCATCTCTCAAGATCATCAAACTACATTAAAATTCTTTAGATAAAACTGGGAAAAAAACATTTTATTCCCTAACCTACTAAATCCTAGTCATTTTTGACACTTACTCAATATGAATGATTTATAATAACATCAAGTAGTGTGAAAGTTTCATATTTTGCTCAAAATTGCCTGGGTGTGATTTTAAACAACATTTTAATTTTCACCAGAGAAGAGGTGTTAAGAAGCATGTGGAAATTTTATTTAGAAGACTCAAGAATGGAAAACCAAAACTATCTATACAATAAAGATTACGGGATTGGCCTCCATTTATCTTTTTAAAAAATACTTTATGAAACTGAAGTCCAAAATACAATACTTTTAAATATACCCAAAAATGATGAGGGAGGGAGAAAACAGGTAAAACAGAAAGACATTGAACATACCATATCTGGGAAATGTATCATTTAAAACTACCATCTGCTTTCAGAAGCATTTGGAAGGGACCTTGTCTAATTATTACTTCCCATGATACGGCCACACTTCTACCCCAAGAGCTTGTTCTATAACAGTTTCCTTGGAGCTTAGGAGTCAGAAGTGGACACAATATGGGACAGAGACACCTTGTTTTTTACAAAAAGAGGGCTATGAGGGTTGCCAAATGATGACAAGGAAGTTTACAAAACTAAACAGGACATGAAGAATGAAAAGAAAGACTTTAAGAGAAAATAGCACCAAAGCATTTTTCACTTGTTCATCGGATTTGCGTGAGCTTGCATTATTCCTGTGCATTTCTTGGTGGTTAAGGCGGACACACTACTCATTGATCACCTCCAACTCCCTTCCGCACAGAGGGAGAACGCACATTCCAAGAAAAACAGCGGAAGAGAACCAATGGCCTGAGAGAAGCAGCTCAGATCCACCTACTCATCTAGCGGCCAAAGGTTTGCATCCTCTGCAGCCTGTTAGAAAGTGGGTACAGAAGCTACCAGCCACAGCAGCGGCAATAAACATTTGTCATCAAAAACTTATGACCATCGGCTACAGCAGGGAGTTTGCTTATTGAGATTGAAGCTCATACTGTGACAAGAGACGAGACAGAAATGTGTTCAGTTAAACTTGGCACAGAAGGGGTCCGACAGCTGCATTCCAAATGCATAATTTTATAATTAAAGATCAGGGGTGGCCAAAATAAATAGAATGACATTAATCAAGTCTTAAAAATGCCAGTGTATGAATCAGTCTCTCTCATTTCAAAGAAACTTTGACAGCTTTCAAAAGCCATCATCTCGTGCAAGTGACACACTCTGTTATAACTGTGTAATTAGCTCAGGTATTAAAAGGCAGCTGTGGCTCCAACAGGAATCCTGATGTTACATCCGGCAGCAGCTGCCCGAATGTGACAGTGATGGCTTTCTCTGTGCAATAGTCATCATTCCCCACCCCTCAGCAAGCCCCTTTCATTCTCCGACTCAGTTTCCCCTTTATAAAAATGTTCAAAATGTGAGCCTCCTCACAGGAACTTTATGAAATTTATTGTGGTTTCTGGAGACATACTTCGAACATGAAGGCAGTGAATTTCACACAAGCAAATAAAAGTGAATTGTGCTTTATAAAGCAGTGCTTCTCGAACTTTAATGGGATACACATTGCCTGGACATCCTGTGAAAGTTCTTATTCAGGAGGCCTGGGTGAGGCCTGAGAGTCTGCGTTTCTCACTAGCTCCCAAATGGTGATGATGAAGCTGGTCCACAGACCACACTTTGAGTAGCAAAGCTAATAGCACATTAACTCTCCATTGGCAAAGAATGGTCTTCAGGCTTGGAGTTGACGGAGTGTATTATTATTCTTTAAATGCAGAATTATAAAATGTTAGTGTGACATAGAACTTAAGAATTAACTCTCCGATTTTTGAGAATGCTTAAGAAACTCCCACCCAATCACACCACAGAGTAGTGGCAGTGCCTGGGTCTGGCCTCCTTTTGACAGCCACAATAACACGTATCTCAAGTCTTACACAGTAGGAAAAGCATGTTCACTGTGATGGAAAAGGAGGAAAGAAGGAGGAAGGGAAAATAGAGAGGGATGGTTTATTAATCTTATTTTTTTCAATTTTTTTTAATTTCAGCATATTATGGGGGTACAAATGCCAAGGTTACGTATATTGCCCATGCC
>VBSM01000605.1:12740002-12763869 GCA_008086735.1 Cheirogaleus medius
AAAAAAAAAAAAAAGCATGGTCCATTCAAAAGAGCTGTAGGGCTAATGAGTTTCTAATAAAATTAATCAATCCACAAGGACTTTATCATTCCTATCCACACTTTTCCTTGTAATCAACACTATCACATTCTGAAAACCCAGGCGAAGTGGTACGGCTCCCATCCTTACTATCTAGCAAAAGCCTTATTTCTTGCCACCAAAGAGGAAAGAAACAGACTTTATATAGCACCTGACACATTGCTAGTTTCTTTACATGTGGTATTACATTCCCTTCTCACAACAAATGTGTAAAATGGATAGAATGACTCCTATTTTCTAGATGAGAAAGCTGAACTTGAAAATGGCAAAGTACCAAGTTCATGATAATACAGCCAGTAAGTGGCTCAAAGGAGATTCAGAGTCCTGGCTGCCTACTGCAACCCTGAACTATTTCTTTGTTTTCAAGCCTGAAATCATCTCTGGCCCACAGCTTAAGTCAGCTTGTAATGAGTCTCCAAATTTATATATGTTCCACGCTTGAAAGCAAGGGTTATTTCTAAAAGAAACTTCTTCTCCCACATTTTATCAGCTTGTGGATCTAGGATTTTTAAAACATAAGGAGTAGCCCAACTCCACCCTTCAAACCCTCCAGCCCATCAGTGGATTAGGATTCTCTATTGAATATGTTTAGATAGCATATATACAATTTGTGATTTTTTTATTGTCCCCACATGTCCCCTTGTTTTATAAATCCTTGTAATCCTCTAGATATTATATTTGGAGCACGATTTTTCACTCAGTGTCCAAGAAAACCTATTACAGGTATTCAAATACTCTGTGTCCTTATTTTTCATCTACTTGATCTGTCAATTTCTGAGAAAAGAATGTTAAAGTCTCTCACTCTGGATGTAGATTTTCAATTTATTCTTTGGCTTTGTTTATATGTCAAAGCTATGATGAAAATTGTAAGTAGCTTTATGATTCTTCTGTTTTCTTGGTCTGTGTTTTATTAATACAATGCATCTTTTCTTTTTCCTTCTTAATGCATTTACCCCTAAGTTATATTTTGTTATTTTAGCTTTATGATTCCTGTTTTCTTTTTCTTAAATTTGGCTGGTATATAATTTTCTTTCTCTTTGTTTTCAACTTTTCTGCATCATTTGGTTTTATATTTGCTTCTTGTAAACAGTTCATAACTGGATTTTAAACTCAATCTCAGAGTCATGCCATTCATCTGTGGTGTTTGCAGAACAGCAAGGAGGTGGGTGTGGCTGGAGCCAGTGAGCCGAAGGAGGGTCTTGGGAGACGAGGTCAGGGAGGTGACTCATGTCACTAGCATCACGTGGAGCAGAGTGATGAGTTTAGTTTTTGTACTATGTTGGGAACCAATGGAGAGTGTTGATCAGAGGAGAGAAACAAACTGACCTGAGGTTAAGCAGGCTGCCTCTGGCTGTTGAGAATCTAATGACGGGTAGCACAGGCAGAAGCAGGAGGTTACTGCAAAATCAAGGCAAAATCCAATAGGAGCTTGAATCAGAGTAGCACAGGGAGTGGCGAAAGGGATCAAATTCTGGATATATTTGGGAGGTAGAGCCAGAAATGAAGTTTTCTGGAAAACCAGATGATGGTATGAAGGAAAGAGAAGAGACGAGGGTCACAGCAGGGTGTTTCATCTGCACAACCAGAGGACCGACCAGAGGCGCCATGAATGGGAGGAAGGACTGGTTCCAGCAGGGTAGGGTGGGGTAGAGTCAGGGTCAGGACGTGTTCAAGTTGGAGACACCAGTTACACATCCTGGTGAGCCGAAGGGCGTGCACTGGTAAGAGAAGGGGCTGCAATGGCTGGGAGGCAGAGCCCTCAGCATAGGGCTAGTGTTTAAAGACAGGAACTTGGAGGGACTCACTTCGGTAGGCAGTGTATACAGCAAAGAGAAGAGTTCCAAGAATTGACCCTTGGGACAGAGAACACGAAGAGGTCAGGGGGAGGAAGAGAAAACAGGAAAAATCTTAAAAGAATGCAAGAGAAAACAGCAAGAATGACAGCAGGAAAAATCAGGTGAGGGTGTGTCCTGGATGCCAGGGGAAAACAGGGTTTCCAGGAGAGAATGTCAAATTCTACTGCTAGATCAAGTATGGATGAGGCCAGAGATTGACCACTGGATTTTGTTAAGAACAGTTGCAATGGAGGAAAACACCTGTTTGGAGTGTTTTCTAGAAGGGATGGGAGGAGAGGAATCGGAGGCAATTATAGACAATACTTTGGGAGAGTTTTGCTGCAAAGAGGAGCAAAGAAGAGATGCCACTGGTAGCCTTGGTGAGGCCAGGTGAAATATTTTTTACAATGAAAAATAATAAGATGTTTGTATGTTGGTGGCACATATTCATTTAAGAGGAAAAAACTGACTTCTGCAGAAGGGACAGGAAAGAATTGAGAGAGAAGGTAGACTCTATGGGCACATCCTTTTCCCCCCTTAGAATGTATTTATTGAAGAAGCCAGATCATTTATTCTGTAGTTTCTCAAAGTTTGGATTTTGCTTACTGCATTTCCATGGTATATTTAGAATGTTCTCAGTGGTTTCTAAATATAATGTTTTAATAACATATTTCTTTCTTTAAACAAAGTATTATGTGAAAGCACAGCAGATGAAGCCCAGGAAGGGACACTTGGTGTGGAGTGGCGCCCACCAGGATGTCCCAAACAGGAGCCAGAGGCTGCACCATGGCTGCCGTGGAGCCTTGGGTCCGAACAAGTCAGGGTCAAGAATTAGTAGAGAAGCATAGATTTCTGTTTAAAGTGAGCTTTCGAATGCCTCCACTTGTTTATAGCATTGAGCTGGAATGAGACCAAAATCTTCTTGAAATAAACAGAATGCATATTTTCCACTTAAAACTATTGCCATAACTAGAGATAATTTTCCCTAGAGAGGAACCATAGGTAACCATGCTGTTTTGGATTTATAATATACCTCCTTGCATTTCGAGTGTTCGTAGACATACACTTAAAGTCTAACTGCTGACCTCCTGATAAGAAATCTGAAGCTTTAAAGGGAAAGGGAGGCTGTTATCACACAGATAAGTGGGATCTTCTCCATAGAAAGTTCTCTCCTTGGGTGTGGAGATAACGATACTGACATCATTAGGGCTTGCACTTTTAAGCCATTTGGCCGTTAGTGGCGATGCCCCTGTGCTCAGACTTTTAGTTTCTTTGATGACTAAGAGGACGTGTTCTCCAAAGGACGGGTGCAGAGCCAGACACACAAGCTGTGGTGACCCAGCAAAATTAACTGGCCCACAGGAAGGTCAGAAGGTGGCCTCTTCAGGGGGGGATCACTCACTCAGCAAATCAGCCTGGAGAGCCTTCTAATTCTAATTAAAATTAAAAAGAAGGTGTTTTTCTTGCTTTTTGTCCATTTCATGCAGGATATAGAAACCATCTTACTGTGCATCCCATTGTTCCTGATTAGAGAACATACTGGTTCTGTTGAAGCACAGCCTTGGGGTTTATTTGAAAAGTAATGAAACAAGGGGGAGTCAAGCATGTCAAAAAGGAAAGACAATTTAACTGGAATTTCTATGTAGAAAGAAAGACTTTTTTTTTTTTTTTTTTTTAAGAACTGTGGGTTTCTTGTCTTCTTCTCCAGGCTTATAGTAATTGCAAATTTGCAATCAGGAGTTAAGTTATTTTCTCACTCTCAGATTAAAAAGCAGAAAATTCATAAATATTTACCAGATTGTTGCATGTGATGTATAATTTCTTCTCTCCCCATAAATTATGAATGCATTTGACACATCACTAGGGGGGAAAAAGTGTAGGAAGGCAACAAACAGAAAAGGCCACTGAAATGGCTGCCCCACTTTGGTGGCCAGCCTGATTCCTTCCCCCACAAAACTCCACTACAGAAAAAGAAAGATTCTCAAAACTCTATCAAGCAGTAGCATAAATTAAATATCCACATTTCAAGACGGAGCTGATTGACCCAGGTGCTTTCCTAACTCAGGGTTCCCACACGTACAAAGGTTCCAACAATCAACCATTAAATCCCGCTCTATAAAGTAAGCTATGGAACAGGTATAAAGCCTCATTTTCTAATTTCTCCTCTAATACCGAACTCTTCACAGTGATTTTCCTCTCCTTCTCAGTTCTATCCCCAACATCTCAAATTCATTTTGATTACCTCAAATAATCAAAATAATCTCAAGAAATAATAACAATCAAATAATAACCAAAATCTGAGACCATAAAGGATGCATTGCCTGGAAATCACACCACAAGAAAGTAAGAGACACATAAATTAAAATCCGACAGCCCACTGTTCTAATCTAGCCTACAGACAAGTATTGTCTATCTCATACAGTGTTTTAAAAATTTTGGTTGATTGCTAACATTTACAAATTGGGAGATTTACTATAAATTTGCTTTTATGGTTTAACCTACAAATTAGGAAAATCTGGCAAAGCTGAGTTCACTGTTCCCTTAGGGTCTCAACATTGCCACAGACCCTACCACTCTCTATTGTCCTTACACTCCATCTGTTCCTTCTGTAAGGCATTTGACACCGCAATCCTTTTCCGAATGCAATCTCCTTCCAAATGCACCTGCTTCATAACAGAAGAACCTCAAAGACATAAGTAGTAAATCCCTTTTTTTGTTCTAGCTATTCATTGATTTATTCAAACAGTGGCATGCCCTCTGCTAATCACTAAGACTATAAGAGTGATAAGATGTTTAAGAATACTATTTATTATACATCTCGTAGAATGGTTAAAGTCGAAAAAAACTGATATCACATGCTGGAGAGGATGTGGAGCAACAGGAACTCTCATTCATTGCTGGAGGAACTTCAAAATAGTACAGCAATTTTGGAAGACAGCTGGTCAGTTTCTTATAAAGTTGAGTACAGACTTACCTAGTAGATACCTAGCAGTGAATCTGGCCCACAGTTGATGTACAATGAATAGTTTTGGAAAGAAAGGAGGAAGGACAGAATGAAGGAAGAAAGGAAAGAAGAGGGAGGGAAGGAGGAGATGGAGAGAGATGGGCAGTAAAGAGGAGGAGAGGGAAGGAAGAAGGGATGGATATGCTTTGCAATGGAGCAACTATCATAGGATGAGGAAGATCAGCCTGTGTAAGTTCAAATTCTCAGGAAAGATTACATCTGAAATAAAATTTGAAAAATAAATAGGAATTAGCTAAGCAAAAAAAGCAGATAAACCAGTCTCAATCTTACTAGTTGCTTACTAATCACATTTGCTCTTTTCCTGAACATTTAATTAGTCACAGACTCACTTGTGTTTGGATTTATGTGACCAAGTTTGGCTCCCAGAGTATGAGTGGCTAGTAGAATGAGTCACCACCCTAGTTTGCCCAGAAAAGTCCTTTTTTTTAGTGCTGAAGTTCCCATTTCCAGAAAACCTCTCTCCAGGAAACAAAAAATTCTGTTTTCTGGCAATGAATGCAGAAATTTGCAGACAGAAGTACAAACCCTATATGGTGGTCCCCCCCAAAAAAAGGCTAAAAGCAACACTATTTTTTGTGTCAAATGCATATGGCAAAGTCTACCAGCCTTCCATAGTTGCTGTCTCTGCTTTTCCCCTAACCACTAATTTGACAACCTCATTTGTGGTTCACAGTAATGAGCACCATTGTGAGTGACACAACTCAAGTAATTTAAATACTTTGTGATTGTGAACCTTCCCAGTCCTACTTTGCCTGTGGATTGTTTATTGTGCCTTGTATTAAGATAGTGCTATTTTACTATTTAACAAAGAGAATATTGTGATTAGGACTAGAATTAATTCATCCTATTCTTGTGAACCATGTTTTCTAAGAGTTTAGATGATGAAAATGAGAATGATTACAATACCAACACCAGCATGACCCAGACATTGCTGAAAAAGAAGGCTCAACGACTGTGTTATTTTAATGACAGTTGGAAGGACACATACACCTGGATTAGAGCAGTAATTAACCAAAATAGCACAATGCAGAATCTATAGAAAAGGATTTGGGACTGGACCTGGTGGGGAAGGGGACATGAAAGCATATTTGGAGACTGGGTTGGGGACCACAGCCTTAGAGTGTGGAGCTGATGCCATCAGAGCTTACCAGGGATCCTATTTTCTGCAGTAAATCAGGTGGTGTGTGGAATCATGGCAACACAACAACGTCTTCTTGGATCTTAGATATTTTGATTTTAAAATGGAATTTCAAATTAACTTCATAATTTCTTTCAAGATTTGAACAAAACCACAGAAAATATAAAACAGAAGAACTATTGATATTGTATCCAAATACAAACTAGCCTTTACTCATCTGTCTGCATATTTAGGAGACAGTGAAAATGTAAACTTTGGCAAATTCCATTCAGTCTATAAGCTTCTTACCAAAGAAAATACAAAGTTCTTGATGCTAATGTCCTATACAGCCTGTACACCATACTACTGAAAAGAAGGGTAATTTGCTTACCTGTGATACAGAGCTTTTTCTAATAAAAATTTTTGTTCACTTTTTGATTTACTCAGAATGTGCAAAAACACTTCAGGGAGATATTTTGCTTTGTCCAAATGAAAGGAGATCACCTCCTAAAACATATCCCACGAGATGGCTATCACTATTGCCAGTCCTAAAAAAAAAATGTTAAAATGTTGGCTTTCTATAAAACCATATTTTCAAAGAGTAGAATAAGGGAAATGTCCTTGTCTAATTTGGAAATACATCAAGGGTGAGAATAGAGAAAAAGATTACAGTAAAACAGATATTATGTGCTATTTCTCCAAAACTATTTGATGACTTTTGAAGAGGCCATAGGGCCTAGGACATGGCAGAGCCCGTAAATCTAAGGAACCTGGATCCCTGCGATGCCGTGTGGAGCAGAGTCCCACTGCCACCCTGCACTGGGCCCTGGCATGAGCAATGTATTAAGACTCTGAGACTCTGGGTTGTTCCCTGCAGCAGTCAGCCTGTCCTGACACAGAAGGTAGCACAGTGCTGTCTCATTCAGGTCTGAGCAGAGGAAGCCACACCTGAACCCCTAGGATGTGAAAACTTCAGAGCCATCTGGTAGAGTGCTTCGGAACAACCACAGCCTTAGGTGGCAGTAGCCAGAGCCAGGTTTGTGAAAGAGGCAGTAGAGACCCATAATTCAGGGCCTGCACCTCCTGCTATGGTGGGGCAGGAGCACCCATTCAGCCCCAGGGAGCCTGCCCCACTCAGCAGCCTGGGAGCAGCAGCATGTTCCCTTATATACAGTAGCTTGAGCTGTGGGAGCCATCGACAGAACAGGAGCAGTTTCTCTGTATTCCTGTCATTATAGGAGTTATGGCTGGTCTCAACACCTTTCTTGAAAGTGAAAGCTTTGTGGATATACATCTGGCACCTGGAACTTCAGGGACCCAGGAAGATTTAATAATGAGGCAAATAAAACCAAGGCTGAGGTGGGCACAGTGGCTCACACCTGTAATCCTTACACTCTGAGAGGCCAAGATGAGAGGATCACTTGAGCTTAGCAGTTGAAGACCAGCCTGAGCAAGAGGGAGACCCCATCTCTACAAAAAAAAAAATAATAATAATAATAGAAAAATTAGCCAGGTGTGATGGTGCGTGCCTGTAGTCCCTGCAACTCAAGATGCTGAGGCAGGAGGATCACTTGAGCCTGGAAGTTTGAGGTTGCTGTGAGCTATGATGACACCACTGTACTCTTGGCTGAGCAACAGAGCGAGACTCTGTCTGAAAAAAACAAAACAAAGCAAAACCAAGGCTACTGCATGGTGCCTACATCAAGGGAAAGTTTACGCATGGGGAGGACAGAAAACAGTGGGTGACAAGATGGGCCCTCTGATTCCTCCCTTCCTCCCCACCTTCCACCAGGCCCCCTGACTCACCCAACTGACTGACTGAATGAAGAAATGAATGTCTTCCTGGTACAACTAAAAATGGGTTTTGATGGGGGCTGGGGAGGAATAGTATGAGGGTAGTGAACAAATAAGAGGGAAGGAAAATGAACTTAAAAGGATTTTTATGTTGAAGGTAAAGGAATAAGGATAAAAGCCTGCCTGCCTCACAATTTGCCAGCTGTTTCTATCTCTCTATTTTATTAAAATATGTTTTCACAAAAATTAAACAATGAATACATTCAGTTTTATTGCCCATTAACTCTTAAAAATACAGCCAATATTGAGCCATGAAAAGACAGGGAGGAACTTTAAATGCGCATTACTAAGTGAAAGAAGCTAATCTGGAAAAGCGACACACTCTATGATTCCAACTATACGACACTCTTGAAAAGGCAAAAATATGGAGACAGTAAAAAGATCAGTGGTTGCCAGGGGTTGTGGGGAGGGAGGGACGAACAGGTGGAGCCCAGAGGATCTTAGGGCAGTGATATTACAAAAGTATTGTGTGTGATACTGTAACGGTGGATTACAGGTAGATACATGGCATTATACACCTGTCAAAACACATAGAATGTGCAACACCAAGAGTGAACCCTAATGTAAACCATGGACTCTGGGTGATACTGATGTGTCAATGTAGGTTCGTTGACTGTAACAAATGGACCACCCTAGTAGGGGATGTTTCCAGGAGGTACAGGAGAAATCTCTGTACCTTCCTCTCAATTTTGCTATGAACCAAAAACTGCTCTAAAAAGTAAAGTCTTTTTAAAAATATATATATATGTATTCACCTTTCCAAAATATAAACTGTATTTTATAACATACAAATATATAACATATTCATATAACATCTATATACATGTATACTTTCATTTACACACAAGAAATTTATGCATATGTTGTATATGTATATGTAAGACATGTACAAAAGTCTCCTTTCCAAAAGATCACCATCAGACAGGGTTGATTTTGCTTCTTTGTTTTTGTTTTCTTTTGTTTACATTTTTGCCCTCTAAAAAGACACCACTGCAAACTGTAGGTCTCAAGCTCCCATGGAATCCACACTTTGACTGACATGCAACATTTTATTTCAAAGCATGCCCGTTTTTTAGTATGTTGCCAATCACTTTACATTGTTCCTATGTGTCTCTATATCCTTATTTTATGCCACATTGCAATTAAATCTTCTTCAGCAGATACAGTTCAACAACATCGGGGGCAGGAAGGGACGCACTGACTCATAGGCAATAAAAATTCACAGTAAAGCCACAGATGTAGCAGAGTGAGAATTACTACACCAGCAGGAACTAGAGATAAAAGAGGATTACACAGGATGAAATGTAGTAATTGACTAGAAGTCACTGAAAAATACCAGATGGATGTCACTGCTCTATATAACTCAAATGCGCCTGTAGACTTTATTGAGCATCACTAGAGGTTCACTTTTAGTATTTTCTTGAGTGTAATTGAAGTTTATTGATATGCTATTATTGCCCAGTTTAGATGTGACCATAAAAAATACAGTTTGATGTACTTATATCTCCACAGAAATCTTAGGCTTTGCAGCTTAAAATAAAAGCTCATAATAATAATTGCCATAATATTTATTCCTCTTCCTCCATTAGTCCTTTACATAGAATATGGACAGTAACTGCTCCAGATAGCATTGAAATTGCATTGAAATTGATATTTTCAGAGTGATTGGTGCATAAAATATCAGACAGGCAATTTTGGATACTACCAAGGGAGACTTACAAAGGATTTTATCTCGAAGGTAAAAGAAAACAAATTTATATGCTGAAATGAGTTGCCATAGGTGGTGCAGTCCCTATTAGTTTTCATGGGTTTAATTTCCCATTTAGTTTTCAACATAGGACTGAGATAAAAATAACTATCCGTCCAAGCTAGAATATTCATTCTGTAAACACAGAAATCTCAGATCTCAGCAAAAGACCTCCGAGCATAAGCATAGGCCATTTCCCTCAGCAGCAAACATTTTAAATTAAGCTGGAAATAATGGGTGTGAAAACGATTGCTTCTCAGAACAGCAAAGAAAAACTCTTCCTGGGAATTCCAAGCGTAGCTCTAATCTTATCACTGACAAGGTAGTCTAAACTGATAAGAAGCTACTGTGGCCCAAAGCAAAGGGCCACACAACCTGATTATATTTTCACAAGCTGAAAACCAAATTCTGTTACTAAAGAAAACAATTCAATTCTGAACTCTGGTGAGGTGCACTGAGTAAAGTAAAGCCAAGAAAGGAAGAATGCGTGGCCTGGCCCCCGAACCCAAGACTTCTCAGGGAATAGAGAGGCAGGGGAGGCAGATCCTGGCTGAGGGAGGTCCCTTTCATTTTGCCCACCACCCCCTCCAGCCCATGAGAACATACTCCAACCCATGGACACACCCCACAGGACCCACCCCAAACACACCTATTTCCATGGGCTGCCCAACTGCAGTGTTAAGAGCAATGTGCTAATATGGTTAAGGTAAGGACAACTCTCTCACTTGCACTTCCAACCCCAGAGTCATATTTCTCAAAGGGTCTTTGTGCATGGACCATTTGTATGGGAATCTGCTGGAGCAGTTGTTTAAAATGCAGATTCCTAGGCCACACAGCAGCCCCATGGACTCAGACTCTCTGGGAGTAGAGAACAAGTAATCCACATTTTTAATAAGCAACCTGGGCTCATCACACTCACAGAGAAGTTTGAGAAGTGTTGACTTAGATTATACAAAGGCCTGCTTCTGACTGAAGGAAACCAAGTAAAGGGAAGAGTTGGTACAATGTTTTAAGAAGGAAAAATCCTCTAGACGTGTGGTTTCTGACTCTGGCTCTGTAGCCCAGTGGGCTCTCAATATGTTGAATGCACACATGCAGGCATGAAAAACGGTGAAAGAATAAGGGATCCAGGACAGGGTGTTAGCAAGATGGCCAACTAGATGTTTCTAGCACTCTCCCCCATCCCTAACAACAACAATAACTACAAAACCAAAACAATGAATAAAGCAACTACATTTCAACCAAAATAGCTAAAGGAGAACACTGGAGAACAGCAAAGAAGCAGCAGAAATCCTGCAGAGCACAGCAGCCCAGGATGGCCACGTAAGGAAGGAAAGGAAACACTTCACCTCTGTCACCTCGTGACCCCAGGAGGGATCAGCTTGGAACCAGGTGGGACTACTTCCTGCAAAAAGAGGGTAAGCAAGAGGACCCCAGCAGCCCCCATCACCACTACAAACACCTGCAGTCTTCACTGCTGGAGACTCCTGCAGTCCTCACGGGCTAGGAGCCCATCTGAGGGGCCTCCCTGGAGTGCACACACTGAGCTACCCCTAGAGAAAGAAGGAGCTGACACTGCTCCCCCACCACCACCACCGTGGTCTGTGCTGCTACTGCACAGTGCCACCTTGGAACTAGAGACACTGCTGCAATGCACCCTGCTGGGTGGGAGTCAGTAGCCTTTGCACTCCTCCATCCCTAAGGCTCAGCCACCACTGCACCATGCCCACCTGGTATCACGCCATCCCTAAGCAGACCTGCTGCTACTCCCCACCCTCCAGGGTCAAGCTACTGACGATCCACCACATCCTAGTCACTGGTGCACTCTCCCTTTAGAGCTGAGCTGAAATCGTGCCCTGCCACTGGGAACCTGGAGCTTCAAACTACCAGAGGAGTCATGCTATGCACCCCACCATGGTGCCATAGGTGAGGCAGCATCCTGCCCTCTGGGTGCTCGGAGGCTCTGGCACACCAGAGCTGTTGCATACTCCAGCACAATAGCTGATGTGGCACCCACCCCCCAGGGATCCAGAGGCTCCACTGACCCATGTATCTGCACTCTTTGGGGCTGAGCAGATGCAGTGCCTCAAATCCCAGGGAATTAAAGGCTTGCCTGAGCTGTGCTGAACATGTCTCCGTGCTAAACAGACACAGAGCCCCATCTACCTAGAACTGAACCAGCCCGCATAGTCTAAGATGCTGAGGCACCTTGCCTCTCTGGGGAGTGAAGTCATCACTGTGCTGCTGTCTGCCTCCTGGGACCCAAGCCACAGTGGCATCATGCTATTCTTAGGTCCCTGCTGCTGCTGCACCTGGCCTCACGGAGCCTGGGCTACTGCTGTGTTTCCTCATCCCAGGGTCCAGAGGTACCACTACATAGTAGTACTTCATCTTCTGGAGCACAAGCTGTCACTGTATCTGTTGGTTCTGGGTCCCAACTCTCCTCAACAAATGGTTCTGGGAGAACTGGATTTCTACATGCAAAAGAATGAAAATTGGACCTTTATACGATATACAAAAATCAACTCAAGATGGATCAAAGACCTAAATATAAGACCAGAACTATAAAACTCCTAAAAGACAACACAGGGGAAAAGCTCCTGGACATTGCCCTTGGCAATGATTTTTTGGATATCATAGAACAGCCTGGGCCACAGAACCAAAAATAAATAAGTGGAACTACATCAAACTGGAAAACTTCTGTACAGCAAAGGAAACAGTCAACAAAATTAAATTACAAAATTTTCCTAATCTACAAATTAGGAAAAAAATATTTGCAAACAATATATCTGATAAGGGATTAGCATCTAAAATGTATAAAGAACTCAACTCAATAGTGGAAAAACAATAACTCAATTTAAAAATGAGCAAAAGACCTGAATAGACATTTCTCCAAAGAAGACATAATAATGGCCAACAGGTATATGAAAAGGTCCTTAACATAATTAATCATCAGAGAAATGTGAATTAAAACCACTATGAGATGCCACCTCACACCTCTTAGGAGATGTCAAAAAGTGTCAAAAAGTCAAAAGATAACAGATGTCAGTAAGGGTGTGGGGAAAAGGGAACTCTTCAACACTGTTGGTGGGAATGTAGATTGGTAGGTACAGCCATTGTAGAAAATAGTATGGAGGTTTCTAAAGAAATTAAAAATAGAACTAACACATGCCTAGCCATCCCTCTGCTGGGTGTATACACGAAGGCAATGAAATCACTACCTCATAAAGATATCTGCACTCCCACGTTCATTGCAGCATAATTCACAATAGCCAACATATGGAAATAACCTAAGTGTCTGCTGATGGATGAGTGGATAAAGAAACTGTGATACACATATACAATGGACTATTACTTATTCCTAAAAAAGAACAAGATCTTGCCATTTGCCACAAGATGGATGAGTCTGGAGTACATAAGGCTAAGTAAGTGAAATAAACCAGACACAGAAAGGAAAATATTGCATGATCTCACTTATACGCAAAAAAAAAAAAAAGACAAATATACAGAGATTGAAAACAAAACAGTGGCTAACATGGGTGGGGGAGGGGGGAGAGAAAATGGGTGGATGTATGTCCAGAGGATACAAAATAGCAGCTATGTAGGGCAAACAAGTCTAGAGATCTAATGTACAACATCAAGACTACAGGTAATAAAATTGTACTGTTTATGGGATTCATACTCAATTACCACAAAAACAAAAAACAAGGGGTAACTACATGAAATGATGGATATGTTAATTTGCTTCACTATACAAACCTTTTGACTATATGTACCCCATATCATCATGCTATATACCTTAAATATACACAATACAATTTATTTTTAAAAAACAAAAAAGAAAGAATAATGGATTCACTTCTTTCATGTAAGCATCAGCATGTTTTCATAAATTATGTCAAACATACTTGCACCTATTTCTTACTTATTTTGGGGAAAATGAATTCATGTTCGTAAGCAGTTTGCTATTCTAAGAGTGAAACAGGCACAGTCTAGCCCAGCAACTCTGAACAGCTGGCTGGACGGGGACACCCAACAACAGGGTGAGTGGAAGAGAGCAAGAGAAATGTGCTGAAACCCGGCTTTGAGCAGCACAGCACTGGCTGGGGCCATTTGGAAACCACGGAGAAAGACAGCCACTCCCGGGCGGGGGCCACATCTTCTTCCTTTACTTTCTATCACTCCATGGCCTTGATTACAAATCAAGTATCATAATACGTATGTGGGCAAATTTCCATTTTGCAACTCAAAACACAGTTGAGAGAATTACACTAAGAACAACAACAAAAGCCATATGTCGTTACTATTATTGCTATGCGCCAGCGTACCTATTCCCATCTGGCATGTCTGTCTCTTCTCCTGTTTATCCTCCTCCTCCTGTAGGCACATTTTTACCATGTAATCTGGATTTCAGTTTGGGACGGTGCAGCAAACACAGAAGAAAACCAGATTTGTCTTTATTTTTGTTTTTCTCTTAAGAATAGAAGCACATGCATTCAACAAAAGTTTGAGCATTGACTCCAGGTTCTATGTTAGGCTCTGCAGCTTAGGACTTAGGTTAACCTCTGGGGGTTAGGACTTCAGCATATCTTTTGGGGGGACACAATCCAACCTGCAACAGCTTATCATAAACATACCCAGAAGTTGAGGTATAAAGGGAAACTGCCCCATCAGCAGGGCAGTCTCCTCAGGCCCAGGGTTTCTTGACTTTCAAATACATGGCAGAAGTCACAAGTGTAGGGGTGAGGGGAAACTTACCCTTTCCTAGCAAAGTTCACTGAAAGATCAACTCACAATTACAGCAGATTAATAAGAGAAATGTTTATCTACCATGTGCAAGGGGAGAATCCCAGAGTGATTACCCAATATCCCAATGAAGTTCAAATATTTTTATACCTGTTTTTTTGGAGGGGAGCGGAAATGAGGAGTATAGGCAATTCTGTTTAGGGGCAATAAATAGTTGCTAGGGAGATGGGGAAACTGATGGACTTGTAAATTAACCTGAGAGACAGGCATTGTGTTTCAAATGATTTGGGCCAGGTCTGGTGGCATTCTTGATTTTCTTTCCTGCAATATATTGAGATAACAGGGAGAGGAAGGGAAGTCTTTTTTTTTTTTTTTCAGTTAATGCAGATAGAGGACAAGCCTCTTCCAAGGGTCTGTCAATCTCTAAAAGCCTTTAATTCAAAATATTCTTTATACCAAGGAGTCATATTTTGTGGTGAAATTTCCTGAGCTCCTTCGCAAGCAAATAGGAAATTGTTCCGCCTCACCTGAGATTGCAGCAAAGGACCTGAACTCCACAGCTCTGAGCTGTGTTCCACTCGTTCTTCCTTTGTGCAATAAACAAGCTGACCTAACATCACCCTGAGTTCGGAGTGACTTTCTGGGCAAAGGAAGTGCCTCCTCTTCAGGAGTGACTGGGCCACCTGGCCACCTCTCCCCGTGTGGCCAGGAGGGCAGTGGGCACCACTCACCTAACACAGTACCCGCACCGAACCAAAACACTAACTAGAACTATTTCAAAACAGGGTTTGAGATGTGGCCTTCACTAAAGCATCGTAGTTGTTAAATGTGTTGTCTCTTTAACTGTTAGAAATCTCTGTCCAGGGGCTGAGGAAGGAAGATGGTGCCGAAACTTATATTTCTAGAAATATCATATATATATACATATATATATATAGCTTTTAGAAACAAGGAAACCTAACTGATTCACTGAAATGCACAAAAGAGAAGGCTTTGTCTTACCCATAAGCTGCATTAAAAACCGAAATGTTCTTTAATCACACCTTCTGTCACTGAATTAATGCCAATTAATTGTATCAAATCCCCTTCCTATTCAAGAAAGCCACAGAATCCACTTAGAGTGCTTGGAGCCAAGGCTAACTATCTCCCAACATCAGCAGCCACGGCGCCAGCCACTGGGTGGCAAGTCCACACGTGGTTAATTGGAATCCAGGGACCGTCCTTGAACTGAGGCTGACTCCCCACGGCCCAGTTCAGCAGCGCTTGGTCTCTCTGACTCTGGTGGGTCAACCTCAGCACCCACAGGCACCACAGGACCCGCAGACTGGCTGACTCTCACCTGCCATAGTCACAAAACTCAGAATCTTAGGGACCAAGATCCATGTCCCGGGTCCTGAGGGCAAGTCCCCTTGGGTTGTCATTCTTGAGAGCCGTGAAAGGACATAACCTATGGTCATAACCCAATTATTATTATAGTCCTTTACAATCCTCTTCAGGATCAATTTGTTGCTTAAAGCAGTTAAGCACTTATTTATTCAATAAGTATTATGGGATGCCTGCTATTTTTCAGGGACTGGTATTTGACAGTTTCTCTATCTGTCCTTTCCACAGTATTTCTTGGGTGCTTCCTGGGTACCAGGCCCTGTGATCTGCTCTGGGCATAAAGTGGGCAAAGGCACAGCTATTGTACAGTGAAGCTCACCACTTCTGGTTTCTGTAAGGACACGAGGAAACTGCACCCCAAACACTCCCAGTCCCCTACTCTACTACTAACTGCTCCTTGCCTGGCTGGTGTGGTTCCAGTTCTCCACTGCATGGAACTGAACTCTCACAGATTCTCATCAGAGGAAGGTGGGATCTGCTCCCTCCTCTCCTCCTCTCCTCCTCTTCTCCTCCCCCAGGACCTTGGAAACAGCCATATAGGTAAGACGGACACTTGCAGACACCACTTGTTCCAAAGTGCACGAGGAGAAAGAGGCAGCACATCCACCTGGCCTCACACACTTGCCGACACCTCCCAGTCCTACAACCTAGCCTTCATCAGTGACAAGTGCAACCTTTCCATTTTCCCACTGCTGGCTCTTTTTGTCTTATTTTCCAACCAATTGAAAACTTAGATGGGGAAGAGGGTGCTATATAACAGGCTCCCTTCGAGGATGCCAACACAGTCTGAATAGAGGGACTGGGCGGGGGTGGGGCAAAAGGACAGCAACTCCTAATCGTATAGTTGCAAATTATCTGACTTGGCACATGCCCTCACTTCAAGGCCTTACAATCTATTATGGAAAATAAGACATGAATATGCATGATTTTAATACACAATAGACAATGTCATTATAGAGACAGAAAGTGCCACAAGTCTGAGACAAAAAGGAAAGAAAGCCAGATACAAATTTACACGGAAACCAAATCGCAAAACCAGCCAGCTTCGGGTGGGTGTTTCCTCGACAAGGCCTCTGTGCCTTCCATGATAATGTCACTCGGGATTTATAGTGATGGAGGTGACAGAATAACCCAATGTTCCTTGATGAATCCTGGCACCATTGTGGCTCCTTATTTTATCTTGTTTCTTGGGTTAAACAGAAATTTATGTTTTGATTATTCCCTGATAATTTATGTCATAATAGCAATAAAAAAACTTCACAGTTGCAGCTTTTCCCTTCTTCAGCTTTTAATTTCACAGCTTAAAAAAAAAAAGTTTGCATCTTTTGAGAATTTCAGGAAAATCTGGTACTAAAACCATAGAATATGGGCCTTAATCTCAACATCTTGGGATACTGAAAAAGAAGGAGAAGAGAGATTTTCCTAATAGGAGAAAGCTGAAACTAAAATTTAGAAGATTGCAGAGTCACAGATAGAATCTCTGTTCCTGCTTTCAAAATTTTTATTACAGCTATAATCAGACTGTCCTTATGTGGACCACTCAGTAGACAATGGGTATGATTTCAGAGTGCTCTCTGACCAAATCTTTCTTTTATGTGGGGAGGAACGATGTGTTGGCATTGATCCACCTCTCTGAAGCATCCTGGTCTCAGCCTGAGAGATCACTACCCCTTTGTGTTCCCTCCTCGCTTGTCAGCTCTGGGTACCAGACTGTGGTCACACTGATGCTCTCTTAAGTGACTCATCTGAAGAACACATAATATATTTAGAGCTCCCTTAGCTTTAAAAAGATATAACTTGCCAAGACCTTACCATCGTGATCCTGGTTTTCAGGATCTTTTTGCCTTGTTAGGAAAAATTCCTTTTTGCCTAGGAAAATTCCTAGATGAAGTTGGTGAATATGTCAAATTAAAAAGAGGTAAAGGCCTAGATATAAGGCCAGCTGGTGTGTCATTAACTGTCTCCAAATGTCCATAGTCACATTTGTCAGCCTGCCCTGCTCCACATGCAGATACACTCACAAACGTGCGCACACACACACACACACAATCCCTCTGCCCCAAACGGCAGCTGACTGAACCAGGGATAGGCAGCAGATCTAGGTGGGCCAAGGTCTCATCTCTGGAAGTGGGAATCGAGGAAGAGAAAGAATGACCAAGACAGTCGCACACAGCAAGGCTGGATGAGCACTTAGGCGGTCTCAGTGGTCTCTGCTCAGCCTGCCCTGAAGGCAGAACGGCAGGGAAAGCCAGTCTGCCAAGAGAAAAGAATGAAGCACAAACCACAGATTGAAGCAGAGACCAAGAGGGGGTGGAACATGTCCTGGGTTTTTGCCAAATTCCCAGTCTCTGTAATGATCGTTTCTGAATCCCAGCCCCATCCCTGCCCTTGAGTTCCATGAAACATATCTACCAGTGTCCCTAATAATAAGCTCCTCTTTTTACCTATAACCAAAGGTGACAATACAGAGCCATTAAAATGTCCCTGGGTGCCCAAGCTGTAGCAAAGTCATAATGCACAATAATGTCTTGCATATGTCTGATGTCACACTCCCTGTCAATTGGTCAGGTGAACAGTGCCTGTGTATTATTCATTTTATAACCACGAAGACATTCTCCAGCCCCAACTCTAGAGCCCTTGAGCCTCTTCTAGGAAACAGAACTGGTTCGCATTGGCTTGGATGTGCCCAGTCTCTACTATTGCCATAAAGATACATATCAGACCGTGCAACTCAGATAAAAAACAAAAGGCTCAGCATGTCCAGCCCAGATCATCAAAACACAATGGCAATCGTTTACATCAGTCACAAGTGGCTCCATTTAACAGCTTTTTTGAAGGGAAAAAAAAAGGCAGGGGGACCATTCTCATTGCTGCATTGAAAAGTGTGAAAATGATCATTTGGATAATGCAGCTCTGTCTCCACCACTGATATGCCCACAATGTAGATGGAGATCAAAATAACTAGCACTGACAAACAGTGCAAACACGTCTCAAGAAGAACACCCAGGGTTTCATTTTCTGATTTATTGAAAAGGCTCACAGGTTGCAAGCCTTGCTCCTTTCTCATTTCCAAAGCCTGGGTTTGTCATGCCTATCCTGGGCCAGTGTGACCGAGCTGGGTCGCCACTGCCCTCTTTTAAAGTGTGCATAAAGCAGAGGTGCCCAGAGCTGGCCCGGAGCACCAGCCCCAGCTGCCACAGCCCTGGAATGCGGGCCACTGCGATGAAAGCCCAGGATCAGGCATCTCCAACGCTTTGATTTGCAAGAACAGCTTGACATCCATAGCAACATGGTTAACGTGAAAAACACAAGATAAAAACATTCCATTTAATTAAAAGCCCACAGTTCAATGGTAGTATAATTATTACAAGTGCATTTTATGGCTGTCTGCATTCATTTTGGGTACATAAATTAATATGCAAATTACCAGCCCCTCTCGTGTTCTTAAGAAGTTCCCCTATCAATCTTTTCTCCAACATGTCAATTGGATAAAGCATGGCTTTTTAAATGCAAAATAAAATTCACATTTATGGTCCTTCTGAAATCTCCCTGGGCTGGCAAGCTTTGTTTTAGATGAAGAGTGTTTAATTAACAGAGCTCACCTCTCTCTGAGGGCCTCAGGACAACACAGAGGAGGCCAAGACACTTCTAGGTCTTCAGACTAGGAGGGATTAGAGACTATTTTCCATCTCAGGACCACCTATCAAGGTATTTGTGATTCTCCATTCAGCCCATCAAGGACTTATTATGGGAAAATATTGTTCTGATTTATAAAAAAAAAAAAAGCAAATTTCCACCCCACAGACAGATGAACTTAATATTATTCACCAGGGAAATGCTATAATGAATTACTTAACAGATGGTTTGTGGGTATTTAGAAAACACTTTGCACACAGGCAGCGGACTCTAAGAAATGGTATGGGTAAGAACATGATACGCCACCAGTCAGAGCTCATTCCTTCTTTGATAGAGTTTGTAACCTGGTCTAATAGGAGAACTCCATAAATACAATATATCTTACTGTCAATAAGACTTTTGGGAAAATCTTTCATGACTCTCTGGCAAGTATCTACATTACATGAACCCACCTTTGGAGCAGCCATACCCAGAGTGTATTTAAGAATCAGGGACTTGAATGTAGATCTTAGAAGTATACCCAAAAGCCCCATTCTTGGTACTGTCCCATCAATATCTCTAGTGTTGGCCTGACTTAAGCCAGAGAAAACATGCTTTAATAATTTACAAATGTCTCAAAGCTCAGAGGGACAGCTAATAGACTCTCTGTCAGAATTAAAACTTCTGAAATAAAGACTTTCAAGAGACTGAGCCCATCCACTAAAAAAATCAACTTTCCGAAAATAAAATTGACTTAACAATTCATTAAAAAGAAACAAAACTATTGGTTGCCTGTGCGTCTGATTGTGCCTATTAACTTGACACAGATGTTTAAATAATCATGGCAGATTTCATTAAAACAGCAACTATAGAAAATAAGCAAAATGAAGGCAAGAACTTTGTCTTATTTACTGTTAGTGCCAAGAACAGTACCTAACACATAGTAGGTGCTCAGTGGATATTTATTAAATAAATAGCATATTTTCCATCCGTCTTTTTAAGTTACAAATGGAATTTGCATTGATTGTGGAGATTTTGGAAAGCACAGAAGAACACAAAGAAGAAATAAAAATTACCCTTAGTTCTGAAATAATCTACATTAACATCTTAGCATAATTTCTTCAAGTCTTTTCTCTATGTACTTTTCACATGATTGAAATGAATAATTTTGTGTCATGATTTATTTACATTATAAAAATTATTTTCTATATCTCTAAAATCTTCATAAGTGCAATTTATGTATTATTAACTATATAACAGTACCTTAGTTTCTATTTAGACTTTTTCCAAATGTTTTATATATTTAAACAATGTTCTGATAAGTATCACTGTGTGTGAAGCTTTCTCTGTGTTTCAGAATGAATAAGACCTTGCTTACAGTTGGAGATGTCCAAAAGTAAGGTGAGTTCCCTTATGAAAATAGTCAAGAAGGCAATTGTCCTTCCTAAAATACAGTGCCTGTCAGGGAAATGTCAGAGCAAATAGTTAATTTTGGTGAAACATGAGCTTTCGAGCCACATATTTCTGTCTGAGTTTTGGCTCTGTCGTGAACCAGCTCTGTAACAATTTGGGCGAGTTTTCTTGCAGGCAGAGCTAACTTCCTGTTCTATAAACTAGCAATAACATGGACTTCGTTGTGTTGCTATGAAGAAAAAAGAAAAATATTACCTTGAAATACCTAATGTAATAATTTAGTACAGGTGACGATTGTAATTTAGTACATACTGGCGGCTGTAATTGTTGTTTCTGCTATCCATGGTACATGATTTGCAGGTGCGTGCATTCCATTTCAATTTGACACCCTTAACCATACAGAGGCGACTGGCTGGGATGCTGCATGAAGTCATGCAGGTAGAACCAGTTATAGAATTTGCAGCGCCCAGTGAATGATGAAAATGCAGGTCCCCTTGTTCAAATTTATTAAGATTTTCAAACGACAACAGCAGAGCCTGAAAGCAAGCACAGGACCTGTCTAAGCACAAGGACCTGATGGGATTGTCCAGGTCGCTGACGCATGAAGCCAACCCTGGTTAGAAGCTGCACACAGTCTGCTCTGGGGCGTGCAGCAACGCTGATGGGATCCTTAGTCTGGAGGTTGCTATGCACAGTGAACGGGACCTCAGTCATTCTACCCGCTTGTGTTGTTGTGAACATGGGCATGACTCACCAAGCTTCAACAGGCCATTAGCAGAGTTCTGTACCTTGGCCTCCTAGAACACGTGACCATTCACAGTTGGGCAGAAAGTTTTTCCAAGTCAGCTGAACAACCAGGAAGTCTTGAGAACCAACTAATTTGGTGGGGAATGAGGGGGCTGGAATTACAAAAAGGGCAACTCACGGCATTCAAAAACTTCTAAATTCATCCCATACTGTGCCTCTCCTAACAGTCTCCTACTACCTTTAATGATATAATGTTTCAAGTCTTAAAATTTTCCAGAGTCTTTCCTTGTGTTGCTGCTAATAAATTATCGCAAATACTTATATACACATTCAGGCTCAGAATAAAATCGATCAATACTTTAACGTGTTGGTCCTTTCTTGTTGAGCAGCCACATGCTGCATTTTACTTAATTCAACCTCCATATTTTCCATGTTTGAACTACTATGAATCACTTTCCATCCAGAAACATCCTGGAATGTTTCTTAGCTTACAGTTATCACAAATACGAGGGTAAACAGAAATGCAAATGCAGGCCTGAAATTACCCTGCAGCACCCATTTAAAAATAGTCCCCGGATCACCCGGCATATTCTTCACTTAATTTTTCTTTAGCTTGCCATCAAATAAAGAAAAGTGAACATATAAAAATGATAAAGTCTCATACAACTTATGAAACCTGAAGAATATAGCCATAGCCCACCAAGGCCAGAAAAGCCAATTTGGGAAATTTTAATGTAGCCTTTGTTCATTTCTCTACCTTCTTTTTTTTCCCCCTCTACTTCACTTGCTATAATTATTTTGCCCCCATAAATTTCCTTTCCCTCCCTAAGGTGGTCCGATCAGTTTTCTTCTCTCTCTCTTGCCTGATAGCAAATCCCAGAGGTACTAATCTCCCACCTAGCAATCTCTTCCTCCTTATCTCTGGTGGAGCCAGGCCACCCAAATGAGCCCAGTTGTGTGATAAACCAAGGGCCGCCTACTACAGACATCATTCCAATTTTCTCTCCCCACAAATACACTGATGAATCTTCGTTTTTTCACAGCGTTCCTTCCACTCTGGTTGTTTACAGGGTATTTAAATTATTTACACCACATCATTACCTAATTGTGTCGTCCTAAATATACTGACTCCTCCTAGAGGGACACCCACATTGAAATGTTCTCACAGTCAATGAATATCTGCTGGTCTTTCCCCACCACATGCATCAGATGAAATATCTTCCGAGAGAATCCACAGGGGTAAAGCAGCAGTGGTGTACGACAGGCCTGGGCCCAGGCCAATGACTGCTAAAGTCGTTGCTTCACAAAAGAATTTTCGTACTATTGTACAAGCACACTGTTGCACATTTAGAACCTGAACAAAACTACTCAATGCTTAATACTCAAAAGTGAAGTAAATAGTCATTTCAGGTAGAGAAAACTCCAGCCAGAATTAATGTGATCCACTTTGGGGGTAGACTGCATTATTGTTCCCAATTCTTCACCCCTCCCTGTGTCCACATGCTTTCTCTTGTGACTCTGCGCTTCCTTATGCTGGAGGCAAAGTGCACTCCTTACCCCATTAAAATTAGGTTCGGCCATAGGATTTGTTTCGGCCAGTGGAATGTGGGTATAGGCGATAGTGTACAAGTTCTGAGCCAAGGCCTTAAGAGACATTGCATGTTTCTGCTCGCCTTTGTGGAAGCTTCCAACTTCTGCCATGAAAAGATATGCCCCAGCTAGCCCACTTCTCTGGGAGACTGAGAAGTGTGAGATCTGCCAAGCCCACTCAAACATAGCTTGATTTGACTAAACCCCATCTGTTAGGGTCTGAATTATATCCCCAACCAAAATTCTTATGTTGAAGCCTTAACCCCTAGTACGTCAGATTGGGACTATATTTGGAGATAAGGCCTTTGAAGAGGTAATTAAGATAAAATGAGGTCATATAGGTGGGTCCTAATGCAATGTAACTGGTGTTCTTATAAGAAATTAGGACACAGACATATTCGTGCCAAGAAAAAAAACCATCTGAGGACAGCGAGAAGACAGCCATCTGCAAGCAAAGGAGAGAGGCCTCAGAAGAAACCAAACCTTCTCACACCTTGATCTTGGACTTCTGGCCTCCAGAACTGTGAAAAAAACATGTTTTTAAATTTAAGCCACTCTGTCTGTGGTATTTCATTATGGCAACCCGACCCAACTAATACACCATCCAACCCACAGTATAGTGAAGGACAGTGAGTGAGTGTTGTTTGGAGCCACTGAGTTTTGGATACGTCACCCAGTGTCATGGTGCTGATAGCTAAACATTACATGCATTTCCAC
>VBSM01000605.1:12763969-12778768 GCA_008086735.1 Cheirogaleus medius
ATTGCATGTGTGAATCTGTTTCTCTTTAGTCCATTATTATCTAAGAAGCAATTACCATGTATCAGGTAGCAGCAGAGACGCAATCAGGGCAAAAGTCCATGAAATGCCAGCACATGACCTCACTGATACCTGAATCTGTAGCACACATCACAAAGGGTCCAGAGGAGCTATCTGTCACTATAGTCTGCATGATGTCAAGAGCACATTTCTGTGAGAAGGGAAAATGAATTGGTGACAGTGGACGTTCACGGAGGCAATGCATACGTCTGCTGTCTTTTAATAATCAAGACTGAGTCCCTCCGGATTCAACGGCTTCATAATGGTTTCATCAGAGTCACAGTATTCCTCTTATATGTGGTTTTGTAGCAATAAATCAACTCACAATTATGTGTGCTGATGATTGAAGTAAACAGACTAACAGTACAGTTATATTAATAGTTTATATTCGTATTACTTGGCGGGCAGTTTGGCATAGTGGAAAGCGCACAGAATTAAAAACAGGTCTGTGTTTGAATCTTATCTTCACCCCTTACTAGCTGTGTGACCTCAAAAGAACTATTTAGCCTCTCTGAACTTAAATTCCACATTTTAAAGTGAGCACAGTAATACCTGTTCCTAGCAGGCTTGTTATCTGGTATTATGACTGGTCTAGTAGGTACTTAATAAAACAAAGCTTTTGTTATTATCACTGTTATCATTCTTTGGCTTTGCTGGCAAAACAGAATAACTTAGCTCAGTACATTCAAATGTCCATTTCCTACCAAATTAAAGACTCCTCAAAGTTAGAGGTCGTTACTCATTTGGTACATTTTTACTGGTAAGAGAATTTTTATTGGGCCTATTTACACACTGGCATTTTCCACAGAAAACAAGCTGCTACCCCTCGGGACAACTGACAATGCAGAGAATCCACTCACAGAATTTCTTCTGATGTTAGTGAAGAAAACTTAAAAAGCTAATTTATGGAATGCATCCAAGAGGGATATTTTGGAAGTATTGTGTAACTAATTCATTTGAGATTTAAAATGAATTATTTCTTGACTTTAGCTAAATAGCTTCGTTGTCATGTTTCTGAGTGGTTTGGTTCTCTGTTCCCATTCTGATTCAGGCTGCATGACTGTATCGCCCTGGCTTGCAATATTCTCATGTTAAAACTGATAGCTGTGGTTAAACTTAAATTTTTCCATTCCCTTTATGGCAGACAATATCAACATATCTTCCATTCCCACCAAGGTTGTGGATTCTAGTTAGTATTTAACAAAAGCAATGGCAATGATTAGATGTTTGGAAAGAGTATTGAGGGTTCAGTCAAAGCATTCTCTACCTTCGAATGTGAACTTAAGTTCTTTTTATTTCCTGCCCCCAAATTCAGGTATAATATTTACCATTTAATGATATTCTGTATAATAATGCTTTGTTTTCCTATTTATTTGTGCTTGTGTTTTGGAGGTATTTGTAGAGTTTTTAATTGTTTTATGTTATTTTAGAATGAAGGAAGTAATATGTGCTCATTGCTTTCCTAAAATCAGAAAATGCAGAAAGCATTAATGAAGAAAATAGAGATTACCCCAATCCACAACTCAGTTGACCAAAGTTAATATTTCAGTTTGTAGCCTTTCAGACTTTGTATGCACATATATCTACACCCCAAAATTGATTGTTACAAAAATAGAGTCATACTATGCATGCTGTTTTGTAATCTGCTTTTTTACCCTTAGTAACTTATTGTAGACATCTTTCATGCCAGTAAATACAGATCTAGGTCATTATTTTCGACAGCCTTACAGTATTCCATTGTAGAGACCAGAAACTGGAAAACTCAGTCCCAGGGGCCAAATCCAGCCCACTCTGCCTCTTTATGTGTAGACCACAAGCTAAAAATGACTTCTCTGTGTTAAATCATTATATTTTGAAGTATCATATTAATGCCTATATAATATCCTCAATTCTGCCTCTTGACCCCAAAGCCTGATATTTTGATCTGACTCTTTAAGAAAAAGTGCTGACTCCTGAGGTAGATATATTAGAATTTGATTAATTCAGCCCAGATTGACGGAAATGTTTGGCATTTGCAACATTTCTCTGAAACAAACACCAATGCAATGAACCACCTGTGCTCACCTTTTAACACTGGTCCAAATCTTCCCTTAGGATAAAGTCCTAGCTCTGGAATTGCTGAAGCCTCTTTGTTAAAGTTTTGATGCAAACTGCCCCACTGTCCTCCAAAAAGTTGGCCATTTGGCTCCCTTTGCAATGCACACAAGTGAGGGTGTCATCTTTCCCTGTCACATTAGCCTACTGGGTAGGAGCAGATCTTTTCAATCTTTGCTAATCGTATATATGAAAAACGATCCCACGGTTTCTCTTTAATTTCCATTTTTTATTGCTCCTGACATTGACTATCTTTTAATAAAGTGGAGCAACCATTAATTCCTTTGTGAAAAATCTGCTCTCGTCCTCTGCCCATTTATCTTCTGTGGTGTGCCAAGCACCTCTTAATTTGTGTTAGGAGCATTATTTCATCTCCTTGGTCTTGTCTTGTGAATAATTATGGATCCTTACTCATACATCCTCTTTTCCAAGATTGGAATCATTCTGTGATTCTTCTCTGAGCCCTTTCCAGCACTCTTTCTCCACCCACGGGTTTGTAGACAGATGTTTTAAAAATCACTTCCATCGTGCTGATGATTCCCACTTGATGGTGAACTTTCTCGGCAGGTCAGAGGTGCTCATTGCTGAACCTAATGCCTCTGCTCTGTCCTTGAAATTAGAGGCTCTAAACCAGTTAGTGAGAGCAGGGTGAGTCTGTCTCCTCACTGCACTTCCCATCAGAAACCAAGTCCAACAACCTAAACAACCCATTCCTCCTACTACGAAGATGATGTGAAATTCCCCTTATATATCAGACTTAGAAATGTTAGCCACAAGAACACTCAAGGGAGTCTCATTAGTGTCAGCTAATTTTTACCCTTGGGAATGAGGGTGCCTCTTTCCAGAATGTTCTACAATATCCCTAACTATAAAGATCTCCCTCTCTCTCTAGCTAGTGAAGGATCAGTACATTCTCCAAATCTCAGAGTTCATTTGAAAACAAATTTCCACATCAAATTACAGCATGTGACTATCAAACCTACTGCGGTGGCTACGGTGTGTGTCTAATAGGGAATTCAGCGGCAGCAACAAACCCCAGACTCTACTGGGAACTGTCAGTTACAAGCCTCAGGTGTCAGGTACTTGTAGAAATGTTTGCACACTAAATATCTAATCTTGCTTACAATATAAGTAGTAGCAAGAAAGCAAGTTTCCAATTAATTATACCCATCATATAAAAATGTTGACTCCTGAAAGATGTAAGAGAGCTTATGGAAAGCAAAGCATCACCCCTTCCCACCCTCTTTGAGGGTTTCATTTACCTACCCTGGGAGAGCAAAACCTGAAAAATCAATAGCTAAGGAATCAGTAGTCATTACCTGTCTGCTGTGCTTGAAAGACCTTAGACAGTAAACACTAGGAGATTTCACACACTGGCACTTATTTTTAAATGAGTTCCCATTAAAGACGGAGCTATTTTCAGAGTATTAAGGTAAGCTGCACCAGGTTATTTATTTTTGTTTGCTTAGTTGATTGGTTTGTTTTGTTTTTATCCAGTATATAAGTTGTTCATTTACAAATTTATTCAACAGACATTTTTTTGAGTAACAGGATGATGAAACAGAGCCTCTGTCCCCTGGATAAAAGCCTCTGGACACTTGTGATTGGCGCTTCCATCCTTAGCAGCGAATCTCCCCAGGTTTCTCCCGAGAAACTCCGTAGCAGAAGTATGATCTGTCTGACAGAGGAAGACAACTTGCCATCTGGTTGAAACTGTAGGAGGAGGAAATAAATGAAAAGGCTGAAAAATGGAGAGGTCCCAGTTTTCCCATCTGTGAAATGGGACTATCACTTCCTGCATCTCGGCTGTACCATGAGGATAAAATGAATTATTGTATGTGGAGTACCTACAACAGTGGCACCTAGTAAGCACTCAATAAATGCCAGCTATTATTATTCTCTTTTCTTTCTTTGTCTAATTTTGAGTCAGGTACTATATATGATGCTGAAAAATACAAACACAAAAAAGCCATGATTATGGATTCCAAATGGCTTACAGTCTAAAAAGGGAGATAGTCAAATTACATGTGACAGTCTGTGTGATAAATGTAATAACCGAGGTGGCTCAGAGTCCTACAGGGATACACTGCAAAGTGCCCAACCCATGCAGACACGGAAGCAGAGGCCTGGGCCGGGAAGGCCTCCCTGAAAACAATTACAAAGCTGCCATTTTATTAAACACTGCGCCCAGACCCTGTGCTAAATGCTTTATATCGAATACTATTAAATTCTACCAGTATCTCCATTTTATAGATAAGGATGCTGAGCCTTCAAGAGATTACCCAAGTCACCCTAAAGGATACACCACATCATGTCAGGGGCAAAACCGAGGCTAGAGCTCAGGTCTGTTTGAACCTCCATGGCCCACACATGCTCTCTTTATGCCACACTCTACTTCCTTGAGCAAGTGATTCTGGGCGAGCGAAGTCTTGAGGACCTGCAGGCATGTGTCCAAATAAGTGTGGGGACAGGGCACCCTGGCAGAGACGCAGCCCGAGGAATCTGCAGGCAGAACTGCTTTCTGACTCTGCATCAATTCAATCATTAGCATTGGAGGGCTTGGAAATGTTCCGAAAGATTTCTTTGACATTTAAATAGATAATCCCTCAGTCTTTAAAATACTGATTTTGTGAGCAGGAGAACAGGATTCTCATTCTGGCTCATCCCCTAATCTGCTCCGTGAACTATAGCAACATACAGTCACCTTGGGTGCCTCACCTGAGAAATGAAGGGGCTGCAGTAGATGCCCTGCAGGGTTCCACCCAGCTCCAGCATTTTCTGGCATCTATTTGATGGTTCTGTGTGGGCAGGATGTGTGTTCAATCGACGGTGCCTCTGAGTCTGGACAATCCCCTTAAGTAGGTTTCCTCTGAAGACACTTGTGCACACCCCTACTCCCAACTCCAGCTACTCTTTGAGCCATTTCATTGGCTATTTCTTCTTTTCCAACTTTGTTTCCTATTAATATGTTAGTTTCCTACCACTGCTATAACAAATTGCCACAAACTCTGCAGCTTACAAAAACCACATATTAATCATCTTACAATACCAAATGTCAAACGTCGAAATGGGTCTCTCTGGGCTACCATCAAGGTGTCAACATAGCTGCCTTCCTTTCAAGAGATTCTAGGAGAGAAACCATTTCCTTGCCCTTTCCAGCTTCTAGAAGCTGCTGACATGCCTTGCTTTCCAGCCTTATGGCAAGTCTCTCTCATTGCTGTCCCTGGGGTTCTCCTCTGCCTTCCTCTTCTCCTTGTAATGGCCCTTGCAATCACACTGAGCCCACCTGGATCATCTAGAATCATCTCCCTGTTTTAGATCAGCTGATTAGCAAACTTAATTCCATCTGCAACCCTAATTTGGCAGGTAGCAGGTTCCAGGGAGGATGAAGTTATCTCTAGGGTCATTACTTTGCCATCATAGTCCCCTTTGTCCTTCAAATATGGTCTCTGTGTCCCTTTCAACCAGCAGTTTGGACAACACAATAGTAGCTGTAGAAGCGGCCACTGCCAGGGCTGTCCTGCCCACTTACATATCAATTTCACATAGACAAACACATAATTTTTTAGTATAAGTATGTCCCATTTAATATCTGGGACATACTTATATTAAAATGTTATTTGCGCTTTTTAGTACATATCTATGTCCCTGAGGTTTGCTTGCTCCCCTCTGCTGGGAGGGTATGAAAGGCTCACAATGCTTCCAGAAGAAGATTGGGTGTGGAAACTAGACATTGTACAGTCCCAGATGCCCACACTCTAAGCCTCTTCCTTTTCCATCACACCCCAAACAGCCTAGGGCCCCGTTCCCACATGACTTGCTCTGAACTTGGAATCATCAAAGCCATTATTTGCCTACATGTGATGGAAGCTTAAACCAGTTATGTTAACAACTGTTCTAAAAAACTAAAAAATTCCTTTAAGAACCACAGGAATGAATTCAAAGTAGATATTTCAGATAAGGTCCCCTGTGTGGAGGACTGTGAGATAAATTATTGTATGCCTCGTTAAATTTGGATCTCAGATAAATAACAAACAATGCTTTAGTGTAACTGTTACTGGCCTCCAGGTGAAGGTTTTCCCAAGTTCTTGTTGTTCATCATGGAAAAGAATTTCAAGATGCACCACGTAAGCCAAGCAAGTGAAAACCTTATTGAAAGTGCACTCTCAGGGAGGGGAGCAGGCAGGCTCAAACACAGCAGCTGCACTGGGAGGAAGCGCTTTTAGATCTTGTAGTCTTACTAATTGAGGGGAGGAACATTCAAAGCCAAGGGGTTAGCTATTACTAAAAATTTGGGTAATAATTTCTAGAATTGGGTTCCCTCCCATTTTTAAACTTGCTTTGGAACTGTCATGGTGATTTCAAGGGCAGAGAAATTTTAAAACTACAATGCAAATGATACTGTAATTAGCCAAAGCTCATGTAAGGTGGCAGAGATGGCTGACAAGCCAGTCAAAGACTGATTCTTGCCTGCAGTTATCAGCCCCTCTAGTTAGCTCCTGCTTAAGACTTGTTTATTTTAACACCTGCACCTGATCTTTAAGCCCCTGCATCCAGTCTCAGCCCTGTCTCCTAGTCTTCTACTCTAATGTAAGTATGCCCTAATATTGAATGGGACATACTTATACTAAAAAAGTTATTTCTTGCTTATCTGAAATTGATATTTAACTGGGTGTTCTGTATTTTTATGAGCGAAATCTAGCAACCCTATCTACCTGAACCTACTCAAATCATACTTAACAGGCAGCTCCATATTCTTCCTCACCAAAGTCCACACATTTTTCCAAGGTTCACTGTTCCCTCACCTTGCAGAGAACCGTATCAGACAGGTCCAAAAAACACTATAATAATAATCATTACCAGTAATTTTTAAAGCCACTGTGAGTCAGTCACTTCTTATACATTATTTCCACTTATGTTTATTATAATTCTCCAAACAGCCCTGCAAGGAAGAAATTCAGTCTCAGAGAGTACCTTGCCCATAGTCACCCAGCTGCTGAAACGCAAACTGAAAATTCAAACTAGGTCTGTCTGCCTGCAGATGCTAAAGTTGTCCTCCACCCAACCCCACACTCAAGGGGTCCAGATCTCTCCCCCAGGGAGCCAGGCCTCTGCCCTTCACAAAGTTTCCATGGTTTTACCATTCACACATTTCTATTCTCTGCACCAGGATTCTCTTTCTCTGGTATCAATAAAGCCATATTTGATTATCATCAAAATTGAAATAAATGTACCTGTCAGCCCTGGACAGGAAAAGATGAAAAGCACAACTGATCTACAGGACAGAAGGAATATTTTCTGCTGTCATGTGGCACGGGAGCTTAGCTATTTCTTTGCTATTTGCAGAAATTTCCTAAGTTGTTTTTAAAGTCTGAGGCGTATCACTTACTAGGCCAACTTTGACTAAACTGACAGGATCAACTTTTATTTAATTCCCTTTGATATTGGATCTGCTCCAAAGCACACATTTGATTATCTGAACTAAAGGAGGCTATTGGAAAATGCAAGATAAGGCGAAAATTAAATTTGCCTTCAGAATATATTTCTGCACTTACATTTGTGTAAGCTGTGAGTCTGCAAGCCGGAGACTCCTCTGCCTGAATTCTGTCCAGCTCAGCCTCCTCCCTTCTCTGTGCGGGAGCCAAAGCCCCAGACTGAGGAAAGCTCATGTGTGCTGTGATCTTTCCTCAAGAGGCAGGGAAAGGGTTAAGCGCTGGGTCTTCAGAGGGTTGTCCTACTAGGACACAGCTGAACATGACAGCCTCATCTTTCAGGACTATAGATCCAGGTCTACCGTCGCATTAAAAGTGCCTCCAAGTGATGAATGAGATCTAACTCCGTGCCTGCCATTGAATTATCAATAGGAACCATTTGTCCTTTCTTTCTTTGAACTGTGCTAAATGCTGGGAATACAAAAATACAGTATACATTATCATCTGTCCTCCAGGAACTCAGAGCATTGAAGGGAATCAGAACAAAAATGCAATGTAATATGAGCAGATAAATGAAATGTGGTCTATACCTACAGTGGAATATTATTCAGCCCTAAAAAGGAATGGAATTATGAAACATGATATAACATGGATGAACCTTGAAAACATTATGCTAAATGAAATCAACCAGACACAAAAGGAAAAATATTGTATGATTCCACTTATATGAGGTACCTAGAATAGGCAAATTCATAAAGACAGAAAGTAGACTAGAATTTCCCAGGGGCTGTACAGAGGCGGGAATGGGAGTTATGTTTAATGGGCACAGAGTTTCAATTTAGGAAGATGAAAAATGTTCTAGAAATGGATAGTGGTGATGGCTGCACAATATTGTGAATGCACTTAATGCCAAAAAATTGCACACTTAGAAATGGTTAAAATGGTAAATTTTATGTAATTGTATATTTTACCACAATTAAAAAGAAAACTATCACCAAACTGAAATTTCCTCTTAAGATAGTCAACAGGCTTGTTAGCAAAATTAAAAGCTGATGATTTCCTTACCAGAAAAAAGGGTAAATGCAATGTAAGTACTATTCATTCAAGAATTACAAAAAATCATCTGGAGAAATAAAACCAAAATGGCTGTTTGTTCACTAGGAGGCAGTATGAATTTGCTTTACAACAGTCGAAGCACAGGCAGTAATGTCTTTCTTTCACTTAGGAAATTCAATAGAGTATGACTCAGCCACAACCTGTTACAGTTGGATGGAAATCAAGGCTCAGTCATTTCACAAGAGGTTGGAGGGAGGAGCTTTCTTGAGGCGTGACAGGAGTCTCTGGGATTTAGTCACATCCCCCAGAGAAGTCTGCTGAGGTCATAGCTTGGCTGTTTTCCCGTAGGACATGCACGCCCTTCCTAACTTAGCTGCAAGGACCATCACTGAGACGCTAGAATTCAGGTCTCAGTAATCTATGCAGTGACTCTCCCCACTTCTAACTCTTGCCATCATGATCAGGGGTTTTATTTATTTGTTTGTTTATTTATTTATACATTTATTTATGTATTGCACATATACATTTATTGTTGTATATATTCTTTGCCAACAAAATCTAAGATGGAACAATTCAGAAATATGTATATCAACAATAAAGCAATATTATATGTAACATTGCATATATATAATATTGTATATATAATATAGTGTGATATACATATTTCTCAACTGTTCATCTTAGATTGCATTGGTAAAGAACATGTCCAACAATGAACATGAATGTGTAGCTTCCTTGTGAAAACCAGATATTAAATGTAAGTCAAACTCCACATTGTTTTTAATTTCAGTTTGAGTTAGATTTTCAAAATGTATTGAGGTGTAATAAAGGAATTGCCTGTACAAGAGAACACTATATTCCCAGCGCATCATATACAAGTGATGGGTTTATGCTACATGCCATCGCAACACAAGACTGCATTCTCAACATTTGTGAAAACAATATTTGCAAATATTACAAAGTTAGGATTAATTCCTTTTTAAAAAATTTTTTGAGCATGCTATCAAGAAAATGAAATATAACTAAAGTGATGCTTAAAATGCCATACAAATAAATAAAAATTCGACTCAATACTGATTTTCTTGCAAAGCAAGGTCAATGTCCCTAAGACACTGGCTAGTTGGACAACACTAACCTGGACCTCAGTAATTTTTTTAAAAAAGGAAAAGAAAGGTTATTACAATAAAAGTAGGACCTGGTGATGCCACTAGATTCTGTCTGTCTTTTCAGGAATCCACAATGTTATACCATCCTCCCTTTAGTGTAATTTTATCAACTTACCTCCTAACATTACCTTCTTATTTGCAATATGTGCTAAAATATTGTCCTATTAGGGTCGACTTTATTAAATGTCAGGAGGAAGGACATAAAAAGTGATTAATTAAACTGATTATAAAATGCTTTGCAAAGTACCATAGATTTTCCAAGTAATTAATTCAAAACACTTTACTGCGATGCTAAATGGCATGGAAGCAGAAGCATTTTGCTAATCAATAAATGTCTGTCTTAATTTGAGTTTATTGAGAGCATTTTGTTTCCCACTTACGATATGTATGTTCAGGTCCCTGGAGGGACATCAATCTCAAAATGACTTGACCCTTTCTCAAGAGTGGGCATCACATTCAGATTTCAATCCTGAAAGTATCCCTGCCATGCCCCCTATAAAAGGAGATTTCCACCTCAATGGGGAGTTGTAGTAGCACAATGCCCATATTGTTGGTATCAGTCAGGGTTATTTGTTGCAGTCAAATATCTGTTGCAGAGGTGGTCTGTCTGATTTAAGTAAGAACGGCCTTCCTGGAAGAATGCTAAGAGACTCACAAAATTATTGGAAGGTTATAAAACTATTGTCACCCTTCGGTTGTCCAAGATCATTGTCATACTCTTCTGCATTGGTAACGTTTGTTGAGTGCTTATCATGTGTCATGTTGTTCTAAAAGCTTTATAAAAAGTAATTAATTTAATTCTCTCAACAATTTGAGGAGGCAATATAGTGAGCTGAATAATGGCCACCAAAATATGGCACACCAAAATTATTAGTCCTGATCCCTGGAACTTGTAAATGTTACCTTATAAGGAAAAAGTGTCTTTGTAGATTTGATTAAATAAGGATTTTGGCTGGAGAAGATTATCAAGGATTATCCTAAATCCAATCACAAACGTCTTCATGAGAGAGAGAGAGAGAAAGAGGGAGATTTAGTACACAAAGAGGAGAAGGCAGAGACTGGAGTGATGTGGGCACAAGCCCAGGCACGCCAGCAGCCACCAGAGGCTGGAAAAGTCAAAAGAGGGTGCTTGGCCCCACTAACACCATGATTTCACATTCCAAGGCTCCACAACTGTAAGAGAATAAATTCCTGTTGTTTTAAGCCACTAAATTATAGAAATTTATTACAGCAGCCACAGGAAACTAACACAGGTAGATACTATTTCTATCCTCACTTTGCAAATGGTAAATGCTTTACCACTTGAAGCATGGAAAGGCAATGTAACTTGCCCAAGAAGTGGTAGAGCTAGAATTTGAACCCAGGCAGCTTGGTTGCAATGCTGGAATCTGGAATAAGAATCTATTCCACTGAAGATAAATCACCACTCTCTTTATAATGGAAGAGACACAAGGCAATCCACCAGCCACAAAGGTGCTGGTTCCCCACATCACCTCTCAGCCCCCAGGATACATCAGAGGCTCAGGGTTGGTCACTGCTGTTAGCAAAAGGGACACATGGCAGGAGGGCATAGCCAAGTCATGAGCCATCTCTGCCATCGAGGGCATTTTATCATGAGCCTCTTGAACAAGCAGGGACTGGAGCTCCTGGGAGAAGAGCCTGCCTGCTATACACAAAGCAGGTCCTTCACCCTTCTCAGTTCTTGTCATCCCGCTCTGCATTGATTTTCGAGGGCTGCCGTAATGAAGTACCACGCACTGGGAGGCTTAAACAACAGAAATCTATTGTCTCACAGTTCTGGAGGTCAGAAGTCTGAGATCAAGGCAGGGCTGGTTCCTTCTGAGGGCTGGGAGGGAGACTGTTCTGCGGCTCTGCCCTAGCTTCTGATGGTTTGCTGGCGCTCTGTGGCATTCCTGGGCATAGAAGCGTCACCCGATCTCTTCCTGTGTGTCTGTCTCCAAATCCCCAGTTCTATGGAATTAGGACCCACTCTAATGACCTTACCTGAAGTTATTACATCTGCAACAGAGCTATTTGCAAATAAGGACACATTCTCAGGTAGTAGGGGTTAGGACTTCAACACATGAATTTGTGGGGGACAAAATTCAACCCACACTAAATGCACTAATTTCAGTTTCACTGTTGATACTGAATTCAACCCACACTGCAATGCCAACTCAGCAAAAGCAGAGACTTTGCTTTTTTTTTTTTTTTTTACTATGGTTTGCCCAGCATCTGAAATAGTACTTGGCACATAATAGGTGCTCAACACATATGTGTTGGTTTTTGTTATTGCTTATTTTGACAACTTCTCAGAATCAAACTTTTTGTTCTATTTTGAACTCATTTAGCCCTGTGGCTTCAAAAGTAAAGACACATTTTTTCTTATACCATTTTTAAAAATTTCTGAATTTCAAACCGTGTCATGAGCCACAATGCTAAGAATTGAAAGGAGTCAAGCTGTACTTTAACTAATTGCCCTCAGAACCAAACCACTGCACCTCTCAGTCTAATTCTCTCATTCCTTCCCTTCACTTGATGTTGGCATTTGCCCCCTAAATCCTTGAGTCCTAAGGGCACGTCCTTCCAGGTGATCCCAGGTGAGAACTGAGTTGTTTTGCTGATGCCTGCTGTGGGCTGTGAGAATTCCCATCTCTTAACACAGGATGGGTTTTTTAGTGAGATCAGATAACCAATCCCAGATTCCAGCTTTCTGTGCCTATAGCCATGCATTGCTGGAACCAGTTTTGAAAGTGATTCTGGCCAGTTTAAAGCAGAAAAGGAATGTTTTGATAAAATATTGATTATTTCAAAAAAATTCTAAGAAAGATGCAAAAGCAAGAATAAAAGACACTAGGCAGCCACCAGGACCCTGACCAAAATCACTCCAAAGCCAGTGCAGTGAGGACCACTCTGTGGCTGTCCCTGAACACAAACAGCTGACTCGTGCCCTTCAGCCCTCCCCACCCCAGGCCTGGGCCCCAGACACTCACTCAGCTGATGCCTCTGCCCGAACACACACTCTGCTCTCCTTGGTCGGATCTAAGGAAGGTACATTGGTTTGATGGGCGATTCATTAAACATAAAATGGGGTTCAATTTCTAGACAGCTGAAAGAATGGTGAACATACATGACACGGTCTTAATTATCAGATCCATCGGAGCTTTCGAAGTAAAAGGACCACCTTGAATTTTCATAGTGATGTTCACTTTATAAAACACTTTCTTATCAGTACTTTTGGCTTACGCTAGTTGGGAGGGCAGCCCATCTCACTTTGAAATGGAAGAACTGAATCCATCACCCACCAATAAATGTCCCAACTTAAGACTGGGAGGCAGGATCCTGGTAGGGTGGCGATCGGAGTCATTTGCTTATGCTCGCCTTTATTAATTCCTTCATTCAACTGATGCATGGGGTCTCCACCATACACCAAGCCTTATTTTGGGTTTTACTTCCAGCACTAATACTGAGGAACATTGAAAGAATGACTTCATCTCTTGGTAGTTCAGTTGCTTCCTCAATAGAATAAGATGGCAAAATCTAGATTGTGAAGGTCTCTTATAGACTTAAAACTCTAGAAAAAGACATTTCTGGAATGCTGGATATTCTGGTATCTTTTAGCAGGAACATTAACCAGTCTAAGGGGACACATAAAAACTTAGAGGATCTCTTTTCTCATTAGGAGGTATGCCTTGCTGGGGGTCCATTGGTGTTGACTGTACACAGCCAAACACTCAATTTCCTCTGTGTGACAACTCTTCAGGAGCCTTGGGGGTGCAACGAGAGATAGGAGTCTTGGGGGTGCAGCCAGAGACAGTAGGCTGAGGATCTGAACAGAAATCAATCTTCCTAAGCTCGTTACCAAGGAAGAAAGCCAGGTTCTGAGGCTGCTGAAATGGGAAGAGGCTATAAGCATCAGAGGCAACTGCAAGTACAAGATTCTTTGCTTCTAGATGAATGCAAGAATTAAGCCACCACCATGAAAACTAATGCTCTGAAGCCTTCAAGACCAAGGAAGACCAGAGATGGCATCTGGGGAAGGGAGGCAGCAGGGCCAAGCATGTGGAAGCATGGAGCACACACAAGGTGCCCGTGACTTGCTAGTGGCTCCAGACAAAATTGCTGGAGCTCCAATGCCCTGTCAGAGTGAGGATAACAGGTAGTCAAAAGATACCAAGTCTCAGTTTGTGCATGAAAATGTTCTGGTAGAGGGCTTTGGCCCAACACACATAGAAGAGCTTCCCAAGAAGAGGCTAGATGTGGAATGGCTGGACGTAACCCCCTGGAAACTACGGCATATTCATCCTTATGGGCATTGATATTCTTAAAAGTTACCTAATGGCCTTTAGGGCTCAACATATCAGAAATGGGACACAAGAGGCATGGGTCAAGGTCAAAAAAAGACAGCACACGGCACACAGATCAAGAGGACAGACAGACCTGTGGACTTTAGTAAAACATTGGTGATCAAAGAGACAAAAATAATGAGCATGCAACATGACTACAGTTGGTTCCTTTTAGGGATAAGTAGACAAGAATATGATTCAAATGCAGGTTTGAAATTGAAGATCAGTCCGTGAAGGCAAGGAGAGATGGGATACAAAAGTCTAAACCAGTGCAGAGATTGGATGTCTATCCAAGGACAAGGCAGGGGGTTGGCAGAGGTCCACGTGGCAAGTGACCAGCTGAGGCCCAGGCAGGTGGCATTCAGGATGTCCAACCACTGGATGGGCTGAGTACTATGTGAAAACAATGCCCTCACTCAAGAAAGGGGCAGAAGAAACAGTTACTGCGGATCTGAGGCACAAGGCGGGCATCAGTCACATTGCAGCAAGACAAGGCTAACTCTGTTAGTGCTGCCTGGGTCACTGCATTCTGTATCACATGATTCCACCTGATCCAGCCAAGGTGATGGACTCAGAGACAGGCACCTGACCTCGGGGTAGTCAGTCCAGAGACTGGGCAGACCAATGACAATCTAAAGTGAAATCAGG
>VBSM01000605.1:12778868-12795539 GCA_008086735.1 Cheirogaleus medius
AAAAAAAAATAAAGTGAAATCATGAGCTGAGGCCCTCGAATTCTCACTCTTTAAAACTTAGGAAACATGGAGAATTTGAGCCAGTTCAGAGGTTGCTAAAGCCACAGGGAAGGGGAGAGGGGCCAGGGCAGCCATGGTGGGCAGCATTCAAGCTGGAGTTAAAAGCAAACAAAAGTTCTAACTGAGCAGAGAAAGCCACTGGTGGGAAGCAGAGTGAAACTGACAGTAGAGCAGGAACCCTGGAGAAAGAGAGGCTACACGGTCCCTGAGAGTCGTAAGACAGCTGGCCCTGCAAGCTGCCTTCAGTTTCAAACATGTCCTTATCCCTTTTCATGAGGTGACTTTCAGGGAGTCTCTCTCTCTTACAACCGAAGTTCCTAATTAAAACAGTAGAACCTAATGCCAGGGGCCCTCTCACCAAGAACCCCTCCTGCACATTTATTATGTGCAGGATGTCTGGGCGGGGTTGGGGAAAACTTCCAGGTGAAAGTTGAGTGGCCCTAACTTCAAGGTCAAAATGTTTAAGAAGTTGAGAGTCAAGCAGGTAAAGTTGATGCTTATTATTCACAGATTCTGTATCTGGAAATGCACCTGCTTGCTAAAATTTATTTGGAACCCCAAAGTCAGTAAGTGAGGCACTTTCCTCTGTCATTTGCAGACACGCACAAAGCAGCAAAAACTTGTGTCACCAAACACACAGCAGAGGGCCCACAAGTCCATGCTCTGCCTTCTTGTTTCCGCTCTCGTACAGTAAGTGTGTCCTCTCCACAGTCTATTCAGCGCCACATTGTTTACATCCTTATGCTTTTTCTTGGTAATTTCACCTTTCAAAACGGCCCCCAAACCTAGTGCTGAAGTTCCGTCCAATGTTCCTAATCACAGGAAGGCTGTGCTATGCCTTACGGAGAAAATAGGTATGTCGGATAAGCTTCATTCAAGCATAAATTGCAATCTTGTTGGCCATGAGTTCAATGTTAATGAATCAAAAATGTCCATTAAATAAAGTGTCTTTAAACAGAAACACACATAAAACAAGGTTACGTATTGATCAGTTGATGAAAATGTTATGACCAGAGGCTCACAGGAACCTAACCCTGTATTTCCCCTAGGAGCAATGGCTTAGTAGTCTCTAATTCAGAGTTTGCAGTGACTTTATAAAACAAAACTACCTCGAATAACAAGAACTGACTGTACATTGCTTTAATATCCTCTTGGGAAATGACCCCATCAATCATATTCATTGCTGTATTCTCAATATCAAGCAGAGTGCCTGGCACACAGTAAGTGAGCAATAAATATTCATTGAATAAAGAAATAAACAAATTCATTCTCTAAGGACCGAAGCAACCAGCAGCTTGTGTCAGCGATTTTCTTTGGTCTTGAGAATCCATGGTAACAAGGATCTTTCCAAAAGGCATGAGTGTCGCCTGCAAAAAGGGTGATAGCCCTGGGGGTTTGAAATTACCTCCTATCAGTTGCTATACTGCTGCAAAAATTCCCACTCCACCCTCAGCGCTTTCATTTCCGGAGCTGTTTGACAATACTTGCCCGACACAGCATCAGCCTCGGACATGGCGTGTTGGTAAGCGCTGCTGCCTCTAGACGGGGAAACAGACATGGGGAATCCAATTTGCGGGTCTGGGTCAGCAGTCACACGGGAGAGCAGATCTGAAGCCCCTGGTGTGTGCGTCATGACCCTTGGCCAGTATTCATTTCCTCAAAGTGAAGTCATTTTCCAGAGAGAATGACTTCACATTTGGGTAATTGGAGGTGTCACTATAACCAGAATTGCAATGTTAGTGCTTCCGTGGCTGGGCCATTTGGGACTTACATTTTACTTCGTTATGTTTCATTGTAAATATTTCCACTGTCAAAACAGAGTTCCGTTGGCAGTCTTTGCCCAGAAGCAGCTCAGACCTAATTAATTTAGCATGCAGAATTTAAAGCTGTCTTCCTCCAGCCTTGTTTCCTATGTTGTCCTGGAAGCAACAAAAACGAGAGAATGAAGGGGTGCTACATCCACGACTCTCAGCACACATTTTCATCTTCTCCCCAGCGCAATTATCTTACTAGGCACTGAAAAATCTATTACCCCGATTTATGGCAGCTCTGGAATCATAAGAAAGAACAAATTGTTCCCATTTTGATTGCAAAAGATAAATTGCAATCACTTCAGAAGGAAGCTCAACACCGGAAGCCCTTGTCAACCGCAGTTGGGGGGAAAGAGACGTAGTCACAGCAGACAGCGGTGGAAAGAGTCGTTTCTAAGGTGTCATGTTTCTGATCACAAGCGAAGCTGTATGTGTCACTTGTGCAGGCTGGCAGGCTGGGAGGAACATCGCCAAATGTAAATTTAGAGAGATTAGTAAATGACTCATATATTGTATGTCATGTTCGTATTAGCCATAATGAGACAGATTGCAAACACCAAGTGATCAACACAATATTTGCCATTCCCAGAGAAGCCAGAAATAATCTCAGAGTTCTCTCCTAAAACTTGGGCATTAAGTCAGAGCACATGCTAAGATATTAAGCACACATTAGCCCCTTCCAGGGCACATGGCTTGGGGGACGGGAGTAGCAAAACTGGAGGAGTGTTAAGTGCTTCAGTCTTATAGGAAGACAAATTTTAGAGTAAGCAATGGAGGCTGCAGAGAACAGAATGAGCTCTGAACCAAGCATAGAAAGACTTGAGTACCTACCTGTCTATCCTAAATGGCTATGCCATTTGAGACAAGCCACTTGGATTTTCTGGGTCTCAATTTTGTCATCAGTGAAATAGGAATCACTAAAAACTTCCCTCTTTGCAAAACAGAGTTATTAGAACATGCTATGAGATCATGTGCAAGGTTTTCAGAACTCTGTATATTAGCTTCATATGACATATAAGGGTTGGAGAGAAGTTATGTAATGTAAATTTAAATTTTATAAATGTTAATGTTCATAAACGGATTATTGAACTCAGGTACTCTCCCCGTCCACAGCCAACACAGTTGTGCAGGCAGAACACACAGTGGAAGGAACCAGCTTCAGAGTCAGGACACTTTCCCAGCTTTGCTACTAACTAGCTATGAAGTCTGAGCACATCACAGCCACCTTGGATATGGATTTAGCCATCTAGAAAATGAAAGAACTGGGCTAGGTGTTTTCTAAGCCCCTTTTCCTCTCAAAGATTTTATGGAGGATTTTTTCCATCTGTCACTCTGAGTTACAGATACTTCCAATCCCTTACCATGTTAGGGATCTTGTTTATTCCAACCCTATGGAAAGTGGCACTGCCCTAAGTGATTTTAGGGCAGAGAGGACCACTGAAAGCAAAAGAATGCATTTCTTTTCTTCTTCATTTCTGAGGTCCCAGAATAATTCATAGGAATTAGAAATGGGGACAGTTACATTCAAGATTCCTGATTTATTAATAGGAAGCGAGGATTTGGAAGGAGAGCTGACTTTGCCAAGTGTCACAAACTCCTGAAAGAGATCATATTTGAGCTGAGTAGTTGTATGAACCTGTGTTCAGTAAAAGCATATCGATTGGGCAAAGTAGTCTTCCACAGCAGAGAAAAAAGGATGCGGTGAGCACAAGGCAGAGTAGGAAAGCTCCCCAGACTTCAATAATGTATTGTTAACCGGCCTAATCTTCTGAGAAAGTGTGAGACCTCAAATTAACAGCACTGAATTGAGTCTAATAACTACATTGCACAACATCATATCTACTCCTCAATCAATACTTAATTTTCTCATACAGCCCTCAGCCTCCCGCAAGCTTTCATTGTAGTCTGCAGAGAACAGCACTGACCTTGAGGAACACCGGTCACCTTCAACCTTAATATCCTCAAATGGCCATATGTGTCTTGAAATATTCCATAGGCAAATAAAGGCTGAAATGCACACCCAAGAAAAAAAAATTGTTCTACGATATTTACTTCGTACTGTGTCAGATTTGTCAGTTCTTCACTCTAAGTCTACCATGATTCAAATTTGGAAATCAACCTGTGCTTTTAGGAGACATAACTTTGAGAGACTTCGCTGGAGAGTCACATAAGTCAAATCAGCAAATTCCCACTCCAAGGCCCCTTTTTGCTACCTAATTCATATTCTACAATCCCGAGGCTTTGGTCACTGAAGCTCAGCAAGTCTAGAGGGAAAATGACTTTTTCCATTTCAATTAGCAAAGGTTACTCTGGAGTGTGACAGGCGGATTAACTTTGAATCTTCAGGGATTTCTTTAATATTTTGTTCCAGCATCTCAATGCTGTATATTACATAGTACAGCTATTTTTTTAAGGTAGGGAGAGGATTTTCCAAAATATACAATCTTTTCTCTATCTACTCATTTAATTCCTAAATCAAGTGCTCAGTTGATATTCCTTCAAAAGAAAAATAATGTTAAAGGAGCAGCTGAAGTCTCATCACATCCCCCAAAATGGTCTTTGATAACCATTGATAATAAACCTTTCTAGGGTCTGGTTAACCTTTCTATTTGTGTTAGGTTTATTTTGTTAATATCACAAATTACCTGTCCACATTTAGCAGGAAAACAAGTGCATCATTGTTGTGGAATTTTCAGAATAATCCTTAAGATTCATCATGATTAGATTATGTCACATGAACCAGTTCCTGAGAACAGAGTAAATGGTTTAACCTGGGTCACATGTTCCAACCCAGGATCTACCAAAGCTCTTTTATCAGAATAAGTGTGCATGCATCTTGGGCAGCAAAAACATCGTGCAATTGTCTATTATATCGTTGTATTTAAAACTTTTCAAGTTCATTATAAACAAATGAGTATACTATATTCATAACTGTTACCTCATTGTTGGACATTTTAGTTCATTTCTAAAATATTATTATTAATAAACAGTCACCCAAACAATAACTTTGCCCTGGAATATTCATTTTATTTGAGATCAATTCCCTGAAATATATTTGCTGCAGCATAACTGAGTCAAATAGAATGAATATTTTCAAGGCTTGTAACACATATTGCCAAAGTTCCTTCTAGCAAGCATATATCACTTTATTTTTTTAGCTAACATTCTGTGAGAACATCAGTGCACTCTCTCCAACAAGAAGCATGTTCATCTTCCTCCATCTTTGCCAATTTGATAGATTCAAAGAAGACACAGAGGAAGCTTGATAAAATCAGCAGATCTGATCATGTGACTTTCCTGCACACCAGATTTCAATGACTTCCCAAGGCCTTGAGGACCAAAGTCCAAACTCCCTGGAATGACTCAGAAGGACTTCTAGGATGTGGTCCCTGATGATCTGTCCACCTTTCTCTCTGTTCCTTCCCAGCCCACCCCTAGCAAAATGAACTACTTAGAGGCTCAGAGACACTGCATCTGGGTTTATATTTCTGTGTCTTTGCATATACTCTTCCCTTCTCTGCTCATTCTAGCTCCCATCTGAGAATTCCCTCCACCTGTATCTACCATCTGATTACAGCTTCAGTCACACAGCGCTGCATTAGCCTTTGAAATCATGCCACTCAGGATTAAGAGAATTTGGTAACTAGCAAAATGTCTTGAGCTTGCCCTGCACCCTCGGATCATGCCATCACGTCATGTCCTGAACATGCAGCCCCTGAAGCAGCATGTGGGGGCAACAGCGCCCGCCCAGGGGACTTTCAAACCCGCTTTGCTTTCAGCCAATCACTGCCCAGCCCAGAACCCCACCCTCAAAACCTCTCCCTGAACTCTACAGGTGCAAGGCCAGTGTGGGGACACAGATTTGGGCCTGATTCTTTTTTTCTTATTAGGCTGCCTAGCAATAAACATTTCTCGCTGCAAAAGGCATTGCTATTTTACAAATACCATCTATTGCTATTAGATGGCATAATAAATAATAAAATTTAAAATACTCTTTGGGATTTTTAGAAGCCCAGCTCTGCAATACTTGAATAGAAGCATGTTTTATCACCTCCACAGATCTCAACCATATGGGTGAGGAGAAAGTGACACATGGAAAAAAAAAAAAAAGAGTACCTATAGGAGAAATAAATGCCAGCTATGAGATTCACCCAAATCCACTTATTTGGTGCTTACAGACAGGGCCTGGGGCTCCGAGGCGGCCTCCAGCTCCCCAGTACAGAAAGGGAGTCTGCAGTCTCGGTAGACTGTGCTGCTGAAAGCCATTAGCCCGACATGTGGTCAGGGTTGAAATGGCCAAAAGAACATTTTACACCATCTGAATCAGCATTCTCCAGAAAACAGAACCATAATAATGAGCAATACAGCCAATGCAGAAACGGTGTGTCCACCTCACGAAAGATAAACCTGGAAAAGAAGCAGAGAAGGGCAGCACCTAAAACCAAAAAAGATTCATTTAGGAAGATACTGTCTGAAAGGCAACAGAGCATGATGCGGAAGAATGAATATGCAGATTATGCATATCGGCGCTGATTGATGGCTTTTTGGCCCTTCAGCTGACGATCGCTGGCCCTGGCACCGAAGAGAGGCTGTCGTCACCGCTTCTGGAAAAGAGAAGCTAGGTTAGACAGCTGCTGTCACTTCTCATAAGCTTCTCAGGAAGGGCCGCCGCTCGCACCTGGATGGGGCCACCGAGTACTCTGGGGCTCTCGGAAGTCACCAGGATCCGAGGAGGATTCATCGGACCATGTCTCTAAAGCACTCTGAGCTCCTTGGAGGGAGGAATTTTAATTATGGAATTGGCCAGGATCAAGTGGGAAAATAGACAGGAAAATAATACCACTTTTGTCAGGGGTAGAAAAGAATAGTCAGCGTTTGGATAATTTTCTTGCCTTGAGTAATGCATCTGTCTTTTCCCTCCTCCCTCTTCTAAAACCTAAATATTGCTTGAGTAAAACACAGTAACCTTATGTCTCCATTTGCTCATGGGATGTGCTGTAGCTGTTCTTTTTGTTGATATGATTATTCAGATGCATTATTATTCAAGTCAATTTTTTTTTGTTTTTTTTTTGTTTTTTGAGACAGGGTCTCACTGTGTTTCCAGGCTAGAGTGCCATGGTGTCAGCCTAACTCACAGCAACTTCAAACTCCTGGGCTCAAGTAATCCTTCTGACTCAGCATCCCGAGTTGCTGGGACTACAGGCATGTGCCACCATGCCCGGCTAATTTTTTCTATGCATTTTTAGTTGTCCAATTAATTTTTTTCTATTTTTAGTAGAGACGGGATCTGGCTCTTGCTCAGGCTGCTCTCGAACTCCTGACCTTGAGCGATCCGCCTGCCTTGGCCTCCTAGAGTGCTCGGATTACTGGTGTGAGCCACCACGCCCAGCCCAAGTCAATTCATTTTTGAAAATTGCCTTTTAAGAGGAGAAAGATGAGTCTTTTCTCTGACTAAGCTTCCTATTAAATCTATAGGAAAAGCATATTTACCTTAATTTGGTTGCAAGATTTGGTTATAGATGTAATTTGTTTGCTCATATATTTATTCCATATTGAGGAGTAAATACCAGGTAGTAACCACTTTACAAAAGCACACTGTGCAGTTTAAATTTGTAGGAAATTTAGTTATACTTCAAAATTAAGATTTAAAAAAGCCAGGCAGAGCTCTTTAGTTATGACATTGTGAACAGGTTCGATTCCAGGTTTTAAAAGTTCATATTGATATACCATCCACAAAAGACTGAAATAATCTGCATTTTGGCTCATGCAGAGAAGTATGCTGCATTTAATCATGTGCATTTGGGAGGTGGGAGGTTTGACTTTGTTTCCATCAGGATTAATCAGTTCAACTAATGCTATTAATTAAGAGGAAGGAATTAGATTCAGTGAACTGGGAATAGATGAAAGATTATCTAACATTCACAGACTTAGGTTCTAATTTTAATAAAGTTGGAAAAGAATTTGGATTGATAGGTCCTACCTTGATATTATGGGCCTTAGAATGCAGAAAGCAGCATGGAGTTTTTCTAGGCCAATGGGCTAAAAAGTTAGTATAGAAAATGACAGGTGCTCACAGGACTTGGAGATTTGCACAGTGCTTGGCACAGACACACCCCTCATTTCACGAAATCCATCATTAAGGCAGGAAAACAAAAGTGGGCTGAAAGTGGAGGAACGAAAGTGGAGTTCAGAAAGGGAGTTAAGAGAAGCCCCGGGCACAGTCTCTTCCTTTGGCGCTCCAATTCAAAGGCATCCCAGGTGTGAGTCCCCACGCTTCAGTGTACGGCTGAGATGAGCTACCTGACAAATTGAAGCCAGCTGCCTTCAGTGTCAAATGTCTTTCCCTGTGGTGCCCTGCCTACATGTCAGTAGCCATATACCAAATTTTGGGTGCCTGCTTGGGAATTATACCCCAGGAGGCGTCCGTGAAGGCAGCTGGGGGCATCTGCCAACATCTGCAGAAGTCTGCTCAAGGTGTTGTTTTCCTGGCACTATGCAGTGCAATACAGGAACATTTTTATCCTTAATTAGAAAAGAAGCAACCCAAGCAAGAGAATTTCAACCATTTGACCGATCAATAAAGAGAAATGAAATCTCCACAGGTCAGGGATTTGGTTGCTTTTGCCTTAATTGCTTCAGGATCAATCCTTCTCTGGAGCTTCCCAGAGCCATCCTCAGGCCCTCACCATCATCCCTCCCACCTGGGCCCCTGGGTCAAGGGCATACAACTCTGGATTGGATGGTTCCCAGCTATGGATCATCTTTTTCATTTGCATTATGATTTCATCTTTGATCCATTGGGCCATTTAGACATGTAGTTTAATTTCTAAATATATGGGGAGTTTTTTCAATTTAATCTTCTTGCCATTGATTCCTAACTTAATTGCACTGTGGTGGGAGAATGTGATCTGAATATTACCAGTTCTTTGAAAGTGGTTGATACTTGCCTATGGCCTACGATATGGTCGATTTTAGTAAATGTTCTATGTGTGCTTGTGAAGAATGCATGTTGGAGCAGAATTCTACATATGTTCAATAAATCAAGCATGGTAATTGTATTATGCAAATCATCCTTACCATTTTTCAGTCTGTTTCCGCATATCAATAATTGAGAGAATAATTGAGAGAGGTGTTTAAATCTCCCACTAGGATGGTACATTTGTCAACCAATTCTTCAATTTAGACCTATCAATTCCAATCATGCTTTTTGTCTTAAAGTGTACTTTTTTTGATACTAATATGGTTCTCCCAACTTTTCAATTGTATTTGACAGGTACATATTTTTCCATCCTCTTTCCACCATTCTGCTCTTATAAGAATATTTCTTAGAAATGTCATAGCATTCAATCTCTTTGGGATTTTCCCCCCAAAACCTGACCAGGTTTTCTTGACAATCTTTTTTAAGTAGTAAATTCAGTTTATTTATTGTTTTTGAGATAAATGATATAGTTGAACTTGCTTCTACTATCTTGCTTTTAAATTTTCCTATGCCTGTTTTACTCCCCCTTTCTTATTCTTTAATGCCTCTTTATTCACCCGAGAATTTTTGTTTGTTTTCATAGTATTTTTCCATTTATTCCCTTTACTGGCTTGGAAATTAAAGCACCTAAATCTGATCTTTTCATACCTTTAAAATTTTACTATGTGTGTTTGACTTAACAAAGTCTAGTATTAGATTATATCTTAATCTCTTTACCAAAAATACAAGGACCTCAGGGCACTTTCACAAAACCTCCATCCTTTCCCTGATACAATTGACAAGCTGACAGTTGGCAAGTGCTTCCACTCTGGGTCTTTTTTAAAGATAAAAATTAATCATTATTTGCTAACCCAGAAACTCTTCGTTTCAATGTGTGTGTATCCACCATTGTATTGGATCACCGTTCCTTTCTGCCTCACACACCTTCCTTTTGCGATCTTTTTCATTTTTCGTCTTCCTGAAGTACACACTTTAGAGGTTCGTTTAATGCCAATTTGGTGGTGGTAGATCCTATACACTTTTTATCCAAAAATGTCTGTTTCTCCTCTCACTTTTAAAAGATTATTTTTCTAGATACAGAATTCTAAGATGACATGTCTTTTCTCTCGTGAAGACATTATTTTGTCTCCTGTCTTCCACATGGCTATGGAGAAGTCTGCTCTCTAATTGTCAGCCTTCATAAGTGATCTGTCTTTTCCTCTGACAACTTTAAAGTCTTCCCGCTGGCTTTGGTACTGTGAAGTTCCATTGTGCTGTGCCTAGGTATGGAATCTGCATACTCATCTCTTCCAGCCATCCGGAAAAATTCTCAGCAATTATCTCTTCAGATGTCACCTTGTTTGAGTCACTCTCTACTGTCTTTCTAGAATCCCTTAGGTTTTTGGTCTACCTTTCATTCTATGATCCCTCTTAAATGTTTTCATCTCTCCTCTCTATGTGCACACTGGGTAATTTCTTCAGCTGTATCTTCTCTCTTTGGGTGTGTCTAATTCACTGTTTCTTTACCCCACTGGGGATTTTTTTTTTATTTCAACAACTATAGTTTCCATTTTCAGAAGTTCTATTTTGTTATTTATTTATTTATTTTTTTTGGTCACCCTGATGTCTCCCTATTGCCCGCCCATCTCAGTGAGTCCCTCCTCTAGGAGTGGTAGGGGTTCACTTGTCCAAGACAGACACCCTGAAGGCTGGCCTCCTAGAAAAGGGCTTGGCCTCCTGCAAAGCTCCATGGAAACCAGCCACAGCTCGATGCTTAGGGCAATCAATCCTAGTCAGCCTCAAAGCTTGGCCTCTAGCCCTCCGGCCATGCCTGGGGATGGACTGCACCTCCTCATCCGTGAACACTGAGTTGGCAGACCAGCGCTGGAGCCAAAGTTCTGCCACATCGCATTGCTGTTGGGATACCTTCCCAAACACAGCCCAAGGCCAGGGACCTCCCTATGGATTCTGATGTCTGCCTCTGTACTACCCTAAGTCTGTGCAAAATACCTAATGAACACTGCCTCCACGAGTTAATGCCCCGTCTCCAGGCCAGCTGCCCTCCAGCTGCTGGTCCTCAGTTTAATGCCCACTCACAGATCAAGATGCTACTGTTGGCATCTGTTCCCAGGATAGCCCTTTCCTTCTGCTAGCTTACTGCTCAGGGTCAGCTCATAATTTGCTACTTTGGGGAGGGATGGGAGGGAATATCCCCTCCAATCTTCAAGCTAGGCAATTCATCAAAAGATACAATTTATTTAGAATCCAGTTGTTTCTCAGGAGGAGGACTCCCCCTAGAGAATGCCAGCCCCAAACTGCCAGAACAGAAGTCTCAGGGAGAACACCTTAAAATTCATTCTAACCATGACCTAAAATGTAATGGATGTCCCAACATGCCCCACCCCCTTAAGTCTCTTCGTAGCATGCCCACCTTCTCCTCCACACCTACTCTACCTTTACAGCAAAGCCACAGCCAGAGGCTGGTTTCAGCAGCCTCTCCTCTGCCACTGACACACAGCCCTTGAGAGAAAGTTCCCCAAGAGCTTGGGAGAATGCTAGGAACATGCCAAAATCTAAAACATTGGTCAGAGGCAGTTGTTCTCAACCTTGCCTGCAGGTTAGAATCACTTGAGGAGTTTGTAAATATCCCAGTGCCCAGACAGCATCCCAGATCAATCACCTGAGAACCTGCAGTGTGAGACCCAAGCATCAGTATTTGGATGCAAAGATACATAATTCTCGATCTTTGTCCCAGATGAGCTCACAGACCATGGGAGGAAACAGAGAAGCAGACTGCCAGAACAATGTGACATAGGCCATACCAAAGAGCTGAAGTGGATCAGGACATGCCACCCCAAAATATCCCACTTTGGCATATGGATTATCTTGAGCTGAAGACAATTGAGAAACAGCAGATGCAGAAAGAAGCCTTCTCAGAGATTTCCTTATCTGACTAAAAGCAGAAACTTCAGAGAAATGAGGACTGTCATAAATCCCCTCTTCGGAGGAGTTTCACAGCCATGAAGTTGAAAAGTCAGCACCAAGATGAATCTGCAGAAACAAGCCTTACCAAAATAACCTTTATCTTCCATTAGTTTCCCCATATATTTACCTTCCTACAATTTACTGCCCCTAGAAGCCTAAACCCCAATTTCCTTTGTCTACTCACATCTCCATCATTTATTGCCCTTTGTTAAAATGGTATATAAGCTTCTGATTTAACTACTTCCTTGGGTTTTCACTTCTTTCCTGTGAAGCCCCTGTGCACATAAAAATATTAACATCAGTAAAGAAACATATGCCTTTCTTCTTTAAACTGTCTTTTGTCAGTTTAATTCACAGGCCCCCAGTTACTGAATCTGAGAGGGTAAAGGAAATGTTTCTCCTCCCCTACAGACCTGTGTGAATGCATTAGGAGCAGAGAGAAGGGAATGTTTATTATTTCAATGAAGGGATAGGGGTGGGGGGAGAAGGTCAGGGACAGATTCACGGAGGAGGGAGGATACACCTGTGCTCTGCCTTGAAGAATAAATAAGAATTTGCCAGGTGGGGAGAATTCCAGGCAGAGGGAAGAGCAGGTGGCAGGCACAGAGGCATGAGAGAGCAGAATGCCCTCAGGGAACATCAAGTCTGGGAAGCAGAGCTTATAAAAGTAGCGCAGAGTCCAAAATGGATCAGAATGCATAATCCCTTCTCACAGATGACCATAGAGACCCCAGCATCCTGGGGGCCTGAGCCAAGAGGGATATACCTTAGGGCGTGAGACTGTGAAGCCAAGCTGGGGTCCAAAATAGGAATATCCTTTCCACTTCCGAAATCAGAAGCAAGAAGTGACCATAATGAAATAAAGTAGACCAAGGCTTGAGATCATGGTCAAAAGACAGTAAGAAATGGAGAGCTGAGGAACAAACTGTCATATACAAATCATATGCAACATACAAACTCTTGGAGGAAACGCGTGCTGTTGGCTCAGGACACTCCCTTTCCCCTACCAGGAATCAACCTGTGTGGTCATCCACACCTGCTAGTGAACAAGGGATTCCAAAGTGAAGAGCTGGTGTCACTGACTGGCAAAGTGGGTTTGACTCTCACTGTGCAAATCCAACGTATGTGAAGCATGATGCTGCTTTTATTTTCTTTAAATGAAGCGAAGGCTAGTTCTGAGCCTTCTTTCTACTGGGCTGATGGTGAATTCACCCTGGTTGTCACTCTCTCTCTCATTCCCTGAGCCCTGGGGTCCTGGATAGAATGAAGCACTTGAGGAGGCCATGAAAGAACCACTGCCCAAGCCTGCACGGTGCCCAGAGAGCAAGGGGTCCACAGATTCTCCCACCTGGTGGGGGGGGAATCACCCTCTATGTCGCCTGGTTCCTCCTCCTTACAGCACATTTCCCACCAGCAGCTCGGTCCTCCTGAAAACCACAGCCCTGGTGGAAGGACTATGCAGGCAGCATCTACTCTCCACCTAGCCACCCAACCGGCTCAGAGGCTTGAGTAGCTGGTGGCCTGCAGACAGGGAGAGGAAAATACAAGTGGCCTCTCAATAAATGCCAAGCTCTCGCCTCCGCAGAGTGCAGCACCCCAGCCACTCAAGGGAAGGAGCCCCGCTCACAGAGGCACCGTGTAAGTGCTCCCACCTCACAGCCATCCTGGGAGGTGAGTGCTATTAGTACCCGACCCCTTTACAGAGGAGGAATCTGAGGCCTGTCCAAGTGCAGTCCTTCTCTGGGAGTGGGCTCATTCTCTCTGGCTCCGCATTGCTCTAGGGCCCCAGCCAGGCTTTGGGAGCCTGTCAGTTTCCCCAGGGCTGATGACAGGGTTTTTAAAAATTCATCAAAGGAGGAGTGTTCTAATTCTCCTCCCTTTCCAGGACCTGGAAGCCTGCACTCTCAGCCCCCTTGAAGCCAGGTGTGACCATGTGACTCACTTGGGCAAGTAAAGCATGAGCAGAGGTTTCCTGCCTCCTTTCCAGGAGGAAGCATTTAAAAGCCTGTGTCCTCCTACCTCTTTCCTCACCTCAGTGGCCTGGGAAACACATATGTGTTATCACAATTTAAAAAAAAAAGATAAGGCCCCCATTAGCCTGGGACCCTATGTGACCACAATCAGCAAAGCCCCTTGGACATGCAGTATGAGCTTAAAGTCAACTTTTGTTGTGTTAAGCCACTGAAATTTGGGGATTGCCGCAAATCTTGATAGCATTGTGTTGAACCCAGAGTGTTGGTTTCCATAATCTCTCCTGAAAACTCTACTGTGTAACCACAGATAACACTCTCACTGTTTACTATTTGTTAGGGTTATGAAAAATAACTTAATAAAGAAGCCGTTTGGGGTTCCATTTCTTTTGACAGCATTTTGGTCAGAATTTTAAGTCACTCCAACAATAAAAAAAAAAAGAAAGGAAACACTACTATAACATCAAGCCTTAAGTGCACATTGCATTCTAATGTTTACAAAACTCTTTTGCCTATGTTTGTAATGTGACACACACACACACACACACACACAAAATAAAAACCCTGAGCTGGGAATTGTTTCCTCCATCCCCATCCAAGAGCTGAGAACATGGGGCTCCAGACAGACCAAGAAGTGACATATCTAGGACTAGAACCCAAGTTCAAGGGGCCCAGAGCCCCCTTCTCTGTGCCTCACTAATAGTGAATACTGCCGGGATTGTGTTTTCATCTCATTTCTAAACACCAGTGCCCTATAGTTAAGATAATATAACCAGCGTAAGAACTCAAAGTGCTTTAAACCAAATTATAGCAATATATTGCAAAGCTTAGCATAACATTACAAATAGCTCATTGAACCAAGGCAGTTTGTTTGCAGAGCGAGCAAGCAGATTTTCTGCATAATATAGCAGTGCAGCTGGTAATGGCAGCCGCTGAAATAAAGGCTGGGAGGGGGACCTCATTTATGGACAAGTAGTAGACCCTAATGAAATTGCATTTTGGCCCTATCATCATCCTTCTGAGAAAATTCCCCTTGAGGTTTTCCATTTGAATCCTGGGCATATTTATGAAGATCAAAGTAATGGCTTTTTAAAATTAATTACATGAATTTGTAGCTCAACAACATTGAGTGAAAGGCGGGTGTTGTACCCCATGCCTTGTTACAGCTGTACATCACACACATCAAAAGCCCAGGACGCCAGAGCGAGCACGTTCCCTGCTACATCAGCCCCCGAGCAGCCGGGACGGACGTGGAAAGAGTACAAAAGATCAGTCCCCAAAGTTGTTGTGACAGCTTAATTGTATTATAGTGCTCTGATAATTCCCATTTATTTGGCTTTTTCCTCCGAGCAAATGCTGGCCCCCCAAGCACAGCTATTACCGGGAGAATTAAGATTCACAACTTTGATGGGTCCTCGCTCTCCGTAATACCAGCCCTGCTCCAAAGTCCTGGTAATTGTTCCGCCCTGATCAGGACTTCTCCCAGCCTTGGGCATGCTGAGACCCGACAGCAGCTAACTAATTGCAATTAAAATCTGCCACGTGAGTGGAAGAGAATAACATAAATTAATCAGTACATTAGCAGAATTACATTTAAATGTTCAAATGTGCATTCAACATAGTGGGACATTTTAAATTATAATGCAAAGTACTTCATTATGGATGCTGATATTTTAATGAGGAAATGTGATGTTTGGTTAAATAGGAGTACAATATAGAGACTTCCTTAAAATTAGCATCAATGATGCATTTTAATTCAAAAAACAAGTTGTGGTCTGTGTAATTCCTGCATATAAAGTGGAAAAATTGCCTGGAGCTGTGGAAACAGTTGAACATCTCATTCTCTGAAGAATTAATAATTTCAGCTGTACTAACTAGCACTTTATGTAAATTGTCAGATAAATCACAGCAATAAATACAGGTTTTAGAGGAACAGAACAGTGTGCTTATCCTTAATTTATTCAATCATCAATTCATGTATACTGAAGCAAAGGGTTTTATGAAAGATTCAACGTACCAGGCAACAAGAAAAAGAAAAGAAAGGAAAAGAAGAGAAAATGTCTTTTATAGCCACACAGAGACTCCAGAATAAATGTCCCATTCAATTTTACTGAAGTCTTGTATATAAAAATCATTCTATGATGTACAAAAATATAAAAGATGGATTAGAATTTTTGTTAAGTTTATTTTCAAGTACACAGTCAAAGCTTAGTAGTCAATATATGGTGAGGCAAAGACATAAAATGTAACCAAAATGTTTGTACCCTCATAATATCCTGAAATAAAAATAAAAGTAAATCTTCCTTATAAAATAAATATCTAATTGCATAAACATAGTCTATACAATACACATATATTGAAAGGACTGTGTCCGGTTGTCTTTATAATTTGTATATATTGCTTTAATTTGTGATGTTGGAAGCATAAATCCTAAGAGAGATGATAGAAGCTGACCTCAACTGGGTTCGCTGTATCTGTCATTGTTAGATATGGTGCAAATCCAAAGAAGGAAAAATCCTTGTCTTCTTCGTCTGGGCTATCTTCTGATTTTATTAGCAGTGAGATGAATTCTTGCTGGGTTTGATGATATAACAAAGCCAGGGCAGGGCAAGTTTGAACCACTAAGAATACACACAGAACTGCCATAGTACATATGAAAGAATGTTTATTTATTTACAAGTGCTCAAGTGAAGGCAGATCTGAAATGAACATCATAAATAAACAATACAAAACAAAGACCAAATTAAAATGCAAATAAAACCCGCCTACTGTGATACCTATTCTCAGCTTTGCAATCCCCACCCACTCCCTATTTAAGTCCCACTGATCTGGAAGGCCGAGGTGGGCGGATCGTTTGAGCTCAGGTGTTCGAAACCAGCCTGAGCAA
>VBSM01000605.1:12795639-12809786 GCA_008086735.1 Cheirogaleus medius
GTATGTCTGATAATGAAAAAAAAAACTGTACAAAACCACAAACTTATAAAAAGATCACTGCAATCGCACACAAAAAATACTTCTACAAGGACATCTGTCCAGCAACTGCCTGTCCAACCTCTGAATGGTGTCACCCTTGTTCTTGTCATCCTTGTAGCCAAAACTAATTATTTCAAAACAATTACATCATCCTCATTTTTTCCTTTAAAAACTTTGTCTTCCTTTACCTCCCTAAATACGCACATAGTTTACTATGGCATATGTATTCCCATTACAATGCTCTGTTCCCAAATAAACATCTTTTCTCTGTTTGTTATTTAGCTCCAGGACTTCTAAGCTTTCCCATGACAATGCTGCATTTTACCTGAGCCTGGTGATCCCACAAAATAGTGATGGCTAAAAAATCCCCCCCACTGTCTTGTGTTCCAAAAAACAGCTGCCTGCAAAGAACTACCCCCGGGACTTGGACAAGACTCACAGGTGCTCCCCCTGATTTCTGAGGACAAGACCAGACCCAGACTTGCCAAGACGCATTCTTGGTCTCACAAAGGATTAGCTGAACTGCTTGTTCCCAAGTATCCCTTGGAACAAAATGTTTTGTAACCAAGGTTGGGTCAAGCTGCTCTCCTGCCCCCAGCTACCAGAACATTGGGCCATTCCTCCCCTGAGCAGCACACAGCTGCTCCCAAGGACAGACTCTCTAAGAGCAAACCCCGTTTTGACTAACTCTTGAGACCCCTGCAGGCCTATGGCCAGAGCATTCTCACTGTTCCAGTAGTCCCTTCCTCTGCCTCCTTGAAGTAATCCTTTTGAATAAAGTCTCTCCTTCTGAAGTGTAGATTGTTTTTTATGCGACACCATCAACAGCCGACAGCCGGTGGTGTCTAAGTGCTGCTGCTCTAAGCATTATCAGCATCTACGCGAAGACATCTCATTACACACCATGTGAATTAAGAACTCAATCCCAGAATGAACTGAAGCTCCTGGAAATGAGTATGGACAACTGGATATTTTTTTTAGCTACTATCAGAGTGAAAAGCTTATCATTTTGTTGGTGCGCAAATACAGTGGCCAACTAATTACACCCAAGCCAACCCGTCTGCACTCACAACTGGCCTGGGTCTAGTAGGAACAAAGACTTGGAGAGGAGTGAATGCGCCGGCCCCTCCACAGCTCCTGTCAGGGCAATAAGGAATCCTGAAAGGTCGGAAGGACAACAGACACAGTGGGGCTTTCTATGTTAATGTGGCGAAGCTCTGAAGCAGCTGGGGAACAATGATGGGGACAAAAGCTATCATTTCTTTATGGCCTTAGGTCCACCGAGGAAAGTGTTAGTTACTAAACTTGCATTCATGTCTGCCTTCATGAACAGCTTTGCATTTATAAATTATGTTTATATTTATTATACTTTTACATATTTCACAAATATACATAAAAATTATCAAGAAATAATAGTATTAGTCACATAATCTTCTCAGCCTAATAAGAATGGAATAGTCCATCTCCTCCAGAAACAGCCAAATGAGAAGCCAACAGAGAATGGAAACCAAAGCTAAGAATGTTTTTCATACAGTGGTTTGAGTTTCATAATGTTGTGTCATTTCCCCACAAGACTATATTTATTAGGCGCTCCATTTCTCACCAAGAGCGAGAAATGATATTGAGCAAAGACAAAATAGGTCACAGCAAAATTGAAAACAGATAAGTCTTGGTGTAGTTTCTCTTTTCTCATATTGCCAGTAGAAATGTTCTACCACACAAGCCAGTTTAATAATCCCAAACAAAGCCCTGTGTGGTAAAAGAGACAGAGAAAGAAAGGGAGAAAGACCACTGGGTTCCATTTTCAGAGCCCATGAGAATAGCAGACGAGACACGACTGAAATACAGGGATAAATTGACTACCAGGAGCAAAACATGGCAAATAGCAAATGAGAATCATATAAATAAACGAAGAGACTTTTGTTGTGTGGTGTTGAGAAAAATGGTGCTTCATGAGACCATTTTACTTTAACTTCTTTCCAATAATTAAAGTTCTCTTTACTGTAGGCATTTTTGTGAAGAGAGTGATGTTCTTTCTCTCTTCTTCCTTTTATTCTTGGAGGAGCAGGTAGTTGGATGCAGAGAGAAGGACAAAAGGTCTTTGACTCTGCCCAAGATTGAAGAGAAAGATTTGGGGAGTACCTAGTTTCACCCAACAACAGAATTTTATAAATAAGGTGCCAAATAACCCACAGAAGCGCAGAGTCCCAGTGACATTTGAGACCCCGATTCTAGCTGGTCCCCTGCCCATGTTATGGTCACATAACCCCTCCGTTACGTTCTGCCTTTTGACTAAGCTGGTTCTACCACTTGCACCCAACAGTCCTAACACATACTCGCTGCATGGTCACCATCATAACAATCGCCATCTCCTAGCACTCAGTCTGTACCGGGCACTCTACTAAGCGCTTTAGACGTACAACAAACCAAAGAGAGGTCTGACCATGCCCAGAAGGAATCTTAGGCTTATAGAAGTTAAGTAAGTTGTCCAAAGTCACACACTATGAAGGGAGGAAGGACATGAACCCAGGATCACCTGGATCTTAATCACTCGGCAAGCCAGCTTCCCAGGACACCAGGTCTGGGACCTGCACCCGGTGGATGTGTAACAGATGTGCCCCTCGCTGGCCTCTCTGCTCTCCCTTGTCTCAGCTTTCACAGCGGACTAGTCCACCACAACACACGCACGCACACGGACACGCACATGTGCACATACACATGCACACGCATACGCACACAAGGGCAGAGTAACACAGTGTGGATCAGTTTACACTGGGTCTTGGATTAGCATCTGCTTTGTCTCTTAAGCTGACTTTCTACCTCTCCTCACTAACCCATCATGTATATATCAGCCATCAGAGGACACTCCCCTGCTCTGTGCAAGTTCTCGCTATAAATACCTCAAGGTCATTTCCTTATTTTTTTCTGTAATAGTGACATGGAGAAAAACAGCAGCAAGCAGAAAGACTGTGGTAAGCAGGCTATTACAGGTTGACTGGGTCCCCAAAAAGATGTGTTGACGTTCCAACCCTCAGTGTGACTGTGAGCTTGTTTGGAAATAGGGTAAATACAGATGTAATGAGTTACGATGGGGCCATCAGGTTTCAGTCTGAAATGTTGCTTCTTAGTGTGCCCATGGTCAAAGAATGACCAGACACATCAAAGTAAGGCAAGCACAAAAATGAGGTTTATTGAGGAGAGAAAGATAGGATTATAGAGCAAGATGTAGGTTTATAGAGCGTGATACATGCACCACAGATGACGACTAGACTCACTGCCGCAGCAAAGGGAGAGCAAAAGGAAGGGCACAAAAGGGGACTTGGTTATGGTCTGTGTTTTGTTTTATAGTGCCCGGATTGGGACCTCCCTGGTGGTTCAGAGGTCACCATGGAACCACTTTGATTGGACAGTTGGAAGTCACATGACCTCAGTCTTACTATGCATGTGGATCTCCCATGAGCCTCTCTGAAAGCCTATTGGAGGGGGATGAATCAAAGCAGCACCCACTTTCGCCCCTAGGAGACCCGCAGTCCCTTGCTATCTACCTAACAGGGGAATACTGGAATTGGGGGCCCTCAATCCAAAATCACTGTGTCCTTATAAGAAGAGGAGAATGTGGGGTGAAGGCAGGGACACACGGGAAAAAAATGATCATGAGAAGACAAAGGCATAGATTGAAGTGATGCTACCACCAGCCAAGAAATGCCTAGAGCCACCAGAAGCTGGAAGAGGCCAGGAGGGATCCTCTCCTACAGGTTTCAGGGGAAGCCTGGCCCTGCTGACACCTCACTTTCACACTTCCAACCTCCAGAACTGGGACAGAGGGAATGTTTGTTGTTTTAAGCCACCAAGTTTGTGATGCTTTGCTCCAGCAGCCGCAGGAAACTAACACAGAGGGTGACCTAGAGAGGCCGAAAGCAGATAAATTAATTTGCAGGCTTTTGTGCTTGGTACTTCCAGTATGAGATAAGAGGCCCCCAGGTCTGAGCCGGGGTGGTTGCGGGCAGTGAAAACAGATGACTTGTTGACTAAGAGGATTTCTTCCCATTAAATCATTAAGGAAAAGCTCTGCTTTAATAGGGATTCAAACAGAAATTGGCAAGAGCAAGCACTTGAGTTAAGAACGCTCTGGAATTCAAACTGGAGCACCATTGGCAGTTGCTTTCTATCTGCAAAGATAAATAAATATTGCATGTGCTTGGTTTCTGTTCCTGAGCGAAACATAGCCACGTCCCTCAAAGCACAAGATTTTGATAAAATTTTAAAACCTAGAGAAATAGAATCAGCAGAATTGGGTAATACAAGCCAAAATGCTTATATAATGGAGACAGAAGACAAGAGACTGAGGAGCTGGGTCTCTTAACAGTTCACAGAGCCAGGTGACACAGAGCAGGGCAGCCCCCAACTGCAAGTTTAATGCTCTGCTTAATAAACAAGAAGAGGATTTGAAAATAGAAATGCATTGGGGTAGACCAGCAAGCTTTATCCCTAGCAGGATAAAACTTCTAAAACTTCCTTGCTATAACAGGAAGTCCCTCCTCACCTTCCTTGGATCACTGGAGGGATGGGAGTGCAGTAGCTCCAGAGGTAGGTGTGAGAAGCATTATATTTCCTTGGGGATGGGGCGTGCATACTCAGGGGAAGTAGTAACACCTTGTATTTCGTGTGTGTGTGTGTGTGTGTGTGTGTGTGTGTGTTTCAATGTAAGCTTTCTTATTATTCAGATATGGTGAGGCCAACAGATTAGGAGAGATGATTACCATTGAAAAGATTATTTGAAAATGTGGGCAAGAGCCTTTATTGGGTTTCTGCAGGAAGAAACAAGCAAGGCAGCGTAAACAGGCTTAGGGTTGGCTAGTCTGAGTCATTTTCAGTAGACTCTGGCACATAGGGGCTGTCCCCAGTTGTCTGGTAGGTGGCCTTGAGTGATTAGGGCAGGGGGAGGTGGCCTGGAGTGTGAGAGGTCACTAAAGGAGGAGGTGGGAGTGTCCTCTGGAGGATCAGTTGGTTTGCATAGGGAAAGCACCCTCTAACCCTAACCCTAACCCTAACCCCACGGGGGAGCCATTTACTATCTCTAGGAACCGGCTAATCCTAGGATGGGCAGTCCCTCCAAGGTTAGCAAAGTCCCAAGATGTCGAACATCAAAAATACAGAAAATAAAAATGTATGGTTAATGCAAATATCTAAGCCCGTCCTGATGGGCCCCCAGGGATAAACTGCTTGGTTGGCCAACCTTGAAATAGAGGGGTGGGGCCCTCAGGGGAAGGGTGAGAAGCAAGTCAGGAAGGGAGGAAGGTCCTGAATCTTTGGGAACTAAATATTTCAGCCTCATCCTGGGCACTCTCTGGGGACCAGTAGGAGCCAGAACCTGGGACTGAGGAAAGGTGTGCAGAGCAGGGCAGGGATCTGGTGGGTGTCCTGGTCTGGGTGACCAGGACCCATACCAGTGCCCTTGGAGATAAAGGATCAGGGTTGCCATCCTCCAAATGTTGAAATATCTATCGTGACAGGTGACCTGTTTACTAAGGCAATCACCTGAGAACTATCAAGTCAAAAAGAGACGCTCCATCCCCATATCACTTAGCAGAGGTGAAATGTTATTAACATGAATGTTTTCACCACCCCAGGCCTAGCAGGACAGAGCAATCACACAATGACTGTAAATATTGGCTCATTAACAATTAAGGCGTTGATCTTTAAGATTTTTGGTTCCTCAACTTTAAATACCTTTGTTTTTAAAATATTCTTTACTGGTTGGATTAGAAAGTCCTGGAGAATTGTCAGTGTTCTAGATGGCATAAATGTCTTTACCCCCAGGATAATCAATCATGAGGAAAGAGTCACACACTATTCCTGTACTTCTACAGGGATTTCTCTCACTTCTAGTCTATTATTGCTGGTTACCATCCACTCCTCTGGGGCCCAGAGAACTTGGCAGAACCCTATGCAAAGAGATCTCACCAAATTTTAGCCTGGCTTTCTTTCACCTGTAATAAGTCGTGCTCTTAAAGGTGACCCCAGCCTCTCTGCTGACTTTTCTTTGCTCAAGAAAATGCGATGCTGCCAAACGGCAAAAGGTGCATTGTCCCAATCCATGTTGCCAAACCACTTGCAATAATTCTCCACTCATCCCCTTCTGAAATTGTCCATTGTTCTATAGCCCTCCTAGTCCCATTTTTGCTTCCCTTTTATTTCCCCATAACTCTCTGTTCTCTTGGTTCCTAGACTGGACATAAATGAACTAATAAAAGCAAGAGAAAATATTTCTGGCATAATAAGAGTGATCAAAAATATGATTCCAGGGGCTTTGTAAAGAAGTCAAAGATACAAGTTCATAACCTTAATATCTTAACCCTAATCAAATTCTTAACCTTAGTATCACATGGCCAAGCATACGACAAGGAGGTCTTTGTGTAACAACCATTACTTCTTTTTGGACCTATGTAAATAAAACCAACCAAATTAAACATCAAGTTAATTATACTAAATCAGAAAATCTAGAACAGACATACTTGGTCAAATTTACGCCTTCAGAGGAGAATTTGCTCATAAGACAACCTGAAAACAATAAAACTGACATTCTCATCCTTAGCTTAGCCCATTTTGACATAAAAAGATGGCAACTACCAGAGCCCGGAAAAGATTTACATTTTTAAAAGCCATGCCTTGCCAGAGATAAGCCTTGAGTTACAGGCCATTCTAAAGCCGTACAGCCAGAGATAAGCTGTGATCCTGTTTCCTATTATCAGAGACAAAACTTTAAATCAAAACAGAACTGTCAACTGCTATGTAATAATTCGAGCTATAAATACAGAGTTCTCTCACTATTCTGGAGCCCAGTTGCTCTGAAATCTTGCTTTAGGCAAACAAACCTTGACTGGGAGATGGAAAATTATCTGAGTGGGTTTTTTATTTGGAGAGGATAGATTTCTTTTTTAAAAAAACAATAAAAATCGATTTGGGAGGAATAAAAACAATTAAAAGAATGGTTTGTAAAGCTTTTATTGTAGTGTTGAGGAAAACCAGAGCTGCATAGTAAAGTGGTAGAAACAGATTTTATTCAGGAACTATTACAATCGGGGAAAAGAGACCTCACTATAGAACTGGGCTCCCTTCCAAGTACAGCAATAGCAAGGGGTGTGGGTAGAGCAAAAGCGCAGGGTAGGCATCAGAGGATGGAAATGACTAAGAGGGAACATGTGGCTGAGGGGGAGAATTTTAGTTCAACAGATCTAACAGCATCCGTGCGAAGCAGGCCAGGGTGACCAGGTGTCACCTGGGGGAGGGCGGGATGGGGAACCTGAGCAGATCTCCAGCGATCAGATATCCATCTCTTAATTTAGCAGGATTCTTGCTACAAGGAGGTTCTTGAGGGTGAGGCCCAAAGAAGGGGCCGAGTCAATAATGTCTCAGAGCAGCAAGACTAGAGTTTGGTCAAGCAGAGTCAGCAGGCACCACGCTGAGCTGGCAACCTGACAACAAAATCTGTCACACTTGGGGATTTCTCCCGCCTGCAACAAGAAAGATCGTAAAGAAGTCTGTAATTGTCCGTGCCTCCTGGTGCTCTGGAGTGTAGACAGATAGGCTCAGTCAAGAGAAGGCGATATTTACCAGACAAGGTGAGCCAAGAACAGGAGGGCAAGAAAAGAAACCACGAGGGGAGGAGGGGGCCCAGCAAGGAGAACACCCAGCTGTCAGCAGGATTAGGCCACTCCACCACTCGCTCACTCTCTCTGATATTAAAACTGATCCCAGGGGACACTTAAACCTGAAACATTGCCTTGTGCAGGGCAGTTTTCAAAGCAGAATTCCCCTCTGCAAGCGCAGGCAAAACAATTCCATGGGGGCAAGAACAGCCCAGAAGGCCCAAAACACAGACTGGCATCCTGCCTCCTCCCTCCATCCCAGTTGTGACCGCCCTCAGGGCTAGACCCGCTGTGTGGCTCATCCCGCCTCTGCCCTGCAGCGACTGGCCATTCTCTGCCCTGCAAAAACACCATCACTCCAGCCTGGGCAGCAGGTGCTATGCATGCTGCAAGATGAGAACTCTTGAGAGAAACTCATTTTCTCCCTGAACCCAGCGGAGACCTGAATGTTCAGACATAAAGGAGTAATGCACTGTAGACCATCTCTTTTTCTGTTGTGTGAAAAACAAAAGGTAGCAACTGAAGGCAAGGCATTTTGGAAAGGTACTCAGACCTAAAGACTTAATGTCTAGCAATTTCTGAGCACACCGGATACTTTCAAATAGAAGCTGGTCAGCCCCTGGCTGCCCGGCTTTCTCCCATTGAACCTGAATATTGGTTAAAACTGGCTACTGACGGTTACTAGCTAATATTTATTAAGCCTACTTGTAGCAAAGAAGAAACAGATCAGGACTTAGTAAGGAGAGACTTTTATTCAAAAGAATTCCTACAAGGGAGGGAAAAGGACTATTGCAATAGGGAGAATGCTCTGACCATAAGGTCTGCACGTGTCCCAAAATCGAACAGAAAAGGAGTTTTCTTTGATAGGGTAAAGGAGGAGGTAAACAGAGATCAGCAGAATCTTTGGGGGAAACTGGAAAAGCAACAGGAATGACTCGTGGGCTCTGATAAGCTGAGCACAGTGTGTTCAGCTGATTCCCAAGGGAAACTGATGGCGGACACAGTCCACTTTTTGTGTTTGCTCAGGTTTGGGGGTAAGCAGAGCTCAGGGGCTTGTAAGAAAAACAGGCCCATTAAATGTGGTCAAGACAAAGCAGAGAGTAAGAAATGGGCAATAGTGACCTCCTGGTCAGGGCTTACTACGTGGCAAACACTGGGCTAAAATCCCCATCAAGAAGGTACTATTATTCACCCCTGTCTTGCAGAGGGAAAAGAGATTCTGAACATTTAAGTGTGAAATTAAATAACTCAAACTTAAATCTGTTGGAACTTTAGATTATTTTGAGCCTCGAAAGAAATGTGGCTATGTGGCATGTGTCACGTAGCATGCAGCTGCAACTTCTGCTTCTCCAATTATAGATTAACTCCCTTCCTTATTCTTGTACTGTAGATGATTAAGACAGACTGAAAGGCACCAGAGATAAGACCTCCCTGGAGTCCATTTCCCCTCCTTACAGAATGTAAAAGCAATCGTCCTTGGAATGTAGCAAACCGCAGCCAATCAAATCGCTGTAATGTATGTATGTATTGGTTTTTTGTGGGCAATGCTGCAACTGTGTTGAATTTCTCTGTCTGTGCCTGTAAGTAAAACCTTAACTTCCCCACTTTGGAGCACTGATCCCATTGTGTGTTACCTGGGTGGCTAGCCTCAAGCTTTGCACTCGAATAAATTCTGTACTTAATGGTATTTTCTGAATCTCATTATTTAAGGTTAACACGAGCAATTTTCTCAGAGTCACACAGCTGGTAAAATCCATGTAGACTCTTGTTACCTGAAAGAGAAGCCATCAGAAATATGCTATCTTGACGTAATGTGGGGGAGCTGGACCTTTTCTTTAACCTCACTCTCTATATCATGTTCAGCACATGTTCTGGGTGTGAATTAGTGAATATGGATGGGGAGGGGTATAATCTATAAATCCACCTCCCACCCCACTTAACCTCACGAAGTCCTTTCATAGCTGATGTCATACAATTAATAATTTCGCTGTCCTTTTAAATCTTAAACTAAGTAGGCTTTGGCTGAGCTTTTTCTCCCCAAGTTGTCTACCCTAGAACATTCCAGAATCATCACAGGAAGGTGGAGCCAGGAGGCACTGAACACACCTACGTGCCTTTCTGATGAGCTTCCCCAGGGAGGGAGGAGGGAGGTAAAGAACCCTTCCCTGCCAAGTCCACCTTATAAAGGATTATGCACCCAGCCAGGATGCCCTGGCTATGCGGTGTCAGCCACTGTGACATGCTTGAGGGGCACATAAAACTCTGGAGGTGCTTGTCCTTGTGGCTGGCCACCTGTTTCACCCCCAACACCACTGGGAGCTCCTTGGAGAGGTGCCTGCATCCTTCCCTGCCCTGGGAGGAGGCTGACCTCTATCCCAGTAAATGCTAGCAGTCTCTCCCCTTGGTTCATGATAGTGAAACTGAGTGCACCGCCCCTCATCCAACTGCAGTAAGTACAAACCTCTGTGCAGGCACTGGCTGGTAAGAGATGAGATTTGTGACTTATACAGACACAAAACCTCAGCTCTGGATCTTGAAAGTCCTGCACCCAGAGAAGGACAGCACCCTAAAGCAACTAAATCAGAATCATAAAGTCTTACCTGTTAAGCCCTTCCAAAACTAATCCCACATTCAGAAGGGATGGTTCCCCAACTGTCTTCACACAGCTTCTTGCACTTTCTGAGTTTCTTTCTGGTTGCACAAATGCCCCGTGGAAGCATCCTGGAGTTAGGCGTCCCTCACAACCTGTCTTGCCTCAGCAAAATCAGACAGCAATATATAAAAGAGGTCTCAGAGACCCTGGGTCACAGACAGGTACAAATCAATCTGAACTCTGGTTGGACCGATAAACAGAAATGTTAATAGTACGTGCTCCTACTTGACTATAAAGTCACTGTGGATGGGACCAAATCCACTTTATTCACCATTGTATCAACAGCACCTCTCAACGTGCCCAGCACACCACTAGCAATTAGTATGAATCTGTTGAAGGAATAAAAGAATAAAGGAAAGAAGGTATCCTGCCTCATAAGGTTGTTGTGAATATCAAATAAGATCATGTATAACTTATAAACTGAACTTCTTTGCAAATAACAGCTAAAAATAAATTAGCTGTTATTGTTACTCTCAGAGGTCTATACTGTAGGCATGGTTTATCACCACAATTAAAATGAACCATATTTACAATAGAAATCATTCTCCAGAAAGAGCATATTTTTTCTCAAATGATAAAAATGGAAGAAATATCTTATTTTGAAAGGCTTAATATTTAAATCACTTGCATATGATAATAAATAAACACATTTTATATTAAAGACATAAATACCATGTACAAAAAAATTAACATTAAAAGTAAAAGTATTTTCGATCGTTACAATCAGCGTAGAGAAATAAAGATGATAAATGTCTTATAAATAAGAGTCTGTCCTTGTTTCTTCTCTCCTAAACAAATGCATACATGAACAAACCCCACACACAAGTCAAAATAAAAAAGTCAGTAAGCCATTGTTTGATGCTACAAGCTGGGAAGCTAAATTGTTCTCCCAGAATGGAGGGAGAAATTACTAGAAGCAGCAAGTGATGGCTAGAATTAGCCATTTCCGGGAACCTTCCCAGAAACGAGCGATTTCACAGTGTGATGGGGGGAAAATTTACTGATGACTTGGGTGCTCAGAAGTAGCCAAACATAAAATGTAACTAAAGTAAATTAAGCTGTGACCATAACTATGACACATAGGAATTCAGGGGTGCTAAAATGGTAGGTTTCTCTAAGTCAATGTTATCACAAAAAGGAGTGTTGGGGCTTAGAATTTGTCAGCATTTATGATATTCAGTCCCAGGGAGGAAAACTCTGTGCCCAAAGGTCATTAGGTAGGTGATTCAATTAATAGAGAAAGAAAACCTCAAGCAGCCCACAGAACCCTCCACTGCAACTCATCCTGATTCTGTGCTCAGCAAGCAGCTCTCTGGTGGTTGATTTTCTTCTCTGGGTGCCTTGATACTAGGAGCAGCCCCTAGACTTTTCTTCTTTCCTGTTCTCAAGGGGTTTGTCCTGGGGCTGCATGTTTCCCTTGTGGCAGGCAATATTACTGCGTTTGCGCTCTCCTGCTTGGACAGACCACACGGCCATCGCCTGGGAACCGAGGAACAGAGAGGCCACTTTTTGGCAGATAGCCAGAAACACTCAAGAGCAATTCATTCCTTTTTCCTTCACCTTCTGGTAGGAGAATGCACCCTCTCCACTTCATCCTGCCCCAGCTGGCGTGCAACAATAGATCTGAAATTGTTCCCAGATCAAAGGGGGTGATTGTTGTGGGCTCGGGAGAGGGGGGAGTTTGTGTGTGTGTTTTCCTCATTTCTAATCACTTGCCAGATCACTAACAAACACACCATTCTGCCTCCTGCTCTAGCAGCCCAGCCTTGCTGAGATCTCAGGCTGAGGACAGGCTCTATTCAGGGCAAATGTAGCTTTCTCTCTCCTGGACATGTGAGAGGCATTTTTCTTTAATTGCAATAATTTCTGATTTCCAGCATATATTCTTCAAACCATTGCAACAGACATGTTAAAGCTGTAGATAATCTCAAACTTAAATGGATTGAGTTCTCAAACTTTGCGAGTCAGTTGTTTGAAATTCTTTGTAGGAATTTAATATAAATCAACACATGAAGGTAAATAGAACAGAGGAACCTTCCAACTTCAGAGTTGTCTGGACAGAGAGAGGACTCTGACTTAAGAGACAAAGGACTTACTGTCAACAGAAGAATGGGCAGACACTTGGAAAATAGGGCACCCAGATTCCTTATAAAAGATGTTCAATTATTATATTTGTAGATACTTAAACATATATTTAGAATTTTAAAAAACCCAAAAGCTCATGTGGCCATTTCAGTCATCAAACAAACAAACAAACAAATAAAATGGAAACGGAAACCATTCTTGAATTACCTTGACTGCCAGGACTGGAGGGTTAACAAGTTAGGTTTGAGGTGGGGGTGGGGGTGGGAACATGGAGACCTTTGTGGATCTTCCAAAGGGGCTCAGGGGATCGTCGATGACTTTAGAGGACAAAGGCCTGGCCTTTTCTGACATGCTCCACTCTCCTCAGTGCAGCTGTGTCCTTATTGTTGGTCTAGAGTCATGACTGAGAAATGCTTCTGCCCATAAATGGAATGAAAGAGGAGACCACATTGGAGGTCGTATTTACTAGAAGAATCTGAGCAAAAGTCAAGAGAGATGGTCCTTGAGAATAGGGTTAAAAATGAGGAGAATGCATGGAAAACACTCACCTGTGGTGGAATGAGCAGAATTTGAAACAAGGCTGGACAGAAGAGACACACAAACTCATGAAGACAGAAAAGGTTTAAGTTCTTCTTTCTGTCTTACAAGGATTCCTAGAGAATCAGAATTTTTCATCTCTACTCTCCTAAAGGAAGAAGACATTAAAATGAAAGCCAAACCTTCAAAGTTAGCATTTAGAAAAACAATTAAAACTCACCATGGGGAGGGGTAACTGACCCCTGGGATTGAACCTAATCCCTGAGTCCTCTTCCTTCATCACCTCAGCCACCAGCAGGAGCATGCTGCTCCCTGGAGGTCTGCTCCTCCGCTAATGGCTGGATCAGCTTGCTCTGGTCACCTTCTCCAAGCTGAGATAAGCTGGACCATTCAAAGAGAATACAGGTGGCATGAGACTCACCCAGTTCACCTGTACATTTTTTCCTATTCCATCTACTGAGTAAGATTTCACCAGAATAGTACTAAAGGGCACAGCTTTGGATTCTTCTAGCTACTTCCCTCTCCTGGGTATCAGCCATGGGTATCAGCCCATGATACTTGTTATTAGTCTGCTAGGTCTGTCATAACAAAGTACCACAGACCAGGCAGCTTTAAAAATAGAAATGTTTTTCTCACAGTTCTGGAGGCTAGAAGTCTGAGATAAGATATCAGCAGAGTTGGTTCCTTGTGAGGATCGTGAGGAAAGGATCTGTTCCAGACCCTGTCCTTGGTTTATAGGTCATCTTCTCCCTGTGTGTTCCCATCACCTTCCCTCTATATGTGTCTGTGTTCAAATTTCCTGTTTTTATAAAGACATCAGTCATATTGGATTAAGGTCCACTCTAATCACCTCATTTTAACTTAATTATTTTTATAAAGACCCTATCTCTAGATATAGTCACATTCTGAAGGAGGATTAGGACTTTGTCTTAGTCCATTTTCTGTTGCTATAACAGAATACCTGAGACTGGGTAATTTATAAAGAAAGAGGTTTATTTGGGCTCACAAATCTGGAGGCCAGGAAGTCCAAGATCAGGCAGCTGTGTCTGGTCAGCATCTGGTAAGAGCCTCATGCTGCATCATAACTTGGCAGAGATGCAGAAGGGGAATCCGGTGCAAACAAGAAAGGGCCATGTCGCGCGCCCCTCGCCAGCAAGGACCACGCAACACTTGGAGTTCTTCTG
>VBSM01000605.1:12809886-12842543 GCA_008086735.1 Cheirogaleus medius
GCACCCGGAACTAGGCGCCATCTTGTAATGGCGGAACACCGCGCCCCACAGGGCCAAACACAAGGGGCAGCCTCACTACAATTATAACAACCCACTATCAGAGTAACTAATCCAAATTCATAGTGTCTAATCACCAAAACCTCAAATCAGATGGAAACAAGAGAATACCACTAATTAGGAAGAAAAAACACAGCTGTTCTACAGAGAATAGCACAAAGAAGAGGAAAGAGACTTCTGCTTCAGGTCCAGGCATGAGGATTCAGCCAACAGAACAGAACAGCTACAATAAGACCTCCAAACTCTCATTTATTTCTATGCCTAATAACTTCAGGTGCTCAGAAGCAAATCAGAATTATGCCTAGATATAACCAAGCCAAATATTTGAACATCTATTTAAAAATAAAAAAAATTTAGGGATCTATTTATTCACTCTGTAAAAGAATTCTTTGCTTAGGAAAAAAATACAAAATGACACAACATCACTTATGGATGGACCAAGAAAGTATAACCTGAATCCAATCATGAGGAAACATTAAACAAACACAAAATGAGGAACAACAAATTTTTAAATGGGAGAGAGGACCCTGTGTTCTTCAAAAATATCAATATCATGAGAGATAAAGTAAAGCTGAAGAACTTTTCCAGATTTAAGGAGATTAAGGGGACACGATACCTAAATGTCATACATAATTCTGAACTGGCCCATACTGAAGGAAACAAGAAAATTCTATAGAATTTATCAGGTCAATTGAAAAAACTGAAATACAAATGGAAAATTAGACAAAATACATCAGTATTAAACCCCTCAAGTTGATAACTGTACAGTGGTTAGAGGGGGATGTCCCATGTATCATAGACCCAAACGTAAGAGCTAAAACTATAAAACCCTTAAAAGAAAATATGGGCATAAATCTTCACTTGGATTAGGCGATGGTTTCTTAGCTATGACACCAAATGCACAAGTGACAGAAGAAAAAATAAGTAAATTGGACTTGATCGAAATGTAAAACTTTTATGTTTCAAAAGACTCCATCAAGAAAGTGAAAATTCAACCCATGGAGTAGGAGAAAATACTTGCAAATCATACATCTGATAAAAATTTATATCCCAAATATCTAAATAACCCTTACAACTCAACAATAGAAAGATGTATCTGATATGTTCTTGTTCTCCTTCACACAGAAGGGAAAACGTGCAGGCTGTTGCACTTCTGATGAGCAGATCACACTCACTGCTTATTCACCAGCTCCTCCTCTGCGTCCAATATTTGACTTGCCACAGCAGAAACCTCCACTTTAAAAGCCTTTAGGCAAAAGCCCTCCAGGAGGAGAGGAGAAAAGAGGGACTGGGCAGTTTGGGGACATGAGGAGGTGAGGAGTTCACGCAGCAACACTGAGCTCTTTGGTTGGGTTAGATACCGTGTGCATTTCCTCTTGACTTTCTTCGTCAGGGAACAGTCTCTTAAAGTTGCCGACCAGTCTCAAAGCAAGAACAGACCCAAAAACAAGTGCTTGGGAGATGTAACGTTTTGGGTACTCTTAACTGAATACTGATTAATAACTCTGCCTAAAACCTTTTCTCACTCTGGCTGGGTGATCATGTTTAAAGGAAGTGTTGCAATGAGATGTTTTTTGGAGCATATGATTTCAATGCATATTTTATGTCATTCCATCCCGGCTTACAATGATGTAATTCTCAGAAGACAGAAAGTGGGTACATTCCTCCCCTGTTATTGGATCACCAAAGTGATAGAATCTTCTTGAATATTTATATCTTTCCAAATTCCATCTGATGGGCATGAAATGTAAACAATTAAGCTTTGTATCAAGCTGCGTGGAATGGGTAACTTGATATTGGTGGGGCTATGACAAAGGTTAAGTATCCAACATTATAGTTGGCCTCTTCTTTCTGATCTGAAACTGAGGAATAAAACAGATTATAATGATGATTTCAACTTCCCCACGGAGCATGGGAAATACAGAGTAGGAAAATGTAACCAAAGCAGTTGTCAAAAAAGCATGACTGAGAGGGCCCAATCCTGCCTGCAGCCTTTTTTGTGCAGCCTGCGAGCTAAGAATGGTTTTGACATTTTTAACTATTATAAACCAAAGAAGAAGGTGCTACAGAGACTATATATGGGGCAGCAAAGCCTAAAATTTTTGCTATCTGGCCCTTTACAGAAAAAGTTTCCCAACCCCTGAACTCTAGTGTCATGGAATAAAGATGTAACTAAAATTCCCTCTGCTATAGATAACATTGATGCCACTGACATTTGCAAAGAGAAAAATGGAAGCAACTCACCTAAACAGAGTAGATGGAAGGACTAATAGGAGATAGGCATGTGTAATAGCCATTAGGTACAGACCCTACTTGTTGCATGGGTAGCTGGTAAATTGTACATAAAAAGATGCTTTCTCACTGTTACAGAGGGAGAAAGAACTCTCCATCACCCAACCCCACAATCCACCATTGTATATTCCTCCCTCGTCCTAGTAGTAGTAATCCTGTGGTCACTAGAGAAAACAGCCTGTTGTCACCTAACTGGTTCCTTTTCTGCAAGCAAGTGTCCCAGATGAACAATTCCAGTGCCCCAGTAAAAGCCCTCCCCTCCTGAGATGCTCCACACACCAGGCACCTGCAGCCATTTGTCTGCTTAACAGCTCCAGTCTCAAAGGAAAATAAAACTTCTCTCCTGTCCCCAAAGACCAAAAGATTGCATCCCCGGATAGACATCTCCAAAGGTGCCTGGGAGAATGGAAATTTATCTTTCCAGGCCTAAAAGCTGAGTCACTTGGGACTAGCAGGCACCTAGGGAGGGTTTATTTACATAGCAAAGGGCTGGAAATGGGATTCCTTTCCTTTATGTTTCCAAGGAGAAGAGGGGCAGCTACCTCCCTTAAACTCACCTATGGAGTGTCCCCTGCTTGCGTAGGTCAAATCCCCATCAGTACTTGCGAGTGTCCAGGGTAAGCATGAGGCCAGGTGCTGGCATTTACTGAGTTGTACTAAGCAAGATAAGAAATCTTGTCTCTGATCCAGAACATCTCATATGTGCATTTAGGATAAAATTAATAAAAATGGTTGCTAGAAACCCAACTGACACCTTTTAATTGTCTCTGTTTTGGTCATTTTAGTCACAGTTTCTGATATATTAAGTCCAAAAGCCCCAAGTTTCCACCCCTTACTACTAACCGAGATATATATTCAGTGGGTGAGCCCAAAGCAAAGATGGTTGTGAAACATAATATACCTAAAGTTTTTCTATCCCATTGTAAAGAATGTTTTTTTTCTTCTCAGTTTCCAAGGAGATTTCTAACCTAAAGATTAATACAATATCAATAATCCTGAAAGAAGAATATATTTAAGACAAAAAAAAGAAACATTCTGTTTCTTCTTCTTAAATACAAACACTATGGTATGTCCTAGTTCTTCTTAGTCAGCTATTGAGAACTATAAAAACAGTGACATAGGAATTGGGAGGCTAAACTTCCATTGGAAAAATGTCCTCATCTAGGGGTTTTTATTTTTCTTTTTTAGAGATGGGATCTCACTATGTTTCCCAGGCTGGACTTGAACTCATGGACTCAAGTGATCCTCCATCCTCCTGCATCAACCTTCCCTACCCACCCCCACACACACAAGGAAAGGGCTTTTTAAATGTTAGTTTACTTTTCTTTTTAGATCAATGCTTTCTTTCTCTGGGGGTAAATGAAAACCAATAGTAAATAACTAATTGATTATAGAAATATTCTCTAAATATGCTTTGTGTCCCTCCAGGAAAAAAAAATCCTATGAAACACAAAACAATAGGTTTTTGATGTTGGCATGAAAGGCAGCAAGAATAGCAATGAAGGTTTTCATATGTTTTCTCACACTGATACTATCTTTGGGTCTCTATTAGGTTTCTCAAGCCAAAGGCAGGCAGGAGCCAAGCATGTATTCCCTGGCATGTACTCAGCCACCTTAAACTACCCAAACAGAGCTAACAGATGAAAGCAGCTTCCTTGTTCCAAAGATAACTAGGATCTTTCTGAAACTGAGATAAATTCTTGAGTCCTTCCTTCCTGAACCTTTCACTGTACAGAACCTTTCACTGTATAACTGATAGAACCTTGTGGCAGCCAGCTCTGTGCCAAGCCTTCTAAGCTATACTATGTCTAATCCTCGTAACACCTGGATGAGATAGTTATTATTAGTAGCATTTCATAGATTTAAAAAAACTGGGAATAAATAACTTAGTTATTGATAAAAGAATGAGCTAAGATTGGGACAAACGGCCTAACTCCAAAGTCCATGTTCTTCCTCCTCATCCCTTTGGTTTGAAAGTTTCACTGTTAGAATATCACCCAACTAACCCAGGGAGAGGCTTCCTGGTTTGGTGTTGTTTGTCTGTTTACTTTTTAGGATAATTAATGGGTGAAGCTTCAATAATACAGCCATTCAAAATTTTGAGGTTCCAACATATAATGACATTTACTTTATGACAATTTCAACACAGCAGAGCAAAACAGTGGAAAAATACATGGTAGATGGTCAGTGGATAACAATATGGGAAAAGAGTAAATTTCTTCCCCTACTTCACACATTATAGAAAAATCTTTCACAAGTGGATCTAAATGTGAAAAGCAAACCAATACATTTGTAAAAGATAACATAGAAGAATATATTTATTGCCTTGAGGTAGGAAACCTTTTCTTAAACAGGACACAAAATATTCTAACCTTCAAATAAAAGATTAATAAAAAGACAGACATTGCACAAGACAAACTCTCAAAAGAGTTGAATAGGCTCTTCACAAGAGAATGTTCAAACAGCCAATAAACATACTAAAAAGATATGTTTAACTTTATTAATTGTTGCACACCTGCTATAAAAGCTTAAATTTAATAGAATCACAATATTTAAAGTTGGCAAGGACATAGAGCTGCTTGAACGCTCATATATTGCTAGTAAGAGTGTAAATTGGTACAACGACTTTGGAAAACTGTTACTTAATGTCCACCAATGGTGAACTTCTACATATGATGCAATTCCACTTCTATCTGTCCCATAGAAATATATACATAAGAACTACAAAAAAACATACACAAGAATGTTCACTTCAGGACTACTCACAAGAGCCAAAAATTGAAAACTATCCAAATGTCTGCCAATAGTAGAACAGGGAAATACATTTTGGTATACATGTTTTTTTTCATTCAATGGAATATTATACATCTATGAAAATGAATGGACCATATACAACACAACTAAATCTCATAAACATAATCTTAAGCAAAAAACAAACAAATAACTAATATCATATGATTTCATTTATTGGAAGTTCAAAAACAAACAAAACTAATTTGTGGTGTTGGAATTAGGATTTTGGTTACTTTTAGAGTGGAAGGTGGGAATAAACTAGAAGGGGGCTTCTAGAATGCTCCAAAGGTTCTGTGTCTTGCTTTGGGTGGTACGTGTGTTCTGTGACACTTCCCCAAGCTGTGCACTTATAATTTGCGCACTTTTTGGCAGGTATGTTATTCTTCAGAAAAAGGTTTATTAAAAACAAGAGAAAGAAAAAAGCTAAGGTTTAAGGAGACACACATTATAAAGAGAAGAGTAAGCAGAGGCCAAGAAGAAGCTGAGGAGAGTCGCGTAACAATCAGGAGTCACTGGCACTTTGGAAAGTAAAGCGAGAGCCAATATTAAGAGGCAAAGAAAGTGGGCAGGAGTGAAGAGAGAAAATAAAGCAGAGGTTGTTTTTAAAGATGAAAACCAAATGTGTCTAGAAGCCAAGAAGGTGGAGTTCCCAAACGGTCCGTGAGAGGAGGAAGATGAAGGAAATAAAGGGTGGCTGAATGGATGAGCGAATTACTGTCTATTGAGGGCTCACCTTATGTCAGACACGGTTATCAGGAAATTTCAAGTAAGAAAAGAGAAGAAAGCAGAAGAGAGGAGAAGTTTTGCTTTTCTGAAACGGCCAGGCAGCCGACGGAATCTATGAAGCCTCAAGTGTTCGTCACACACACGGCCAGCACGTCAGGTGAAGTCAAACTGGTCACCACACATGAGGCAAAAATGATCTTATCCGTAAGAGACACGAGAGAGACCAGCTGCCTCTGAAGTAGCTTGGGGCAAACTCCTCTCATAGGGTGTATTCATTTCCTAGGGCTTCCATGACAAAGTACCACAAACTAGGTGACTCCAAACAACAGAAATGTATTATCTCACAGTTCTAGAGCCTAAAAGTCTGAAATCAAGGTGTGAGCAAGTCCATGCTCTCTCTGACAGCTCTAGAAGGAAGCTTTCACTGCCTGTTCCAGCTTCTGGTGTTTGCCAGCAGCAATCCTTGGCGTTCCTTAGCTTGTAGATGCCATGCCAAGCACATGGCCATCTTCTCCCTGTGTGTCACATCATCTTCCCTGTGCGTGTCTGTCTTCACAGGGCCATCTTCCAATAGGACACTAGTCATATTGTGTGACATAGGGTAAGCCCTCAAGATATAGTGATTCATTCATCCATTCAGCTTCTTTCATTGGTGGTTAGGGACCTACCCTACTCCAGTATGACCTTATCTTAATTAATTACATCTACAACTACCCTATTTTCAGATAAGGTCACATTCTAAGATACTACGGAGCTGGCTTAAAATGCCAACACTCTACTTCAACGTATCTTTTTGGGAGGACAAATCAGCCCACAACAAGGGTACGTACTGGGTTGCAACAAACCTATAATTAAACCATCTCTTAGGAGATGACCTGTGCCCAGGTTGTTTTCCTGAGCCATGCTGAACATTTCCAGGTTTCTCTAACCCAGGGTACATTCCAGTATTTGAAGAACTAGGATGAGTTCATCCAAGAGGTAGATAAGGCAACTCACATACTATCCCAACTTTGTGTATTCTTGTGTTCCAGTTGCTATGACTATGTAACAAATGATCCCAAAACTTCATTCTATAAAATAACCACTATTATACTGCCAATTCTGTGGTCATGAATTTGGACAGTCAGGATGGGGAGGTTTATCTTTGTTCACAATGCCTGGGGCTTTAGCCGAAAGACTCAAAGGCTGAGGGTGAAATTACCCGAAGGCTTATTCACTTATAGGTCTTAGAGAGGATGCTGAGCAAGATCTAGGCTGAGACTATCAGCAGGAACAATACATTGCTCCTCCATGTGGCCTAGGCTTCCTCATGAATGGTGACTGGGTTCCAAGGGTAAGTGTGCAGGGAGACAGAGTGATACGGAGAGGACAAACTATATACATGTCATGCCATATTGGCCCTTTATAACTAAACTCAGAAGTCATGCAGTAACAGAGCCTGTCTGTAATTACAGTTTTGATATTTTGTTTATCATAGACCTTTTGCAGTAACTTTGATTTATTAAAATATTATTTATCCCTATTACTGAGTTTTTTAGCATACCCTTATGTGTTACACTCAAAGTGAGTGCCTCACTCATCTTACCCCTGTGCTGACCCTGTCCAGTGTCATTTCCAACATAGTCTATCTGTTGAGGCCGTTGCAAAGGCCTGCCCAGCTTCAAGGCAAGGGAAAAGAGGACGTGACTCTCAGTGGGAATGGCAAAGCTCTAAAAGAGCACATGGGCCCAGATAATAGCACTATGGCCACTTTTGAAAAATGTGATCTGCCACACCTTGCAATAAAGCAAAATGAAGGAATCAGACTTATTTGACAAATACAATAGGTAAATTGATTCCACAATCTAAAAGGGCAAAATGTCAAGACTAATATCCACAATGACAAGATTTTAGAACTTTCCACAGCCTTGTCTTAGTAAAATTTCTATTGACTATATTGTTTCAAAAGAGTAGTCATTCCCTTAGATGTTCTATTACAAAGCAATGATCAGTAAAGCCCTCTGTAAATATTTGCTGAATCCATTCAAGTTGAAAATCTTGTGTTTGGGAAAAATATTTCTTTCGGGCATAATGAAGTATTAAAAAGGAAAATCTCCCTTTGTTCCTTGGGAAGCCATCTTAATCTTTGTGATTTACCAAGTATCATGATATATATTGCTTTTAAAAAAATATATCCAAGAACTTATTTATGTTGGTAAAGATAAAAAGACAAAACATGAAACTTTTCAATAAGCATTCCAGTGGTTTGCTATTCAGGTGCCTATGTGAGAATTCGAGAAATTTTGAAGAATAACATTAGCCACTCATTAGATATATTTTAAAGTTATCCTATTACTTTAGTATGAAGTTTTCTTAACTTGTCATTCTCTCTTTATAAATAGGGAAGGTTGAGTTTAGAACATTAACAGAAGCAAAATGTTCCTTGGTAGTTGACAGAAGAGGAGAAAAAGAACATTCAGGAAACAAATAAACTTGAAAACTAACCTAAACAAAAAACTTAAGAGCTTAAGTTTTGTCTATGTGTCAAGATTTGTGAAGGGTGTGAGATTCTACCCTATTTAGAAGCTAACAAATTAGCCTGTCACAATTTCATGGAGGCTGTTATAAGATACAAAATTTCTCAGAGACAAAGCAGAGTTTATTATTAACAACAGTAGCAGGAGTCAGAGTATTGGCATTTTAAGCCAGCGCCCCAAGCCCCAATTCTACAGGGTGATGTGAAGAGGGCAAGATGACACCTGCACATGTACTAGGTTGTGTTACTTGAGAGGAACCCTGAGCTTAGGGGACCTTAATGTTTTTAAATGGGCAGTAAGTATACCTGCCCTTTATCCCACAGAGAGACACTACCTCCATTTTCCAACACTATTCATTATACAAGCACCCATGAAAAGATAATCTGAAATGAAGAGCACTCATTGCCTTTGCTCGCAGGATGTTCAGAAACACAAGAGACCCGTGGAGAACTATCTCCTAACACTGTACCAACTTAGAAATGTCTAATGTTAGTTAGAACATGGAAATATCTGTCCTGTGTGTTCTAATATAGTAGCCTCTAGTCAATTAAATGTAAATTTTTTGAAGCTAGTAAAACTTAAAATTTAGTTCTTCAATTGCACTAGCCAAATTTCGAGAGCTCAATAGCCCCATGTGGTTTATTGGCTACCATATTGGGTAGCACAGATAACAGAACATTTCCACCATCACAGAAAGTTCTTCTGAAGCCCTGAATACAATTCAGTGGGTCAATCACAAAAGTGGAAATATATATACAATTAAGTTAGTCAACCACATTTACATAACCCTTCCATGTGCCAGAAAAAAAAATGTTATGTCAATTTTGTTCCCCATAGTCTTAAAGTCTGCCGTGAAGCAGGGAAGATAGACTTTGTCAAATAAGTGCAATAGTTAAACAGGTGATTGCAATTAAAGGCGACCTGACTCAGCATGGAGAATCTGGCAAAGCTTCCTAGAATAAAAGATGTTTAAGCTGAGATTTTAGTTAGGTTAAAAAAAAAAAAAAAGAAGACTTTTCCAGGCAACTGAAACATTGTTAACTCGTGTGGCAGTAATAGGGGCATATTTTAGAAAAAACAAATGTTTTAAGAGATTGAGTCTTACTCTGTTGCCCAGGCTACAGTGAAGTGATGCAATCATAGCTCAAGGCAGCCTTGAACTCCTGGCCTCAAGCAATCCTCCCACTTTGGCTTCCCAAAGGACTAGGATCACAGGTGTAAGCCACCACATCTGGCCATATTTTAGAAATTAAGATAATTCAGGTTAGGTGGAGAGTTTGGGGTAGAATATAGTACTAGACAAGGTAAGAAGAAGCCATAGTCATCTGTGTTTTTGCAGACAGTGTTAAGAATTTTGGACTTAGTTCTAAGAGCATTAGGAAACTTTTGAAGGGTTTAAGACAGGCAAGTGATATAATTAACTTAATGTTCTATAAAGATCACCTAACAATGATGAAACGATCTTATTCATCATCCTCAAGTGACCTTTATATTAATAGAATGGTACCTAAGAATGAGATAGGAGTGGATTATTATTATTTTTTTTAAGACAGGTCTTACTCTATCGCCCAGGCTAGAGTGCAGTGGTGTCCATCACAGTGCTCACTGGAGCCTCAAACTCCTGGGCTCAAGAGATCCTCCTGCCTCAGCCTCCCAAGTATCTGGGGCTACAGGTGCACGCCACCACACCTGACTAATTTTTGTAGAGACGGGAGTCTCACTCTTGCTCAGGCTGGTCTTGAACTCCTAGCCTCAAGTGATCCTCCTACCTCAGCCTCCTAAAATGCTAGGATTATAGGCATGAGCCACCGCGCCTTGAGTAGGAGGAAATCCCTGAAGGCTGTTTCAGAGGATTAGATCAAGGATGACTGAGCACCTAATTTAAAAAGAAATTTTTTTCTTTTAAAAAGGAATTTATTTTTTTTGTTTTTAAAATTATTATGGATACATGATAGCTGTACATATTTATGAGCTACATGTGATATTTTGACACAAGCATACAATGTATAATGATCAAATCGGGTTAATTGGGATATCCATCACCTCATCACCTGTAACGATTAATATTTCAGAGGCAGAGTTGGTATTAACAGAACTTGGTAACTGAATGAAAGTGGAAGAAGGAAGAGTTACTATGAAAGCTACAAAGAAGAAGTTAAGACTAACTATGTTTCTGCTTGAGGAATTTTGTAGAACGCAGTGTGTTTACTGACGCTGGGAGCACCAGAAAGGCAGATTCGGGAGGGGCTGTCACAAGGTCAGCTTGGAGAATGGCCAATTGGCTGGCAGTGCCCATTAGACATCTATGGAGAAGCAGTTGGCCATGTGTGTTTGGCACTCAGAAGAGAGGTATGAGCTAGCTATGAATTAGCAACATTCTCTACCTGGAGCATAACTGAAACCATCCACTTGGATAAGGCTGTCTAGGGAGTGAGCTAGGGTGAGACTAGCAGAGATCACAGAACAAAATCCCTGTTTTCAAGGAAACCCTGGTGGGAGGCAGAGATTTGTGCAGGGAGAAAACAGAAGGCTCAATGAGAAACCAAACTGACTATAAAACTTTTCAATTCTCCATGATCTGTTTTTCTTTGGGGGAGGCCTTTGGGTTCACACAAAACAAGCTGTAAAAATGGGGATCAGAATAGTATCAGTCCCAAAGAGTTTGAGGTCAAGACTAAGGGAGAAGACATGCAGTGACCACCTCAGCTCAGCAGCTGGCAGATAGCAACTGTTCAACTGATGAGTCATATATAATCAAACAAACCTTTTGTCAGAGGTAAAAGTAAATTTTCCCTGAGGTTCTCCCAGGATGCATATAATATGATGGAAGATTGCTTTTCTCAATATTTTACGATTATAGGTTCATTGGATTTTTTAAAATATAAATGTAAACATGCAAAGGGGTTTTGTTTGCCTATGAAACGGAAATCCGGTGTGTGCATTTTGTATAATACAGCTTTTATTTTGAAAGCATAAAAAACTTCAAATTAATCTTGTACGAAATACAATAAACAGAATATCTATAACAGTGAACATTCAATCACATGTCCCAACGATAATTGGTACAAATTGTATTTTACATTACATCTCCTTACGCCACCACGGATGCCTATTTTATTCTAGATGCGCTCAATAAATCCATCTCCCACTAACTCAATTACAAAGCTCGTATAACAAAATCAAAAGCAAGTAGGATTTTTGTTGTTTTGCTGACAACTGTTTAGCAGAATCCTCCGATTACATATAGACTGTACGTTTCTGTTTGCAATCAAAATAAATAGAAAACTGAATCAGGAATCAGGCTTTAAGAACAAAACAGGAAGATTTCTGCACTGCTGGGAACAATCACAAGAACATTTTTCTCATGCCATTTCCATACCACAAAGCCAACAGAAAATGTTCAAAGCAAAATTAAGAATTCGTTTCAAAGGACACATGAACCCGCATTGTCATTTCGTGTACTAACTCTGAATGAGAGCCCTGCTTCTCCCAAAGCTTGTGTCAGCAGAGAAGTGAAGAGGAAATAGAAAAGGCCAGAGGGAGATGAACCATGTCTCTGCGTCATGGGTCACCTTAGCTGAATTCAGAAGGACACACCAGTTAGACTAAAAAGAGAGAGAGAGAAAGAGAAGAAACTGCTAAGAACAAATAGTCCATTTGTTTTTTTATTAAAAAAAAAAAAAGGAATTCACTGGATTTCAATTCCCTTACACTAGGTATTTCTTCCTTTGTTCATGCTCACCCTGGAATGGTGAGTCCACCCTGCTGTTCTCTGCCCTCTGGTTCCTTCCCCTGAACTTCAGTATAAACAGAATCACCTTCCTCAAGCACTGTTTGTCTCCTAGACTACATTATTTCCTACTGGCCTTTTCAAATTGAAATGTAAATCCAGTGAAATATCTTCTTAACAAACATGATCATATTAATGAGCATGAAGCCTTGCCCAGTTCACAGGTCTTTCTCCTGGCAAGCTCAGCCCTGGGCCCACCGCTGGGACCTCTCTGCCTTCACCTACACCCATTTGATCACATCTCTACCTTCCAAATGACTGGCGTCATCCCCCTATGACATAACAGTGCTATTTTTGTTTAGTGAAAGGCAGGTTGCAGAACAGTATGTGTAGTATGATCCCATTTTTATTTTTTAAAAATTGGAAAAAATATATAATCAGATATATATTAAAAAGGTACATGTGGCTTAGCCGGTTAAAGAGCCTGTCTAGTAAAAAGGTACAGGACTCTGCACAATACTATTCTTAAGGGGTAATAATGTGGAAGACTTTCACTTTTATCTTTTATATATTTGTGATATTTGAACTTTGTATTTATGTATACGTCTGTAATCATTAAAATAAAGAATGATTGCTCTAAGACCACATTCTCTGCAACATTTTATCAGATTATTCCTTTTGAACTCTGCTCACTCCCATGCCTTCTATAATGTTTGTCACCACTGTTTATATGTATATATGTGTACTTAGATATGTTCCTTCTTTTTTTCCCCTCTTGTGATGGCCCTCTCTTCTCCCTTACATTAAAAATCTCCTGAAGATTAAGGTAAGTTTTATATCAGGTAATAGACAAGACTGTCCACAACCAAAACACACGGACACCTATTTTACTATTATTCCCCAAACCCAGCTTTTGCTAGACACTCTTTGTTGAATAATTAAGTGAAGAGTGAGTTTAGTAATGATTGGATCACATTAGCTCTTAGATTGATGTAAAACCTGCTTCAATATTCATTCATTTTTCAATAGTTGTATATTTTCTCTTAAACATATACAAAATTTATTAATATACTGGTCCCATGAATTCCCCAAAACCTCTTTTTCTTTGTCTCCAGCTGCCAACAAAGTTACCAATGCCAGATTTTCTTACCAACAATTTCAGTCATTTCCTGACAACTGGGTGAAAACCTAGGACCCTTTTCAAAAGATCAAAAGATGTGGCAATTTAAGAATTGCCTTGCTAATGGGAGCTCAGTCGGGGTCAACAGTGATATATTCCATTTAGCTTTCTTGGACTGGATGAAACAAGATTTTACAGCTTTGTATTAACGCCCTGCTCCTCCAGCCAGGGATGTGTCTATCAACATCTAATTGTACTTCCAATGATCGGAGACAAACTATCTTTTCTTCTTTCCAAATGAGAATTTGTAGGGGTTTTCTAGTCCCATTTGCCACCAAGTGCACATCAGAAGATGAATCTCCTAGCAGGAGGGCAATGATAGCTCAGGAAGAAAGAGGCCCGGCTCCCAGGCCCAGTGGCAGCACCAGCAGCGGGCCTTCCCCTCCTCGAGTTGCCATGGCAAACTGTCTAATGAAAAATGCTTCCATTCTGAATTCATCACTAGAGGGTGATTAGAATGTAAATAATGATGAGATATGTAGGTGATAACATTTTTCTATTAAAAGAAAGGCGATGAAAAGCACATCCCCGTAGGATAGTCTCTGGCAATAGGTGTGGCTACTGCTTAGCACACACTAAAACCCTGCAGCCCTTTACAAAACCTACTGTTTTCCATTGGATCTTTCTGTAAACTTCCATCACATTGCATAAAAAATATGCAACAATTAAGGCAAGTTAAAATTTAAACGGATTTTGGGCAAATAGAGCGAAGTCTTGTCATTTTTCTCACTGTAGGGTATGTGCAGTGTATTGGTTAGCATCTGTTCTCAGTTAATTCCTCTGATTCAATTATGACACATTTGGAAACTGCAGAGATATGCAAGGCATTATTTGAATCACAATTTATCCTTTTTTTAAAGCTATTTGGGATATAAATTTCTAACCTAAAGTGAAAATTTCACCTTTTCCCTTTCCATATAAAATGCCCCCAACATTGAAAACCACGTGGGGCATGGCTGTAACACAGCTCTCTTGCTAAAGCTTTTGCCTTCTAGACTACTCAGCCACCTACCATGGGGACCCTTCTCTCACACCAGGGAAAGCGAGACTAGAATTTTACTTTGGCATTGAGATTAGATGAGCAGAGTGACAGAGGCACCGGCACATGGAACAGTCCAAACACAAAGAGCACAGGGTTGTTCTAGCACTCGTGTGTGTCTCCACGCAGGAGTTCATTCAAGAAGTCTGTACTGATCACCTACTGTCATCGTACATAGACCAGGACTGGAAACATCAATGAAGTCTTACGTACGTGGCACAAAGTATCAGGTTACTTTCTTAAAGTCTATCACCATTCTCTTTGCCGAAGACTGCACAACAGGTAATATATCTCATTATATAACTTTCCCTAAGTACTGTAGCTGATGCCACAAAATAACCTTTACTTTTATTATCTCATTCTACCCAAGACCGCTGCAGTGGGCCAGCGCTATGTCACATTTGTGACAATTAGAGAATGGCATCCTCTGAGGGAACAAATTAAAAATACCACTCCTTTCTCAGGATTTAAGCCCCCACCTGCCCCCTCCACCAGGCCCCTTTGAGCATGTGCTATGTGCACACCACATTGGGAGGGATGCTGGTACCACCCCCAATGTCACCTACTGGCCCAGACCTGGTCCCACATCCCCTGGAAATAGCCGTTTCCTGCACCTCCCATGTCTCCAGGGACTGGTGCTATCTGACAGTGTGTCCTATCGGTGCTCACTTTGGCTGAGCCAATCCCTGACACTGCCATGGCTGCCACACCCCTTTCCTCTTTGGTCCAAAAATATCCCTGGTGTCCCAAGTGTTTTCTAAAAGCCATCTTGGTTGATTCTTACAAGTATTTTCAGCGTTCCCCTCAGTATTCTTCTACACCCAGTTCAAAGGACCTCTGCTCTCCAAAATGCCTTGAGGTTTAATAATGCAGGTGACCTCGATTCTTTGTGCAGCTTGCAGGTTGTCTGCTTCACCCTAATCCTATACTTCTCCTAACTCTACTGAAGGAAGGTAGAGCACTCCTTCTCCAAATCTTACATAAATGTAACACAAAATGCACTCCCACAGAGTCAACCTATTTGCAACACGGTGCTCGTGATGCTAAGAGCACAGGCTTGCGAAAATTGGGAGAAGGTGGTTGAAGCAAATGTCTCAGATCCCCTCTCTGACTTAACTCTGGAGCAACCCAACACCATTCAAGCTGGAGGAATCTGGAGAGTGCATTTGAAGCCATGTGTTTCCCCAGCAGCTCTGAAAGAGAGAGCAGATATAGACTCTCCACTGCTTGGTGTCTGGGGAGAGCTAAAGAGTCTGTGGCTAAATACGAGGTTGTGCAACCACTTGAGGTCTAGGCATACCTGGTTTGCTGAGGACCTCAGGTATCAGAGCCTGTGATTGTTTTCAGGGAAGGTCTTCCTCTGCCCACCTGCAGCACAAGTGGCTCTGGAAAGGCCTGCCCATTCCTGTCTATGCCAGGAGAGCTGAGTTAAATTATGCCAGTTCCGAGGCTGGGGGGCACTGTGAATCCCCTCACACTGAGAAAGACTTAGCAATATTCACTGCAGGCTCATCAGCCTGCTGCTGCTCAGGAGGCCTCCAGGAAACAAATGAGTGAGCAGATTAAAAACATGTAAACTTATAACTATTTAAGAAGACTCAGTGTCCTGGGAAATGGAGAGAAAGGCAGGGAGGATGAGCAGATGGTGGAACATATAAATTGGGAGGCTGTCGTTAAAGGACAACTTGGGAAAGACCCAGAAAATAACTTTGAACAGAGGATGAATGAGAATCCCCAAGAAGTTTTATGCAGTACACCCAAAACACATTCTAGAGGTTTAAGAGAAAATGAAAATGAAAACCTTGATAATACAGACTGAATTTAAATGCCGAAACTCTAATACCCAGTGTGATGGGAACTTTGGAGATAATTAGATTTAGACGAAGTCCTCGTGATGGGATTGATGCCCTTATAAGAAGAGACACCAAAGAGCTTGTTCTCTTTCCAGAGAAGAGGGTCCTCATCAGAAAAAGACTACGCTGGTACCTTGATATTGGACTTCCAGCCTCCAGTACTGTGAAAAAATAAATTTATTTTGTTTAGGACACACAGTGTATGGTATTTTGTTATGATAGCCCAAGCTGACTAAGATATTCAATGTGAATTAAAAAGTGAGATGGTCATGGCTAAGAACCAAATTAATGACCCCAAAGACCAAGAGCTTATAACCCAAAGCAAAAACACAATGAGATCAAAATCCTAAGGGCAAAGATAAGGGGTTTAGAGGAACACAGGCCATGCTCTCCCTCAGCTCTCGGCATATTTGCAAGGGTTTGGGACATACACCATCAATGCTCCTAGCCAAGGGAAATAGAAAACACTGAACCAAATGCCAGCTGACTCAGATCAGATACTTCAAGAGAGAAGGCAATGATTCTTTCAATCTATAGCTGTACCAGATGGACAATGGTAATGATCAGGGAATCTATAATATGAATGGTGCAGAAGAATATTTCAAATAGAAGAAATATACTTAATGGAATTGCAAGAACAACTTTTTAAAAAATTATAAAAGGAGATTTTAATATAGATCTTTCAGAATTTGACAAATCAAGCAGAGAAAAATCAATAATGATATAGAGGATTTGAATGATATAATCAACAAGAACAATTTAATAAGCATGGAGAACTATGTTTCCTACAAGCAGAAAATACAAGTTTTCTTTTGTATCCATGCTACAAAAATTGATTATATGTGTGGCCACAAAGAAAACTTCCCCAAAGTAGAAATCTTAGAAGCCATATTCTCAGTTCATATTCTTATAAAATGGAATAAGCAATGAAAAGATAATTCCAAAACCTACATTATTAGAATTAAGAAACACTCCCTTAATTGACTCCTTTATTAAAAATATAACACCAAGTGCCTGTAATCTCAGCTATTCAGGAGGCTGAGGTGGGAGGACTGCTTGAGCCCAGGAGTTCAAAACCAGCCTGGGTAATATAGCGAGGTCCTGTCTCAAAAAATAAATAAGTACATAAATAAATAATTTAAAACAATATATATCAAATCTTGTTTGCAACTTACCTGGAAATGTATCCAAAAACTCAGCTGGAGTAATGAATGGACATAGGGATGGAAAGTTTCAAACTCCTGACCTTAAGCGATCCTCCTGCCTCGGCCTCCCAGAGTGCTAGGATTACAGGCGTGAGCCACAGTGCCTGGCATGAATGGAGTAGGGATAGATAGTTGGATGTGTAGGTGAATCAGTAAATACAGCAAAATGTTCATTACAGAATTTAGTTGTGATGTTCACTGATACTTTCAACTTTTCTATATGTCTGAAAACTTTTTATAATAGAATATTGAAAGAAAAACATTAAAAACTAAAATAAACAATCATCTAGAAACTACTGAAAGGAAGGTTTCATACCAAAACCATTGAATAAAACGTATTCAAAATTAGTCTTCTAGACTTAGCTCTTATTATTTACAGGAGTTTATTTGTTTTCTTTTTAAAGTTTTTTATCAAATAGATACTATGTGCCAGGCACTGTTCTAAGAGCTTACATATATTAATTCATTTAATCTTCACAACAACCCATTTTACAGGTGAGGAAATTTAGGCACAGGGAGTCTAAGTAACTTGCCCAAGGTCACACAGCTTGTAAGTGAAAAAACAAGGCTTTGAACCAAAGTAGTTAATGTTCAGAGTCCATGAACCTAATTAGTATATTAGATTATCCTGAGTTTTTCAAATTAGGAAATTAGAATAAAAATTATCCAAAATAAAGTAGGAAGATTGATTTAAAAAGATAAAAGCTGAAACTTATTTAATAGAAAGGATAAAAATCATGGAAAGAATGATAAAAACTAAAACTTTTTTTTTAAAAAAACCCTAAAATAGAAAACCCTTAAAACCATAATTACCAAAAAAGAAAGAAGCTAATATCAAATTCTTAGGAATTAATGCATAGATTTTATTATAGGTATGAAGTAGATTAAAATATCAGGAAAAGGTTAGGGGCACTTTGTAATAATAAATTTGAATATCTAAAAGCAAATTAGTGTTACAAAAATCAATATAAGAAGAACACCTAAAAAGACCAATAATGAGAGGCGAGATTGAACTATTAAAGAGCTGCTATTTAGAAAGGTACTTAGTCCGTTTGGTTCCACTGCTCCTCTCAAGCTTTTGAATATGAGAAAATTCTTATTTCTTTAGCCTTCTCTAGACCTTAGAAAAAGATGAAAAGCATCCTTAATATAATCTTACTATGAGTTTCAGAGAACTATGCAAGTATGATTCCATTTTCATAAAAGTGGATAGAAATTGTAAACTCTACATATGTATATGTATGTTGTTTCAAGCACTAAGAGAGTTATGGAAGGTTATAATCAAGTCACTAATGTTGTTTATTTCAAGAGGATGAAAACTGAGAGAGTTGGAGGTTAAAAATGGGCTTTGAAGGCAGCCAAACCCAAATTTGCACCCCAGCTCTGCCTTCTACATCTTGGGTGACCCTGGGCATCTTACTTAACCTCTGGAAGCCTCAGCAACTCGACTTCAGAATGGCGCTATGATGATTTATTAACACAGTGCATGTAGAGTACCTGACACGCTTACGGTGGCGAAGAAACTCTGGTTGTCAGATTTAGGATTGACTTCCTGCTTCCCCCAATATAGTTTTTGTAGCAATGAGAAGTGAATGTGTGTCACCCGAGCTTCTCTGTGAGCTGCACCCTGCAATTCATATCTTGCATGTTTCATAGTAATTTGTAAATTTCCAAACAATGTCACAAAGATCTGAAGACAAAACTGGGGGGTTTTTTCCCCATGAGGTCTAAATGGGACTTATGAAGGAGGGTTGCCATCAAACAGAATATGTCTGTTTTCAGTTATACAGAATCCAAGAATCACACCCTCCCCCCGTGCCTGTAAAAGAAAAAAAAATCTGGTTAACTGCCCCTTCCCACTGTTTTTAGAGATGTGGATACAAGCCCTGGCTGCCAGGACCACAGATTCACTGATTCCAAGAATATTCCAGTACAAGGAGACTACGTGAGAATGTGTCTGGAGGTGAGATTTGTCACTAGATTTGACTTGTCTCCCAGTAATGATTGTGATGCAGTGCAAAATCAACCTGTAGCGTTGACCTCTGTGAAGTCCCAGTCAAAAGTGCCCCTCTCCAGGTTGGCACAGAATTATTAATAACTCACCCTGTAGCTCAGAGTAGTATGGCTCAGCCCAACTCTTCCCAGCCTGATGATGAAAATTTCACATAGAAAGGCTCCAGAAGCCCAGATATATGTTATACACACCTGTATTGTTCAGCCCCTCTCTCCCTCACAGAAGAAAATTCATCTGCTCTGATACATTCTTCTCCACACAAGACCAACCTGACTATTCTGCATGCCCTTTTGCTTTTCTGGGTGATTACAAAATGATTGCCTGGTGATATATTCTAGTCGCTTCCAGGTACAGCAGGTAAAGTGAGTGCTCTGCAATTATTAAACTCCATCCTTTGTCCTTTGGAGAGATGGGCACAATAGCTGTCCTCCTGTGTGGAGGGAATTTTCCACTCTCCATGAATTCTCATGGTTAGTGGCTTTTACAATACAATCCATCAGTTCTGATAGATGAATTATTTCATTCTTGCAAGAACAGACCCTGATCATGCTGGTCAAAGGTGCTACAACAAAAACAGACTTGCAAAATGAATACACTGCAAATGTAAGTGCCCAAGGTGTGTGTTGCACTCAGTCCAATCCAACACACACCTGTTGCAGGTTTGCTGTGTCCCTGGCACATCACCACAGAGGAAACTGCCCTTCTGCCAGAGCACCCCGAGAATTACTTGTATAAGCTAGCCATGGAAACAGATTTCTGATTCTCATGGTGGATGTGACACACGCACACAAAAGGCAGATGGCTTGAGAACCTGCCTGGTGGCGTGGGACCACCATCCTATCCTCGGGGCTGCCAGAGAGATGGAGAGAAAATCTCCGATTGCTGCTGTCATCCCCAGGGGAGGGGGAGGAGCTGGCAACAATTCTGACTCTTTCACTCTCATGTGTGACAGCAGATTTAAAGCAACTCCATTTCCAACTCAATCACCAGGCTCTATTTAGATAAAATTCTTTACCTACTAAAGAGAAGCTCACATTGCCCACCACCCAATACCAAAGGCCAATGATAAGCCTTTACAAATCTCACTTTCACGATTCACACACCCCAAGAGAGAACGAGTGTAAAGTGCCATTTAATTTTTGATAGAACATGAACACCTTGCATGTATCCATATTTCTAGCACATGAAATTCTGGAACCTAGAAGTATAAATGAACTGGATACAATAGAGGACAAGCTGAAGCCATATGTTTTAGAGGAAATGCCTCTGGAAATACTTTTTTTTTCTGGAAATATGGGCCATGTCTCCAAATGCCAAATAAACTGAGTCAAATAGTCATATGTCCTAGTCAGCTCAGGCTGCCATAACAAAACGCCATAGACTGGGTGGCTTAAACAACAGAAATCTATTTCTTGCAGTTCCAGAGACTGGGAGATCCAAGATCAAGGTGTCAGCTGGTTCAGTTCCTGGTGAAGGCTCTTCCTGGCTGGCAGATGGCCACCTTCACTATGTCCTCATATATGGCACAAGGAGGAGGGAGCACAAGGTGGCCAGTGTCTCTTCTCATAAAGACACAAAACTACCAGATTGGGGCTCCATCCTATGACCTCATTTAACCTCAATTACTTGCTTATTCCAAATACAGCCATACTGGGGGTTGAGGCATCAACATAGGAATTCTGGAGAGACACAACTGAGTCCATAGCACCACATTATAGGTTTCCAATTATTCCCACTAGAAAGAAATATCCTGCTGATTGGGCAAAACAGTTTTCTATGAGTTAAATAAGGAGGATAATTTCCTCAATTCTCTACTGTATTTGGTCTCTCTCGATGCCATCCAGGTAGCAATGTGTGAATTAACAAAAGCTTCAAGTGTGTTGGCCATGTAAAGGTGGATTTCTTTCCATACCGATCAAATCCAAGTTCTCCGTTACTATCTCGTCTGCCGCTGCAGGGAGCCCCGCAGACCTGGAAGTCAGCCAGCAGCCGTCACAGGTGCACCATTGGTTCTCAGAGTAATGTATGTCCCACATGCCCCCAGCTTTGGGGACTTGCCATTCGCCCCAGCGCCGGCTGGCATGTGGGCACGTCTGTGGAGGGGTCTTTGCTGGGGCTGTCCTCTCCGCAGGGTCTTGGATGATGGGATTCTGCAGACGCTCAGCTTTCACTTCCCGGCATGTCATCCTGCTAAATGAAGAAACCAGACAACCTTTGGGGTTCCTCACGTCTTCGAGGTACAGGAACACATGTATTCTCACCTTACGTGGCCCTGCCTGGCTTTCTGAACAGCTGCTGCCCAATTGCAGGAACAGCCTGGATGCCCTGGTAGCCCGCGGTGGCAGTGGGCAGCCGGTCTGGCTGACCCCACCTGCAGGGAAAGGTTTGGGGACCTCTACAGCTAGAGACCACCAGCAACAGCCTGCTGAGAGAGAAACACCCAGCGAGAAGGCAAAGGGCACAGCGTAGACGAGAGCCCTGCCGCAGAAAATGAGAAACGATGTTTCCCTGACCTGAGCCAGCCCTTCGGCCGCTGTCTTGGAAGAGCTCCAGGCTTTCTGTCTTCAGAGGAAGCTCTGGCAGAACCCAAACGCACTCTGTGTGCTTCAGAAGTTCATCGAAGTCTTTCTCTCCTTGCAGCCCCCGACCCTCATGGACCAAGGGTGGGGCAGAGGGTGGAGGTACAGGAAGGGATGAGGGTGACAGTGACAGATGGGGAGCCCGGAAGTGAGTGAAGGGAGAAGATAAAAGCTGGCGTCAGGCTGGCCAGACAGAGTGCTCACCATTCCAGACCTTCACACAGGCTATAGACGAGTCTCTTTCTAAGTCAAAGAAGGGTTAGGCACATGCAGGATTATGGGGAACCAAGGGAGAACAAGAAAATATGATTACTGCCATTCATTTCTGCCCAAGTTCCAGCAGGGGAGAGGCCAAGAGGCTCATGGAAGGCTGTGGACCTGCCTCTCCACATCAAAGCCTGGGAGGGACATTTTGATTTATAGTTGAAAAAATAGCAGAAGAAAGAAATTTCCTTTTAGTTTTTAAGAGGCTTTCTAAATCTCTGTTCAAAGCAAAAAGGCAGAGGCAGGGAGTGAGGAATGCATGCATGTGAGTGTGCGAATGTGCGTGTGTTTATCTGCACGTGGGGTGTGTGGCTGCCCACATGCAGATGTCTGCTGGCAGGAGACTGGAGGTAAGTGGGGGGCAGGATGTTATTCGTGCTAAATAAGATAATTTTCAAATATTCCTTGTGAGGGGAGGAGAGAATCTGTGTTCCATACTGGGGGATTTTCTTGCTTGCATACTTGTGAAATGCCTGCAGCTTGCTCCCCAGCTCCCAGAAATTCCACATGACCTGGAAGCGCTGCTGCTCCCCTGGGCCCCCACCCCAACCTATCCAGCCCCCAACAGTACAGTGTTCAGAACAGCAAGTGTAAAAAGGCTTGGGGAACCACACAGGCTAACATATGCCTCTGTCAACGATCTTATTCTATCACAAAATCACACCTGCCTATGGGCCCCACCTCCAAACACAGCTCCACTGGGGGTTAAGGCTTCTGTGAATTGGGGGGACAAAATTCAGTTTGTAGGTGGGGTCTGAGAGTCTGTTATTTGGCATTAACAACACTCCCAGTGATTCTGATGTTCACCCAGGGCCTTGTGGCCCTGGGCTGGAGAGCTCTGAGTCCCCACGTTGCCCTGGCACAAGCAACTCAGGCTGCTCGTAGGCTGCTGGGCTGAACCTTGTCCTGCCCCTCAGCCGTGTTTTGTCAGGGCCTCACGGTGTGGATCCAGGCTCTGCTGCCTACCTACTGCTTACCAGACATGGAACCTGGACATATCCCTTCCCTTCCCCTGGCCTTAGTTTCCTCATCTGAACAGCGAAGAGATTGCACGGAAGATGCAATCTGCAAGGTCCCGACTGCTATAAAACTCTGATCCTTGACAGTAATATTCTAGGGGCTTCTGTTAGGCCCCATTCAGGATTTGAGCATGGAATTTTAAAAAGCATCCAGCACTCTTCATCCCATCCCAAGCAAGAATATCTATATCCCATGCAAAATTCCCAACCAAAAAAGCATCTGGCATATGATCACCCTGTGAAATCTAGGTGTTGGGGAAACCAATACAGAGGTTTTCCTTTTGCTTTGAAATCCTGCATGTCACCTGTTCTTATCATGAGTCAAAATCCTTCCCAGCAGTCAGTTCGGGACCCACTTTTCTCTCTGACTTCCCGGGACCCATGAAGTTTACTGCCCTAACAAAAAATAGTGCTTCTCTAAAACCTCTCGAGGCTCCCGTGGCAGAGATGAGACGTTGGGAAGGACATCCACCATTTAACAAGTGTGGACAAGTGATGTGTCAGACCTGCACATCCATTGTCAAAAAGCCCAAGAGAAGGGAGTGGATTTAGTCTCTGCTCGGGCCACCCTGGTCCGCTTTGTCCAGCTTCAAGTGTTGCTCTTCCAAGAAAGCCCTCTCTGAATCACTGCAGTCTGCGTGATCCTCCGCTTCTGTAAATTATCATAGCACTCCTGATCCTGGCTCTTGGCCACCCCCTCTTCTGAGCCCAGACAGGCAAGGACCATGTGGGTTGTACGCACTGAATCCCTGGGGTCTGAGAGATTGCCTGGCCCAGAGCGAGTGCTCAGGAAATATCTGTGAAATAAGAGAATGAGTGAGGCCGCACAAGTCATCGGTACCTTACAGATCCTGCCTCCTGTTGTGGTCTCTTTCAGGGACTGGGTCTTCATGTCTTAGTTCTAAGACACAGTCCCTTCCCTTTTTTTTTTATCCCCAAAACCAGCAAAGAGCCTGGTCCACTGTACGCACTCAGTGAGCACTGGAATGAATGAATGAATGAGTAAAGAGCCATGACTGGAGTGGCGTTCAGCACTGAAGGGGAAAACCACAGGCAGAGGTTGAGTGAGAAAAGGTGTGGAGGGAGAGTAGGCACAAGTCCACACCTAGCTACCCAGATGTCCTAGGGGGCGGGGCCTCTAGGGAAGGCTGTGATGGGGATTATAGCAGGTGGTTTAGCAGGCGACTCTTGTGCCCGCCTGCCCTCGGGCATCTGCTGCAGCTGTGGACAGCAGCTCCGTGTCACTTGCTCTCGCAGTACGGTCTGCCAGTGCCTTTGCCTTCGCCGCACCTCTCTGATCCTACGGCAGGAGACCTGGGTGGGAGCCCTCTCCGTACACCTCTGTGCATTGCTTGAGAGTTTCAGAAGTTGCTGTCCCCTGGGGTAACCCTGGACAGATGCCTCTGCAGGGCCACCCCTGGGTGGACAGAAGGGCAGGCGGGGCTGAGCCCATTGCCCACAGCAGTGACAGTCCAGTAACCCTCCCTGATTCTGGCTTTTCCTCCTTCCCTCTCTCGCTCTCCCTGGTCCCTCACTTTTACTCCTTAGGCTTTGGAAAATAAGTCCATTCAGGCAGACAGAGTGAAGACAGCCACATTCAAGCAGAAAGACAAGCAGAGGAAAGGCAAAGAAGGAAGGTGCCTTGGAAGACAGGCTGCTGTCTGCTGCGGTCACCTGTGCAGTTCGGGGCTGGACTTGTGCCCCAGATGGGTCACGGCAGAACAAATCAGTGTAGGTACCAGACCCACCCTGGTTAGCAAATGCCGTAAGTACAGCAGGAGAGGCAGAGAAGAGAGTGGGTACAAAATCACCTGGGTGCACGTGTGAGTGTGCAGCACCCTTGGCAGAGAAGGCACCTCGAAGTCCCTCTCATTTAATAACATGAAGCTGCGTGCCAAAGCCACCCACTCCAAAGCCATACCTCATGGATGTCCAACCAGTTTTAAACTGGCTTGCTCAGTCCTAATAAGAGGAGCACTATGCCATCTTCCTGATGCATGGACTCAGACATAAATATGTAAGCAGTTCTATATTAGCATTAATTAGCAGCAGTAGCCTGAAACGTTTAGCATAACACTGGGGATCACTAATGGAATTGTGTGTCTTTTTTCCTGCGCTACGAGCAGTCGAGAATCATGCATAATGTAAAAGCATAGACTGCAGCTGGCAGCAGCCGGCTGGATCACGGGAGATGATTTTGACTTGTTTTTATGATCATGAAGAAATATCTTTCAATCAGGCCCCCAAAGCAAATACCAGCCCGCGGTCCTAGGGGTGCGGAATCATACTATATAACAGTAAATAATGATCCTGCTCAGAGGCCCCGAAGCTGGGCTTTTTATTTATGTTCAATCCATATTTATAGAGTCTAGAAGGAGCGCAGGCCGCGGAGACAGAAAGCAGGTGCCACCTGACCATCGGGGAGGCTGATTGAGAACAGGCAGCCTCGTTCTGGCCTCTAATCTCAGAATTGCTCGGACTCAGGGCTGCGGTAGAAGCAAAGCCTGTTTAATGGTTTCGCTCATCTCCTGGCGATAGAGCCTCATCGGTGGGTTAGAACAAGGGACAGTGGGGAAATCCCAGCGGGCTCCTCAGTTTAGCCTGCCGGTTGTTTCTCAGCCACTACAGTCTTTTGTGATTTTTTCCAACAGCTGTAGAGATACCATTTACCTACCATACAATTCACCCACTTTACATGTGTAATTCAGTGGTTTGGGGTGTATCCCATTATCAATTGTTTTAAATGGTTGTAAAATATACATGGCACATTTTACCATTTTAACCATGTTTAAGTGTGCAGTTCAGTGAATTAAGTCCATTCACATGTGCAGCCATCCCTGCCATCCACCTCTAGAATTTTCTTGTCACCCAAAACATAAACTCTCTCTCATTACCCATTAAATAATAACTCCCCATTCTCCCCTTCTGTTCTCAGCCCCAGTAACATCTAATCTACTTTCTGTCTCTATGAATTTGTCTATTCTAGATAGTTCATACAAGTGGAGTTATGTATTTACAATTTATGTGATTTATTTCACTCAGCATAATGTGTTCAAGATCCATCCATGTTGTAGCATATATTAGAATTTCATTCTTTTTATGGCTGAATAATATTCCATTGTGTGTGTATCCCATATTGTGTTTATCCGTTGGTCTGTTGATAGACACTGGAGTTGTTTACACCTTTTGGCACTTGTGAACAGTGCTATGACCTTTGGCCTACAACTATTACGTCTGCCTGAGCCCCTGTTTTCAATTCTTTTGGATGTATACACAGGTGTGGAATTACTGGATTATATGCCAATTCTGTGTTTGGGTTTTTTAGGAACCATGAAACTGTTTTCCATAACCACTGCTCCATTTTGTATGAGGGTTCCTTTTACTCTGCGTCTCACCACTGCCTCTTACTTTCCTTTTTTGCTTTTTTATAGCCATCTAGTAGGTATGCAGGCACAAAGTGCTATCTCATCGTGGCTTTGATTTGCATTTCCCTTATAACGATGTTCAGCATCTTTTCATGTGCTTACTGGCCATTTGTATATCTTCTTTGGAAAAATTTTATATTAGTTTTCTGTAACAAAACATCACAAACTAGACTTAAATAACAGAGCTTTATTTTCTCGCAGTTCTGGAAGCTAAAAATCCCAGATTAAGGTGTCATCAAGATTGATTTCTTCGAAGGTCATTCTCCTTGGCTTGTAGATGGCTGTCTTCTGCCTGTGTCTCCACATCATCTGTCTTCTGTAATTGTCTGTGTCCTAATCTTCTCTTCTTGTAAGGACAGGAGTCACGTTGGATTAAAGCTCCACCCCAATGACCTCATTTAACCTTTACCATCTCTTTAAAGACCTCACCTCAAAATACAGTCACATTCTGAGGTATAGGGAGGGAGTTAGGATTTCAAAATATGAATTTTAGGGGAGTTCAGCCTATAACCAATGTCAGTTCATGTTCTTGCCTGTTTTTTAAATTGGGTTATAATCACTACAACTTTTTATATTGAGTGTGTGGTTTTATTCTTCTTGGAGAAGTGAAGGTGCAGGTAGAATAAGAAAGAGGAAGGTTGTTACTCGGTTTTTAATCTCGAAATGTTTCATGTGATCAGGTCTAAGCACAGTCACTGTCCCCAAGGAAATGTCACCATTCTTCTCCCTACAGAAGCCCAATCATACTGTCTTCCACTAAAATGCCCAAATGGTGCAATAATAGTCAACAGAAATAAACAAGAAATCACTATATTATGCCTAAACCATAGCAAATCGGTTTTCAAATGTCTGCTAGACTATAAATTACTTGAAGGCCAACATCATTTCTTATTCAACTTTGAGTTAGGCTATGCCCCAGGCCATGAAAACATTTTCTCTTGTGATAAACACAACAACCCATCTGGCAGGTATAGTAATCACCATTCCATAGATGAGGGAATAGGGGCTCAGAGGGGCCAGGGACTTGCCCAAGTTGATACAGCAAGCAGCAAAAGGAAAATGTGGACTTGGATCTGTCCAAATCTTCTTCCTACTATGCTATGATTCCTTTCTCCATAAATGTGGAAAAGATACATGTGCTCCACCAGTACCTCTGGGCATTCATTCCCAGAGATCGCTAAGCAAGCTGAGCTCATCTCCAACAGGAACACGTTTAGCACTTAGAAGGTATTGTTCATTGTCTGTCTCCATAAAGGATTTCTCTTCCTTCTCCTTACTCTTTAACTTTTTTATTTTGGACCTTGCTTAAATCAAGGGAGATCACATCTCTGGCGGCTTAAGCCTTGCCTACCAAAAGCTTAAAAAAGTGATGAGTCCTGAATGAAGTCATGCAATGTGTTAAAAAAAAAAACAACAACAAATAGTCTACTGTCTTCAGTGGTAGGAAAAACAACTGTGTAATCAGGGCAAATCTCTCCATATGGCATCATTTTAATGCATTCACTAATGAGAATCCTTTTAGGATTAATAACATACATTAAGTCATTGTCTGAACAAAGGTTTTCCAATGTCAATCAAAAAAGAGTAATGTGTTTTAATTTCTTATCTAAATATGAATTAAATAGATATGACATTAATAGACAGCTCAGGCAGCTCAGACAGCTCAGACAACTCAAGCTCAGGCAGTATGTTCCATTTATGATAATAGTAATAAAGACAGAATTCAAAAAAAAAAACCAATAGGATGGGAGGTAAAGGAGAATGAAATCTAAGTTTCAGTATACCAAGAAATGGAAAACAGTCTGCAGTTGTTCTACTCTTTTGTTAATTGTCAATCCAAGACAAGTGATAACAACATTCACAAAGTATACACACTGGCTTCAGCCCTCTGCTGGTGAGATGAATTTCTCTTTTTGCAAACATCCAGATAGTCCTAGTCTCTTCTTGGTAATGGACAAAGAAATTTTTCAGGCAGGTCACAGCCAGCTATCAGACACTGTTGGACATCTGCTTCCCACAGGAAGGTGTCTGACTCCTTTATTTCTCCCGCTGTAGAATCCTGGGTCACAGTGAATCCAATCATGTCTCTCTTACCTCACTTGATAAGGTTTAACATTAACCATCAGTCCCCAAATTGCTAAACAAAGAAGAAATTCTAAAAAATTCTAAGAAATTTTGCAAATATAACACATTCTTCCCTTGCTAAGATATTTATCTTTTGAGGAAGGACATACACAACCATGTGGTAACTCATTTAATAATCAGCTTTTGTACATTCCATCTTTTTTCCAAAGCAAAAAAATAATCATGTGTATAGAACCTATCAGAAGTACTTGGTTCATAAAGGGCAATTGGACCAAGGGTGTCCCAGAACACCTTTTTATATCTATATGTGTTTTCTGTGTGAGTTTTACTTTTTGTTCTCAACATAGTAGGTGCTCCGTGGGGTACAGCCTACTCTAGCACATGGTGTGTTATGAAGACACATTATACTCTGAGCACCTGAATGACTGGGCTCAGGTACTCTGTGGACAGTTTTATAGTCCAAATCACATGTGTTGTATCAAAATCATCTGGCTTGTACTTTCTATAGTTCTTCTGGTGGGGGACTCAGTAACCAGTGGGGTTAGATTAATGTCTCTGACCAGCTTGGACCCTTGTTTATAGGGCTAGCTTCAAAGCCTGGTTTCATCTGTGGGCTTCTAAGAATAGGGATTATAGAGTAATCCTACAAAATGGTTTGAGTTGAGCAGTCAAGCAATGCCCCTTGCTTCCCCCTCAATCCCACCCAACCAGTGGTGTGCTGGTTTTAATGTTTAACAACCAGCTCTCCAAACAATGCATGTAAATATATGCACACATATGTTTATTATTGGTTTTATTGATATACAAGATATGTATCACACAATTTGCAAATGATGATAAAGGAAACAACAATCTTCATTGTAAATTCCATATAGCCAATTGATTCTCACAGAATGCTTTCCTTGATTTTTGTTAAGCTCTTTTGTCTATAGCCAACCTGTGGTTGCAACCGATATACTAGTGTAGTTTTGACTAGACTGTTGGTTGATATTTTGGTTTACGTGAATGACTAAGGTGAAGATGAAACAACGAAGACATATGTCAGAACATCACTTGATCATTAATGAAGTAAGCAACTTCTTTGCTGATTCAGATAATAGTTTTCTAATGCTGAAAGAATATTTCCTCCATTTTTTGTGCTATTCACAATGTATTGGCTACAGACATGACAATCTTTTCAATTTAATCTGGATTATTAACATTTTCTTCCTCTCATTCTTATGTCTAGATGGTCTTTAGGACAGTAAATCACGCCTTGATTTGTAGCAGTTGTAAATATCCAGGGCATAAATATTCCCACCACGGCCAACTGCAAGATCAAAGTTACGTCATTGAATGTGGACTTGGGAGGAGACGCACAGTAGTGCCCCATTGTATACTATCTCCACCGTGTAAATACAATAAATGTAATAACTTTAAAAGGTTAGATGATAAAATGAGCAGGAAGTCCTGAGTTTGAGTACTGTATTTTTAATATCATTTAATTATAAGTTTAATTTAATTTAAAAAACCTGCTATGTTTAACAACAGGTTCTAAAAATTCCTGAAAATCTGACAATCATTTCATGCAAGCTGATAGGAGCCAGCTCCAGCACACCACTGTGCTCAACCCACAAAAGGTTAGATTCCATTATGGACATTTGGGAATGTTTTAAACTACAGATAACAGGATATGTGACTAAAAGTGACTAGAATATAGCTCTACAAAGGCAAGGATCTTTGTTCAGCGGCATTTTTAAAGGACTTAGAAGAGTGACTAAGAGATTATAGATACTCGATAAACATCTGTTGAATTGAAGTTATTATTTATTAAAATAGAGTCATTTAGTTATCACACACAGTGAAAAGTCTAGACACAGGTGTTCCAGAGCCGATCAATCCAGGACACTGGGTCAACCGCTCTGTGAGGTTCTTAGCCTTTTCCCTTTAGCTGCAAGGTGACAGCCATCGCCCCAAACATCAGATCTCACAGCACAATGTCTAAGAAAGGAAGCAAGGCATGACCAGGTTAATGAGAGATGTCTCCTTACACACTTTTCTGGTTCTCATGTAGCTAGAACAGGATCCTCTGCAAAGAGGCTGGGAAAACCAGCAACCCCACCCCTCTGTTCCAGACCCTGCAGTGGGAGATGGGCAGAGGAAAAGGAGGTTGGTTGTCCCTAAGGCAGTCAAATAATTTGCCTGATTTCCTACCAGGCCAATTCAATGCCAGGAATTGTACAAGTAGTACAAATACTTATTGTGGTTCAAATGTCTTTTTCTGACGAAAGCATAATCATTATTCTGGAATTTTCTGTACTTTTTGATCTTATTGTAAATAAAATCTGCAATAACTCTTTCTAATTACCAAATAATTACCCTTAGAAGGACAACTAGAAGGATTGTTTATGTACAACTTGACAGAACGAGTCCTGTTATTGTAATCAGGTGCCAAATATGATAAATATAAATTACATTTTTTTAAATCCCTTGTAAAAATTCCCTAGTCCATAAAACACTTAAATAAAATACAATGCCACAGGGAATTTGAACAGCTCCTAGGAGCTATTTGCCTGGGTTTTGATTCACGTAAATGTTATTATTGACAAAGAGAACAATTGAAAGCCATTCACACACAAAATGTTCGCATTCAAGCAACCTTCAAATATTTTGACAAGCTGCCTTCCACCTAATACTCAGAGAGAGGCCAAGGAAATAAATGCAGCCTACTTTGGGCTCCCAAGGCTGTCGGCATGGATTCTGGTCACTGAGGAAGATTGCTTTCCATCTGTCACCATCCAGACACATCTGTGGCAGAGAGAATGCCCAAGTTCAGGGAAAGGCAGCAAATAAATGTCAGAAATAATAAGGGCTGGGATGGACTCTTTTCAGACTTAGCTAAGATTCATAGACTTAGAACCACAGTGGACCCTAGAGATTATCTTCCACACTTGCATCCAAAACTGTGTTGTCCCTGGTCAGCTCCTTCTGGGAAATGATTTTATATAGAGGAAATTAGGTTTTTTTACTCAGGACTCTTCAGGGGCATTGGAGACAGAGTCTCACTCTGGTGCCCAGGCTAGAGTGCCATGGTGTCAGCCTAGCTCACTATAGCCTCAAACTCCTGGGCTCCAGCGATCCTCCTGCCTCAGCCTCCTGAGTAGCTGGGACTACAGGCACATGCCATCATGCCCGACTAATTTTTTCTATTTTTAGTAGAGACAGAGGTCTTGCTCTTGCTCAGGCTGGTCTCAAACTCCTGAGCTCGAGTGATCCTCCCACCTCAGCCTCCCAGAGTGCTAGGATTACAGATGTGAGACACTGTGCCCAGCCACTATGAACCTTTAAAAAAAAAATTATAGCCACTTTTTCCAAACCTGATGTAACTATAAGATGCCCCTATTTTTATTATATTTATTCATTTATTTATTTTTAAGACAGGGTCCCACTCTGTCACCCAGGCTGGAGTGCAGTGGCATCATCAGAGCACACTGAAAACTCAAACTCCTGGGCTCAAGAAATCTTCCTGCCTCAGCCTCCTCCTGAGTAGCTGGGAATACGGGCACATACTGCCATGCCCAGAAAATTTTTGTTTTTAAATTTTTTGTAGACACAGGGTCTCACTATGTTGCCCAGGCTGGTCTCGAACTCCTGGCCTCAAGCAATCCTCCCAACTCAGCCTCCCAAAGTGCTGGGATTACAGATGTGAGCCACTGTGCCTAGCCAAACAGGCCCCCCTTTTTAAATGGAACATACTAAATGTCTTTTTTGTTTGTAATCGTGGTAAAATACATATGACAATTACCATCTTAACCGTTTTTAAGTGTACAGTTCATTTTTTTGTTGTATCCTTTCCTGGCTTTGGTATCAAGGTGATATTGGCTTCTTAGAATGAGTTCGG
>VBSM01000605.1:12852583-12865465 GCA_008086735.1 Cheirogaleus medius
AAAAAAAAAAAGAAAAAGAAACAATTCCAATAAAATATAGTTTTAAGTTTAATAATTATTTATCAACATTTGTAATATATTGTTACTCTGATCAATTATTTTCTAATTGAAGTTATAACTAAATATAGAACAAACTTCTTGTCACTAAGAGCCTGATATTCATTGGAAACAAAGCAAGATTTTCAATCAACAGACACAATTATATTACAAACAAATATAATAGAGTAAGAACCTTCAAGCATAAAATTATATCATATTTATAGGATAAAATTATATGGTAAAAGTGAAATGGAAATTTAAGTCAAGGAGAAAGACAAAATGTAAATTTTCCCAATGTTTAAGGTTTGTTTGTATATACATTTGATAGTGTGTATCAAATCATTGTATATTTAGGTTCCACTGGATAAATTTCAGAGTATAAGTAGGTTTACTTTGAAGTGTTGATACAATTGAATCTTACCAACTAATGTTGCACAAAAGAAGCCAGACCATATGATTCACTTATGTACGCAGAACAGTTTTCCAGGTGGCCTTGGACAAACGCAGTACTTTCCTTTTTCTCACAGTTCTCAAGAATAGCTGTAGAATGAGCTGGGAATGCAACATCCTGAGATGGGGAAGTTGGCCAGACAGCCCGGGCTCTATTCCAGTCCTTCCCTAGAAACAGGATATCGCTCAACACGTTAGCCCAACAAGTAGCTCCTGGGTATAACACCCAGGGAAGGCTGCTTTTCGGGGTCCCTTGGCTATGGTTCAAGTGAGGCAATCACAGTTGAGACTCTGTCCACCCTGGAAAGCTTTCCTGAGCCTTAGAGGGGCCAGCTCACAATGACTCCTCGATTTCCCAAGATGCTCCATGTAATGTGTATGCAAGGGTGTTCTGTCTCACTAGAGTCAGCCAAGTTGGTGACCAGTGCACGGTGAACTTATTTCACAATATGAAGTTCAAAAAATAAGCAAACTATCCAATGGTGTTAGAAACCAGGATGGTGGTTATGCTTGGGATGGAGTGAGGAGTGAGTGGGAAAGAGACAGGAGGCTCCTGGGAGTCTGGTTATACTGATTACACAGATGTGTTCACTTTGTAAAATTCACGAACTATACACTTATGCTTTATTTACTTTTCTATATGTGAGTTGTAGTATCATTATTACAAGTGTCAATGTAGCCTTTATGCATTATGGATATTGGTACATTGTTATTTATCTTTCAAATATTCTTTTCTGTCGCTCGTACTTTAACTGCTTTATAGAAAACTGGACAAAATTTACAAGCAGGCAATTCACAGAGGGTGCCATACATTAAATACCCAACAAACTGAAATAATATGCAGTTTCAATACTACCTAGGGAAATACAAATGAATACAACATATAAATCTTTTACTCACCAAGTTAGGAACTTTTCTAGAGGTTTATAACATGTTGCCAATGGTGTGGGGAAAGAGGCACTCTCAAAACTTTGGTGGGTGGAACAAATTGGTAGACAATTGCTGAGAGGTAGTTTGGCAATATCTAACAAAACTCCTTGTAATAAGAACCAGCAGCCTTCATGACATTCTTGAGCAACTGAAATGATGTAACAAACCATATATCTCCACTCCACTGGGGCCACAGCAACCTTCTTCAGGGAATCTGTTGGTGGAAATTCTTGTCCTGTGATGAATTGGTACTCTCTTGTTGCTCATTAGAAGTCTGTAATCCATCTCGTTTCTTTTGTTTTGTTTTGAATTTTTTTTTCTTTGCCTCCAGAAAATTCTGAGTTTTGTTCTTGATTTTCATATTTTTGCTCAGCCTAAATTTTCTGATAAAAAAAAAAATCTCTTTGTTCTTCTACCATAAGGCTTTTGGTTTTTGGCTCCTCACATCATTTTTGGAAGTAAATAGGGTACAAAATATGAATACATACATATACAAACAAATAAATCAAATAAAACTTAAAGGGTGGAATTTTCAGGATAGGGTGAAGATTGTCAAAGGTGACATTTTCAAGCAGGTAAGGTCTTGATGCATGGTAGAATCATCTCAGGGGAGTGACCACCCTGTGCATAGAAATTTCAAATATTACAAATAACTGTCCTTCCTCCATCTAATCCCTAAATCCATGTAGATTGAACAACACCCAAACAAAACCTTGAACATGGCAGCTCAGGTCCTAAAGAGGGCTCAAATTTGCAAAGAAACGTTCCTCCTGGAAACTGAGAGTTCTCAGAAGATATTCTAAAGACATCTCCTGCTGGGGACCCCACAGCAATTTCCTGTTCTCATCAACAGATTAGCTCATTCTGTGCAGGTGTGGCTGAAGAAAAGCTGCAACCCAGTCATTTATTCAACCTTTGAGATAGAAGAAGCTGCAATCCCAGCTGTGTTGTAAACAATCACTCAGAAAACGGAGAGGCTGTATTTAGCTCTGTATTTAGTGTGAAGCATTTAGTACATTGCGTCCACCAGCCATCCTTAACACGCTTTAATTGGTTTTCCATCAAGCAGCCACTACAAAAACACACAGAACCTTTCAATCTTAAACATTTCAAAGTGACATCTAAAGAAATACATGCAATTTTAGGCTTTATCTTATTTTTAAATCACAACTTTCTTTTAGATAAAAACAATATAAACTTTACTGCTTCTGATCTCGGGAAAATTGTTTTTTTCTGACAATTCTCCAGCACAGTTTCACATGGGACGTAGAAAAGACATCTCCTATTTTCTAAAATGCTGTATCAAGGAAAGTAAGATGGCCTTCCCTGCTCAACCTGATGTTTTGTTTCACCAACTGGTGTCCTGGAAGCGTGTTAACTAATTTCAAGAGAATTAGACACACCGGACAATTAGGCTTGAAAGTAAGAAGTGACCAAAAGTAGAACTGATTGCTTTGCCATCCAGGACAAATGCTATTTCCATTGTGAACTAAAATAAAAATTTAAGGCTCCCCCTCCCCCCCACCAGCTGACTAAATGGACCCCCTCGTGGCCAAAGGAATATCCTAAAACTAAATTGCCTGCCAGGAGGAAGGAGGTCAGACATACTTTATCATGCCCCCCTCCCTTCTTGGAGACATTTTTTTGTAACCCATTAACAGGCCTAAGGGTATTCAAGACAAACCTACAGGCCCTCAATTTACACAACAAATCTATGTCTGATGTCTTATTTCTGATAACAGCTCCTTATGTTGAAACATTCCAAGCCTTTAGACAAAGCTTCATGTCTTTAACCAATTAAAAGCCAAAGAATCTTTAAACCCACCTATAACCTGTAAGCCCCCTCTTCAAGATGTCCCACCTTTTTGGGCCAAGCCAATGTATGCCTCCCTTGTATTGATTTATGACTTTACCTGTAACCCCTGTCTCCCCGAAATGTATAAAATCAAACTGCAACCCTGCCACAGCGAGTCCACTTGCTCAAGCTTTCTTGGGAGTGGCTCTGGGTCATGGTCCTCAAATTTGGCTCAGTATAAACTTCTTTCAAATATTTCAGAGTTTGGATTTTTTCCATCTACACCATAAAGTGCTAATAACATTGTGATCCTGCAACCACTGGGATCAAGGCAGCCGAGTGAGAACAAGCTCTGAGCAGGAAAAGAACTCCACCATCCTGAGTGACTGTCCTCTTCCACTTCTTGTGGTGTCTCCACCTTCCAGCACTGGGTGCACTGACACCCGTACCCACAGATTCAGTCCCACCCTCACCTTCACCATCAAGTGAGACCTGGAATCCAGTGTGATCAATCTTAGGCCCTGGATCCACCCAGCCCCCCCAGCCCTGATTCCTCTCCTGCTGCGGCTGTAACAACTCACTACAAAGTCAGCAGCTTAAATAACAAAGCTCAGTGCTGTAGGTCAGAACCCTGGGTGGGCTCAGCAGTTTCTCTGCCCTGGGTCTCATGAGGCCAAAATCAAGGTGTCTGCCTGCCTGGGCTCTTCTCTGGAGATTTTGGGGAGAAACCGCTTCCCAGCTCACTGAGGTTGTGGGAAGAGTTCAGTTCCTCCCAGCTGTAGGACTGAGGTTAGGTCTCCATTTCCAGGAACCTCTCTCAGCTGGCAAAGGCCACCTTCATTCCTTAGCATGTTACCCCATCTTTAAGCTAAAAATGTCATGTGGCATCTTTCTCGTACTCCTGTGACATCTTCTGCTATAAGGGCTTTAAGGGCTCGTGTGACCACATTGGTATCCCCCTCCCCACCCACCCCATCCCCTATGATTCAGAACAATCTCCCTTTCTTCATGTCAACTGATTATTGCTAGTAATCCTAATCATATCTGTAAAATCTCTTTTGCCATGTAATGAAATGTATTCACAGGCTCCAAGAATTAGGATGAAGACATCGTTGGGGGTCAATTCTGTCACCTGCCCTCCCCCCAAGTTTCCCTTGTTCCCAAGCAGACCCATAATCTATGATGCCTGGGTTGAGGCAAGTCTTCTGCACCAGCCATGCTCCTGGTGCTCCCAATTGCCACAGCTGGGAGAGGAGTGAATGTCCTACCAATCTGCCAATCAGAACTTAGCGTGCCAACTGTGAAAGAATGCAGAGGATTTCCTAGCCAGCGGGCCAAGCAGCACAGGCACAATAGGGTCTGGAAGGTGACCTAGAATAACCTGAGGCTAATTACCATGTCATTAGCTTAAATCCACATTGTGATTCACCACCCCACCATGGACTTTCGGCTCATGGGAGATTCGCATGAACAGTAAGACTCAGGTTATATAACTCCCAGCTGTCCATCAAAGTGGTTCGATGGTGACGTTTGAACCATGAGGAGGGCCCAGCCTAGGCAATATAAAACAGGACCCAGATCATAATCGAGGCCCCCCTGTTAGGACAGAGGGTCCATCAGTTGTCTGTGGCGAATGTACCTTACTTTACTCAATAAACTTCACCTCGTACTTGCCTTACTTTGGTGAGTTTGGTCATTCTTCGGCCAAGAGCACACCAAGAACCGAGAACAGACAACTACCAACTGACATGGTCTTGATTCCTTACTATGATCCGTTGTGCTGCCAGAGGCTCAGGTTTCCTTCTCATCTAAGCACCATCTGAGAAATTGGTTTTGGACCAGGAGAAAATCTGTTGGCTTCTTCCCCAGGAGCTTGCCTCCAGGCTGGTGTTGCCCTGCAATTGTCCAGCGCTCCAGGGACCGACCGGCACCCCTCCAACATCCTCTGTGCGAGAGGCCGGGCCTCTGTATACCCTCCCCCCAGAACCCAGTACCAACAATTGCCAGAATCATCCGTCCACCTCCGTTCGCTCCTCACCACTGCCACCAAAGAGACTGGCTTTGCTGAAGAGCAGGAACCACAAGGGGCTGCAAAAATGCCTCCTTAAGCCATAAATAGGGACCAGTTAGTTTTTCTGTTGGAGACCCAGTAAATATTTCTAATCAAATCACATTTTGTTATTTGTAGATGTTGGTGATGTGTTCTCCCAAATCTTGCTTGTTTTGAAACATTTCTCGCTGTAAAGAAATATGTTCTAGCTCTCTTTTCTCTAAGGCCAGAAGCATAAACTGCACCAAGAATTTATATAATACGGATTTAATATTTCCCAACCTCCTCATCATTTCTACTCTGCTTTCAGCTCCTACTCAGTGAGTTTCCCTGAGAGAATCGAAGTTCTTCTCTGGTTCACAAACATAGAATCCTGACACAAAGAATAGCGGCAAAATCTCTAAGGAGGAAAAAGGACAGGAAGGGCAAAGAAATCTGCCCACAAATGTGAAATAACACCATCTAGTGGGTGGCCAGACAACAGATCTCTTGAGCCTCCTTCCTTGGTATTCCATTCCCCAAAAGCATGAGGGCTTCCAGACACACAGTCCGCCCTGGAATTGTGCACACATGCCCTGTGAGCTCCTTTGTACCTATCGATTCCATGGCCCTTCTATTTTTGTTAACTTCATGTAAGTATCAAGTTTATATATGAATCACAGTCCACAAACTCAGGTGCAAGAAACACCACATCTCTTTATTTACATAAGTCGATTTGGTTTTGGATCCCAATGCCAATAACTCCAGGCTGGTAGAAAATTTAACCTCGATGACTTTCAGAGTTTCCAGATGGCTCCCTGGAGCTATGGCAGGGTGATGGAGGTTTGCCTGATGCCATGGGTCTATGACAGGCCCTCCTGGACAAGCAGCCATTTGCTCACCACTGAGACATCCTCTTCTCCCCGCCTGGCCCTAGCGGGGCTCTGCTACTGCCGTCCCCCTCAATGACCTGGGGGGCCCTTGTGTTCTTGGGTCCTTGAGCATCTTCAGGTGCTTCCAGGAAGCCATAACAAAGATGCCTCCCCTCTGCGACACTCAGACTCCCTGCTCTTCTCGCTTAAACTGGAGCCCCTGCTGAGACCCTCACATGCACAGTGGGAGGCTGCCCCCCCTCCTTGCTGCCTCCCTGCAGTGCTGGTTCTCCCAGCAGCACACCTCGTCTTGATCTACAGCCTTGTCTCCTCAGCGCTGGCAGCCTCAAGCCTTCTCTGGGACAATGAATTTCAGGGTGTGTCTGCTTGAATGAAGGGGATACTTAGGGAGAAAATAGGGCTGAAAAACCACAAATATCTCGAAAGCCTATTTAGCCAATATTAATGAAAACGCATAGCCTTCTCACTCAAAACCCGGTTTATGCTCATGTCCAACAGAAAAATCCTAAAGTCTAGATGAGCCCCTGCCAGCTTCAGTCATGCGAGTCTCTCTTAGAATCCTAAACTGGGGCGGAGACTAACCTAACTGGCACCGCCGGCGGCCTTCTCTTTGGCTGACCCAGAGGACTACTCTTTGGAGGTGGGAAAGCATCCCTCTCTCCTGAAAAACAGTCCACAAGTTATTTTAGCATTCGTGTATGAGATTTTAAAAGAGAAATTATTTAGGGATATACCATGGTGTTTTTTCAGCAAGTCCCTGCAAGGTTTCGTTCCCAGTTCCCAACCTTCTAGGACAGAATGAATTACTCTTCCCTTTGTTCCCACACAGTGTGAAGTGTGTAGGTATTTATAGCACTTCCTTTATTCTGCCTTGTCTATGTAGAAATAAATGAAGACCACCCATGTGAGAAAGGCAAAGGCTATTTATTCAGAGTTTGCTGTAGCACGGGGGTCAGACACTGTCACTTGTGTTCGGCAGAGACTCAAAGGCAGGCAGGGGAGTGGGAGAGCTTCATAGTGGACAAAAGGGACAGCTTCGGGTGTGCCCTGATTGGAGGCTGTTGGCCTGGGGGACAAAAATTAGGAAAATCGTCTGTTAAAAATTAAGTCCTGGCCATGTGGGGCCTATTGGTAGAGGGGATATTGCATGGTTTCCTGGACCACTTGCTAGAGATAGTGGTCTGACTTCCTGCAAGTCTGACCTATAAACAGGAGGTTGGCTTTCTAGGCTGATGACTATAAATGATGGGTTCGTTTTCTGGGCTGGTTGTTGCAGATAGTGGGTCCAAGTTCTATTTTTATGTATGATCTGGCCATTGTCCATTTATATATTCAGTCTCTCATCTGTTACAGTTGGCTATTTATATCCATGCTATAAGATCCTCGAGGACAGGAACCAGATCTTTATATTTGAATTTCCAATGCACAGGGTCTAAGATAAACATATTTTGAAAATTGAACTGAATCAATTTCACATACATGTTTTTGGAGGTAAATTGAATACATTTTATCTTCCCGAGTACAGTCATTGAGTTAATTTTTTTCTACAGCACAAAGTACTAAACAGATACTACTGTACTGTCTTCCATCGTAAGTAAGGCTTGCCCCCACCATGCCAACAACTCTTCAAACTCCATGGGTGACCACCTTGCCTTCAGTTATGTCCCTACCCTTTCACCATCTTCTTGCATCTACCCTTGCATGGCTTCTGTCTAAATCAAGGCCACAGACCATGAGATGCTGAATACCACCTGACTAGGTTTGTCAACCAGTATTTTTTATTGTTGTTGTCATGAAATTAAGCTGTGTCTACCTTTCCAAACTTGGCTTGAAAACAAGATGCAGTTGTATTGAACCAATAGTTTCCCAGTATATTTTGGCTAAAAATATACAACAAACCAAAGAGGTTTGAAGAAGGCTTTCTGTCTCAGATAAGAGAATTAGGAATGCATAATCAATGTCCCTTTAGCTTTGGTCTGAACACTCAAATAAGTAATCCCCTCCTCTGTAATTGAGTAAAATTCACATACATAAAATGAACCATTTTGAAATGTGCCATTCAGTGGCATTTAGTACATACACGATGTTCTACCACAATTGCTTCTATCTAATTCCAATACATTTTCATCACCCCAAAAGGAAACTCCATACCCACTAAGCAGTCCTTCCCCATTCCAGCCTCCCCCCAGCCCCTGACAACAACTGATCTGCATTCTGGCTCTAGTATTTACCTGTTCTGGATATTTCATATGAATGGGATCATACAGTATGTGACCTTTTCTGTCTGGCTTATTTTACCTCGCATAATGTTTTTGAGGTTCATCCGTGTTGTAGCATGTACCAGTATTTTATTCCATTTGTGGCTGAATAATATTCCATCCTGTGGATATACCATATTTTGTTAATTCACTCTTCTATTGATGGACATCTGGGTGGTTTCCACCTCTTGGCTGCTGTGAATAGTGCTGCTATGTGCATGGGTGTGCACGTTTTTGTGTGGACATATGTTTTCACTTCTCTTGGGCATATACCTAGGAGTGGAATTGCAGGGTCCTATAGTAATTCTATGTTTAACTTTTTGAGGAATCTTTTTAAAGTGCCCTATGTGAGGAGTGCTCAATCCAACTGAAACATGCAGGTGGGCTAGGGAGAACTGGAATGGGCTTTCCATAACCTCCGGAGGTGCCTCCCTCCTCTCTGCAGCCTGCTGAGACCTCTGTGTCCCTTGCCACACTGCACTGTAATGATCTGTTTCCAACATCTGTGACCCCAACTAGCATGCAAGTCTCTCTGCAGAAGGGGCCATGCTTCATAGGCTCATCTGTGTGTCCCCAGTGGTTAGTAGTTAGCACTATTCCTAGCACATAGTAGGTGTTCAAAACTGTTGGTGGATCTAAATCAATTCACGAATGATTAAACTAATGAAGGCATCATTCCTTTAGCAGTTTGGTCCTTGCTTAAGAAGAACATACTTTTCACTGGGATGCCCACAGAGAGCTGTTGATAGGTACAGCACCATTATCTAATACAAAGAACATGTAAATTTGGAAAGCAATAAACCCCGATGCACTAACAATGATAGCAATCTCTACTCTGGGATGGTACATTTAACTTGTGTTTAAATTAAAAGTGAGCGCCTTTGAGCATTTCTCCATTCTTAGTAGAGAGGCTCATTATGTAAAGCAAAATACAATCTCAGATAACATTGACTAATAAAGCTAAGTATTGTGTTTGTAAGAAAAATGAACTGAGTGACTCATGAGCTATACTGTGTCTTTATTGTTCAGAATTTGTAGGCCTGAAAGTTCACTCATCCTGATTCTGCAGAACGATTAATATATCTTAGGACCATGAAGGACAGAGTTAAATTTTAAAACGTGCAATAAACTCAGCCCTACTGTTAAGTGCTACCATTTCACAGCTCAATCCTCACAGCTCACTGCTTTGTTGGCATTAGGTGTTATCTAAATGCAATGCCATGCCATTCAAAGAGCTGTAAAACAGGACTAAGCACATAGCTCTGTGAAACTTGGTGTCATCGCAATGAGATCTCTTTCTTTTCCCTATAAATTCTCCCTTGATGTTGAACAGCCGAGGCTAAAAATGATCAAACAGCAATTAAGCCACGATCATCTAAGAATTATGTGAGATGATGACTTAGAAAGGATGATCTGCTCCTGGAAGATAAATCAAGAAGAATACAAGGGGGAGAAATGTGAATGCAGGGTGGGAGTGTGTGATTTCAGAGTGGCAGACGCGGATCAGAAACGGAATCCACCCTCTTCCTTCTAGGCCGGCCATTGATCCAAAGGGAGTTGGCGTTGGCACCTTCTTCTCTCCTGCCCTCAGGGGCCTCCGAAGTCCCCCTCGTGCACCTGCACCCCTCACCCTCCTGCTACCACACCCTCCGGACCGATTTCAAGCCTTCGGGAACTCAGGATTGTAAAAATAGCCTTCTAGCCGACTTACGGCCTCCACACTCCCCCACTCTAATTTGCAGATTAATCCCCTCATATGTGGGCTGATTCACAGTTCAAAAGCTGCTAACGCCATCCGTGCCCTGCAGAATGGAGCACTGACTAGCCTCGCCTGGCATCAAAGCCTTCTGTGGCATGGCCAACTGACCTTTCTTCACTACACTTAAAAGAGCCATTTCTGTTCCTCGAACACATTGCTACTATCTCAGGTGGGGTTCCCGAGAGGCCCGGAGAGGAGCGTTCATGTGCAGGTGACTTGCGGAGGAAGGTGGACAGGGCACAGGGAAAGCCTAGAAAGGGTGTGATTCCAGACACAGGCTGCGGAGGGAGCAGAAGGGAACTCTGAAATTTGTGCTGACAGAGGCAGGGGCTTTAGACTCCCACCGGGGTGGGCATGGGCAGGGAGGATAAGCTCTGAACTCAGGCACTCCTGGGCCTCAGTGTGGCTCCAGGAGTCCCCGCTGCTGCTGAGCTGTTAGAAGCAAAACATGCCAAAGTTTGGGTAGGGGGATGGGTGGTGAGGAAGAGTAGAAATGGAAAAGGGATGGAGAGGCTTTGGGTGGAGTCAGGACAGTGTCTGCCACACACGCTTCCTACCTAATGTCTTAGCTGTAACCCTAGGAAAAGTCACCCCTTCATCTCCACTTGCCCAAATCTAGACCATCTTGCACAGACCAGCTCAGAAGCTTCAACTAAGCCTTCCCTAACCACCACCACCATCACCACACACACACACACACACACACACACACTGGAATGGAAGTGGGCCCAGCCAACAATAGCACGACAGTTGAATGCACAAGGCCCACATGCACAAGGCACAGAGCATTCCCAGGTGCAGCCTTGGAGGACGGTGGGCATCTGAAGAGAAGGAAGAGTGAGCAGCCCAGCAGGCAGAGGGCACAGGCACCCCAAAGCACTGTGGGTGGGGGATACAGGCCTCTTCCTGGGTGGTGGGATTCCCAGCCAGTCTTCCTAGAGGGCAGTGTAGCTATAGGAAGCAGAAATAAAATCATGAATAGAAACAAAAAAACAAAAATAAAATGCTATGAACTGGGACCAACAGGAGAGGGAAGGACAGGAAGAATAAAGCTGCAACTTGGGAGGTGACCAGGACCAACCAAGGTGGCACAGTGCAGGTGAGCCTGGCCGAGCAGGTGGCCACACATTGACCTCCACGCACAGGCAGGAGAACGAAGCTGCTTAAACTCAAACAGGGCCTTTCAGGGACCAAAGAGGTTGCTTTTAAAGTTCTTGAGATGAAATGCCAAAAAAGAGATAAGTACCTACTTGCTAATTTTCAACATTATATCCCTCTTCAGCAGAGGCTGGAAAACAAAATATTCAAATTTCCACCCTCCTCTGCACCTAGAAGTGGTCACATGCTACACACCTGGCCACTGAAAAATAGGTAAAAGTCCTTGGAAAGAGCTTCTCTCTACTTTTCCCTATTCCCCTTTTGTTCTGGCTGGATGCAGATTTTGATAGCTGGTGACTCAGTAGTCATCTTGTGACCACAAGGATGTAAGCCACAATCTCAAAGGTAGACAAGGAAGATAGAAAGAGACTGGTCTTCTCATGTAATCTTTGAAAGTTAAGGTAGCAATAGCTGCTGTAACAGGCAAATCCTGAAACCACACACAACAATGGTTTATTTATTATGTATGTAAAGTCTGAATGGTGGGTGGTGGAAGAGGGTACTCTGCTCCATGTCATCATGCAGGGACCCAGGCTAAGGGAGGCTCTGCTGTCTTCAACATGTGGTTTCTCAGATCACCCTGGGTGTGAACATCCAGCCAGCAGAGAGAGGAAAAGAGGGAATGGATTATTCCCACAGTAAAGTTTTATGAACCAAAACTGAAAACAGTATATTTCACTTTCCTTTGGCCAGAATTCAATCATCTGGCCACACTAACTACAAAGAAGTCTGGGAAATGTAGTCTAGCCCAGGAGGAAGGGAAAAGCATTTGGCATCTGCCACTACATTCTCCTGCAGCCACATGAACCCTAAACTGCCTCCCTCTAGCCTCTGGTTATAGAAAACCACAGGAAAGATATATGTCTTCCCTGTTTAAGATACTGTTTGTTAGGTATCCTTGTTATTCTCAGCCAAGTACAATTCTATCTTAAATCCAGGATAAACAGACGTTGTGGTGTAGTTAAAATATTTACAGGTAGAAAATTAATGCTTTTAACATTCATACCACTAGTATATTATTAATCATAAGATAATCACAGCATTTATGTAAAATGTTAATTGATAATGCTACAGAGGTGTGGCATAGTACTGAGAAACAAGGTTAATTTATATGGCATCATTTTCTTTCCATCCTGTCAGTGGTTTCTGTTACTATGTATTTAACTTCAACATAAGAAGTCTGGTATTTAATGTTCTTCATGGATGTGAGGCCTGGGCCAAAATGCTGCCCCTGCCCAAATTGGGAGACAGAAAAAAGGAAGGAAGGAAAAGAAGTGATTACTTCTTCCCCTGCCATTGGATTAAAAGATTCTTGAGAATAGAATTTGTATGATTCATCTTTATATCTCCAAAGCCTAAAATTTAAAAATAGGCGGACACTTAGATAAATAAGACTGTCAGAATTATTGCTATAATGCCAAATATTAGTAGCTATATTTTTCTACACAAAAGATAGTTATGTTGCCAGAGAATAACTTTGGAGGCAGATATACAAATGAAGATGGTGCTTTCAGTAACTTAGGTGTTTTTGAAATAAGGTATTGATGGGGAAAACCATCAGGGTTGGGACG
>VBSM01000605.1:12865565-12881250 GCA_008086735.1 Cheirogaleus medius
CCAAACAATATTTGTACCCCCATCACAAGATGGAATAAAAAAAATTAAAAAAAATAAAAAAATTTAAAAAAAAATAAAAAAATAAAAATAAAAAGGAATGATGTTCTGATACTGGATGAACTGTGGGAACATCATGTTAAGTAAAATAAGCAAGACACAAAAGACAAATGTATGATTCTGCTTATCTGAGCTGGCTAAAGTAGGCAAATTCATAGAGACAGACAGCAGCATAGAGCTTACCAGGAGCTGGATGGAGGCAGCACATGAATTAGTCTTTAATGGGTATAGACTTTCAGTTTAGGATGATGAAAAAGTTCTGGAAGTGGATAGTGCACATGGTCATACATCAGTGTGATTATATTATACTTAATGCCACTGAATTGTTCACCTAAAAATGGTTAAAATGGTAAATTTTATGCTATGTGTACATTTTTACCACACACACAAAAATGAAATGCAAGAAGAACTTTTTAAAAAGGTACTTCTAATAATGTGTCTTACTTTTAACAAAAAAAGTTTAAAAAGTAAAAAAACAAATAAATTTTAGAACTTTAAAAGTACAAAGAGTTTATAGGATAAGGATATAATGAAAGAAAACAGGGCCAGGTGCAGTGGCTCACCCCTATAATCCCAGCACTTTGGAAGGCCAAGGTAGGAGGATTGCTTGAGGCCAGGAGTTCAAAACCAGCATGGGCAACATAGCACCGAGACCCCCATCTCTACAAAAAATAAAAAAATAAAAATTAGCCAGGTGTGGTAGTGTGCACCAGCTACTCAGGAGGCTGAGACAGGAGGATCCCTTGAACCCAGGAGTTCAAGGCCATGGTGAGCTATGATCGTGCCACTGCACTCCAGCCTGGAGGACAGAGTGAGTTCCTGTCTCTAAAATAAATAAATAAGCAATATGCAGTCGATGGAAACTGTATTTTAAGTACCCATATAACTATTCTTCCACTTTTAGTGTAATGTTTGATAAATTACATGAGATAGTCAACTCTTTATTATAAAATAGGCTTTATGTTAGATGATTTGCCCAACTGTAGGTTAATGTAAGTATTTTGAGCATAATAGGTGTGCTAGACTAAGCTATGATGTTTGGTAGTTTAGGCATATTAAATGCATTTTCAACTTAACAATATTTTCAACCTACAAAGGTTTATCGGGATGTAACCCCATGGAAGTAGAGGAGCATCTATATATACACGATCTTACTGATTTTAAAAAGAATGTCTAGAGCAATTATGCTCTTTGATCTTCCTCTGAAGAATTGCATGATGTGTAACATTCTCATATTCAACACACACTCATGGGATTTCCTGAATTTAGACTACAGTAATTTATAATCACCACAACTATTTGCTAATGCTTCAGTAATAGTCTGTTCCTACTGGTCGCAGCATCAATAAAATAGTGTGGGTTATGCACAATTCACCCACAGCAGCTCGTTCTCTCTGCAACTTTTATCCAAACAACATGTCAGCATATTTTAAAAATTAGAGATCAATTTAGTTTTGTGAAGTCAATTATCTCCAACTGATAGTGACACAACTCCAAAGTTTAGTGTCACTTAGAATTCCCCGGGGAGGTAATTCTTAAGAAAGTGTAGGTTCCCACGCTACAGCCCTAAGAGATTCATATTTATATCATTTCAGGTGGCTCAAGTGTCCACATTTTAGCAAGTATTCTAGGAGCTATGGAGTTGTCTGGAAAACCTTATCCTAGAGAGACTTTAGTTTTAATATGGCCCTAGCTACAAGTACCCAGCCGAGGCTCTGGATGGTAAGGTAGGAAGAAGGAAACAGTCATATGCTCCTTCCAAAACAATCAGTCTTGGCAAACCAGCTGTGACAGGCTGAACTGTGTCCCCTCCAAAATTCCTGTGTTGAAGCCCTAACCCCCAGTACCTCAGAATGTGATTATATTTGGAGACAAGGCCTTTACAGAGGTGATTAACTTAAAATGAGACCATTAGGGTGGACTTAACCCAATCTGCCTGTTGTCCTTATAAGAAAAGGAATTTTGGGCACAAAGAGAGACACCAGGGGTGTGTGCTGCACACAGAGAAAGGACCACGTGAGGACACAGCGAGGTGGCCATCTGCAAACCAAGCAGAGAGACCGCGGAAGACATCGCACCTGCTGACACCTCCATCTTGGACTTCCAGCCTCCAGACTGTGTGCGTGTTGGTTGTCGGAGCCGCCCTGCCAGTGCTGTTTTGCTATGGCAGCCTTAGCAAGCTAATAAACCAGCTCTTCTTACCTGCCTCAGAGTTGGCTCACAGCCTGCAGGAGTTCATTTGAAATGTGTCACCACGATACAGCTGTCTTCATTTTCCCTCCTAGGAAGCCAGAAATCAGGGCTGCGAGGTCTACTAATGTTCCTTTATGGACAAATAGTGGGTTTGTGGGAGAGAGAAGTGGAGATTGGCTCCTCCGCCACTGAGATAATACGATTGTGTCAGTGAAGATCTGCCCATAGTCTCTCACCTTCGAGTGAATGAGGGAAGAGAAAAGACGCAAGTGGTTGTGACTCTTGGACATTAGAAACTGGCTTCGCTCCATAAAGTCCCTTCCTCAGTTTTAGGTTAGATCTAATTGGGATCCCTCAAGTATTCCACAGGCACCAGTGATGTACGGCCAATCACAAACCCCATTGTGACCTAGGGTTGGTGCATTTATTCAAATTTTTATTGCCAAAGTTAAGAGTTATAATGCATTTCTGCTTGTTTACAAATATACTGCTGTATTTTAGGAAATCTTATAACATTCTGGAAGGTTACAGTATGAAACTAGTTGAATGAAGGTATTTGCTTAGATTAATTGCCTACTGTAATTAGCTACAGAACTGCTTCATCCTTATCTCCTTTCACTCCTCTGAGCTGTCTCCATTTAGCGTGTTTGCTGCGAGTGGTGTATTCAAGATTGCAGGACACGTGAGACATTTGTCACTCTAAAGACATTCACCTGCACTCCTTGCCCTCCTTTGTCACCTCTGGGCTCAGCTGCCCTACCTCCAAGGGAGCCAGCGTCACCAATGGGAGAGAAATGGGGTTTTATATGCAGCTGGGAAGGAAGAGGAGGCTGGTCTGGGTGGAGGTGAGTGAGGACAGAGCCTACAGCTGTGTAGAGAAAAGGGGACAGAGAACAGGGAGTAGAGAGGAAGAGAAGTTTCATCAAAGGGGAAGAGAAGGCAGAAAGAGAGTGTTAGGGGCTGAATTGTGTACCCCATCAAAAACACATGGAAGTCTTAACCCCCAGAACCTATGAGTGTGCCCTTACTTGGAGATAGGGTCTTTGTAGATGGAATCAAGTTAAAATAAGGCCATGCTGGATAGAGGTCAGCCCTGATGAAGTATGACTGAGTTCCTTATGAGAAGAGGAAAATTTGGACACAGACAGACACAGAGGGAAGAGCATGTGAAGATGGAAGCAGAGGTTGGAGAGATGCTGCCACAAGCCAAGGAATGTTGGGGGCCAAAGAAGGCAAAGAAGGATCCTCCCCTAGAGGCTCAAACGGAGAACGGCCCTGCCAACGCCTTGATTGCAGACTTCTGGCCCCCAGGACCAAGAGAAAATAAGTTTCTACTGTTTTAAGACTTACCTTCTATGCTACTTTGTTACAGCAGCCTTAGCAAACTAATACAAGGAGAGAGTGTACGGGGCAAAAGGAAGCTTCCTGAAGGCATCTGGGTACTCAGCTAGACAGGAATATCCGAGGTGGCTCACTCACATGGCTGGCAGTGGCTGCCAGCAATTGGCTGGGAATTTGGACGGATACATGTCATCCACAGCTGCTCTATCTTGGAGCTAGGATTTTAAGAGGGAGCATCCCAAGGACAAGCGTTCTCAGAGAGAGGAGGCCAAAGCTGCCAGTCCTCAGAGAAACTAACACAGATCAATTTCCACTGCATTCTATTAGTTAAGCAGTATGAGGCTGCCCAGAGTCCAGGAAAGGGGAAATAAACTCTACCTTCTAATGAGGAGAATGACAAAGAATTTGTTGCTATCTTTAATTAACTGCAGACAGCTGATGGAGCTTTTAATAGTGGGAATGTCTTCTGTGACTGTTTGCTTTGCTTCAATATAAACTTCTCTTTAGTCTTCTCCAGGGGTATACATTGTTGATAAAAGTTTTGCATGGGTGGGATTTTTTTTTTAAAACCAAACAAATATTGACTTTACTTCTGGGTTAATGTGGATGTAATAAAAACAGCAGATGCAGAAAAACAGGCAAAGAAGACTATAAGAACGTGTGTCCCTGATAATCCAGTGAAAGTCAAATTGTCCTCTAACATTGATAAAGAAATGAAATAAATAAAAATATAATAGTAGTATCTTAATGTACAGAAAGTTATTAATATAAATAATAAAAATAGAAATATTTAAAATAGGGATCTTAGGAATAGAACTGGACACTCTAAGATATCCAGTTGGTACAGAAGACATGTGCATTTAAACATTTTAAAGGTTTTATTTGAAATATTTTTGAAAACAAAATTAAACTTTTCTTGCCTATCAAGAAAAATTATACATAGTGATAGAGCCTATTTGGGCAAGGTATTGAGAAATGAACTTTATGTATTGTTGGAGGAATTATAAATGGGTATAACCTTTCTAGAAATGTTTTGCAAAATGTTTGCATATTCTTATTTAGCAATCCCATTTCAAGGAATTTACCTTAAGATGATAATTACAAAAATGAGGGAAATGTAGGTACAAAGATGTTCAGCATTATTTATAATGATGAAAAATCAGATGCAACCTAAATGTCCTTTGATTGGGATCTAATGAAGTAAATTATGATACAGACAATATGATAATCTCCAACCATCATAAGTGATTTTATTTTCTCAAAATGAAAAGATGTCCATGATGGATTATTGAGTAATGATGCTGATTGCAGAATGTGTATAATATACATTTACATAAAATTGTACACATACACTTAATGTGCCTATATGTACCAACATAGTCATCATTGTGAGGTAGAATTTCTAGTGTTTTCTCTATTTTTCTGCTTATTTAAATATTTTAAAATAGAAAGCCAATTTTAAAAAGAGCTACTGAAACAGCAACAATAACAGTATTTGCAACAACTCAAGATTAAATGTAGGCTTTTTGTATATCAACTACTCAAAAAAGATGACAGTATCTCTGTATTTTATACAACAAATACCATAAAGAATAATACAAAGTGTACTTTAGCAAATGCCAAAAGAGAACAGACTGAATTTGTGGCATCATCTTCTTCTGAATGAGATCATTCTACCCAATTTTCTTAAATATTTTTCCAGAAATAAGAACAACACAATTCTAGGCAGAAAGCCAGAGTTTTTGTATCAAGAAAAGAAAAAGGAAGATTCACTTACCTCTGGGGCAACTTGTAGGGGGAGAAAATCAGGCAAAAATGTTTGCTGGATGCCTTGTAGCCAGTTGAGCCACATGATCAGCCTGGAGACAACTGAGGTCGTATCACTTTTCTAATTTCTAGCTTGAGCCCCACCTGCCCTATTTGTCAGAAATTTCATTATCTCCTTCTGGAGAGCTTCTTTCTACCTGCCATTTCAGTGCCTAGGATTCAAAGCTCGATTGCTTAGTCTCAAATGAGCAGGCAGAGAGGACCCTGCACCACCGCTCAGGGCCACCATGCCTGGTGATGTCCAGTTGACAGTCATGGCTTCCTGGTCTTGAGACAGGTGTGCCCCACAGCTAGACCTTAAGGGTGTATATCACCTTTAGTTCAGCCATATGCTCAGCTGTTTTCCCCTGCATGAGACTCTGCCAGAACAGCTGGATTTAGGAAGGCCACAAATAGTTAAGGGTTGTGCTGAGCTTGGTTCATCAGCCTAGACAGGGAGGTAGGGAGATAGATAGATAGATAGATAGATAGATGATAGATACATAGATAGATAGATGATCTATAGATAGGTAGGTAGACATAGATAGATAGATAGATGATAGATAGATATTTAGATAGATAAGCTCCTATTTTAGTCCCAGGTGGTCTTTACCATCAGTGGACTTCATCTGGGTTGGGACCATCTTCATCAGAAAGAGCCTGATTAGTTGGGATCTCAGTAGTGAAAAGGTGGGAGATGAATGTCATTCCCTTGCCTCTCTACCCACCTCTTAATTTAGCAACCGTCTCTGCCAACCATAGTTTTTGGAACAAAGTCTAGCTGATAAAGCTCCTATTAAAGTAAGATAAAATCTTCCTTTTATGTAGGGAATGGAGTAGGGTAACGGATCCCTACTCATCTAACATTTGTATTATTAAGAAGCCCCTCCATCTGCCCCCTCAAATCTGCTCTGAAGAGATTTTCTGCAGAGGCAAACCTAGATGAGTGCTGGTAACTTCTCTGTTAAAAAACCTAAATTTCGCCCATCTGAATATCTTATGAAAAAGCTTTTATTTAAACAAAAAGTGAGAGGGAGGAGGATCTGCCTGTATAACTTAAAATTCCCTACTGTTTTCTTAATGTGTGCCAAGACCTACTCTCCCAAGTCTGCTTTAATAATTCCAGAGACATGTTACACACCACAACAGTGCTCGGAAATGACTTCCCCCCAAATAGTAACCGAGCAACTTGAGACTGCACAGGAAATTAAGTCTTTTGTATCATTACATCCAAGCATTCTTATTTGATCCATTGCTTACATTTTTTATTAGAAACATATGTGATGCCTTTCCTTTGTAGTGTAACACAGAGCTGGCTCCAGCTGAATGACAAATGTGGACATGCATGAGATGTCAATGGGAAGAGAAACAAGGAAAGCAAGCAACTGCTGCTAGTAAGAAAAAGTATTTTAACACTTGGAAATAAGGCAAAAGAGTAAGTGGCTTGCCCCTTTTTCTGTCTTACTGGGTATACTAGGTTGAATGGTGTCCCCCCAAAGTTCATGTCCTTCCCAGAACCTCAGAGAGTGTGACTTTATTTGGAAGCAGGGGTTTTGCAGATGTAATTAGATGGGATGAGGTCATACTCTAGTAGAGTGGCCCCTACATCCAATATGACTGGTGTCCTTATAAGGAGAAGAGAGACACAGAAACAGACACACAGGGAGAACACCACCTGATGACAGAGGCAGAGATTAGAGTCATGTGTCTACAAGCTAAGGAACACCAAGGATAGCCAACAACCCCCAGAAGCTGGGAGAGAGGCCTGGGACAGGCTCACCCTGAGAGCTCCAGAAGGATCCAACCATGCTGACACCTTGATGTCTGACTTCTAGCCTCTTGAGGGAATAAATTTCTATTGTTCGAAGCCACTCAGTTTGTGGTCATTTGCTACCGCAGCTCTAGGGAACTAATACGCTGGGGTATTGTTTAACAGGCTCACCCAAGTACTATTGAATTTTTTAGGGACTGAAACTTTGTTTTTTCCACTTAATATTTTAGGTAAGGGTTCAGTCTCTGTAAAGATACATGTTAATTTATATGCAAATAATTTCTATCTGGTAAAAATGATAACCCTAAAGGTTACAATTTTAACACCGTGTAGGACACTAATCAGTTTTATTTCAAATTCGGCAAACATATCAAATTGTCTTTTCTGGTGGAGATAATTCTGATTCTTCTAATTTTCGTTTGAATTGATTTTACCATCTTACTATTGCCTCATTCAAAAGTTAAATAAAATCTTTGACACTTCTTCATTCTATATATGTATGGGAGTCATGTATTTAACTTTTTGAAAATTATACTTGGACAACACCCAGAATCGTCAAGGTCTGGGCATCCTTATGAGCTGGTCTGATTCCGTGCCCCTGTGAACAGAGGAAAGAATTTTTTCCTCAGTGTATTTATGAAGAGGCTTGTTCAGCCTGTGCTTAAAGACTTTACTTGATGAGGAACTCATGAATGTTTTGAAGGTAACCTGTTCCGTTGTGAGATATTTATTATTAGAAAGTTATTTCTCAGACGGAGCCAAAATCTCCTTCCAATTCTTGCCTATTAGCTTAAAATGTGCTTTCTGGAGCAGCACAGAATCTGAGCCCTCAGGACATTTGATATCATAACCCCCCTGGCATTTTCTCCCCCAGGCTAAATATCTTTAGATCCCTGTGAGCACTAGAGTGTTCCTCATATGTTTTATAGTCCTGTGGAATTTGGAAGCTGAATTAAATTCAATAACCTCTCCCCACTTTTTTGAGCTTCTACTGTATTCAGTGCTATAGAAATAGAAAGGGAATCAGATATCATCTGGACCGCAGAGAAAACACTACACTTATAAACAGCTCTCTGCAAGAACAATTAACAGATTGGAAAGACTCTGAACAGCTTTATGGGATCCACTGAGGATCCGAGGGAGGACATGATTAATTCTATCCAAGCCTCTGAGAAAGGCTGGTGTCACAAAGAAGGTGCTCCTTGAACTAGGTCCTGAAGGTAAGTGGGAAATCTCCAGGAGGTCAAGGTGTGAGGGGCACCCCAGGCAAAGGCAGAAAGAAGCATGAACAAAAAAAGCCAGGAGAAAATTCTCAAATAATCACAAGGTACTAGAGCACTCTGAAAATTCCATGAGAACTACAAAAATATAAGTGTAATCCGTGGGGAAAATGATGATTATGGAAATACAGCCTCTTCCTAAAAATGTAGGCAAGAGGGTGGTGGTATGCACAAAGACTATAAAACTGGAGCTAAGGAGTGAGAATGTGTCAATATTTACTCAGCCCAATCCAAGGAAAAGGCAGCATATTGAGGAGATTTTGGTAATTTAGAGGAGAAAAGCAAAAATCTGAAGAAATAGTAATCAAATGGGAGGTACTTTGTGTAATGACTTTGAAATGGGATCTGGTGTCATGCTGCCCAGTGCAAATCCCAGCTCTGACTCTTGCTTTCTGCATGGCCTTGAACAAGCTACTTAATATCTCTGAGACTCAACTTTCCCATTTATAAAATGGGTCATGATAGCAAACTTCAAGAAGTTATTAGGATCATGTACCATAATGCATGAAAGTATGTATCATATGCCTGACAGATGCTAAAATACCAGTGAAGAATAACTATTATTATTAGACCCTAATAATACTTATTTTAAATAGCAATTCAGAGTGAGAAAGCAGGGATGTGGAGAAGAGAACAAGACCCTGGGAGAAGGGCAAAGGAAGATTGAGGAAGAAGAAGAAAACACTGAGGAGATACAGATGCAGGTTTTGAGAAGGAGTCGTTACAGTTCTTGATTGACGTGGTACGGTCCGGGCTGTATGTAGAAGCAATAGAGTGAACAGATGAAAGGCACGACCACCCCCTCCCCTTCCCCGGCCAGGCTGCCTGGTATCGAACCCCAGCTCTACAACATACTGGCTGTTTCTTTGTGCCCCAGTGTCCACATCTATAAAAAGAGGGGATAATAATAGCAGATCTACCTTACAAAGTTGTTTATGGACCAAATAAATCAATATGTGGCACATGATTAGAACAGTTTTTATATATTAATACAAAATGATATATTAGTTTATAATATATTACAAAATAGAACATATTATAATGAGTAAGAACTATGTGTTACTTTTTCCTTTCCTCTTCTGACATCACACTGTCTTCTACAGTTATTTCAGGACTTAAAGTTTAGATTCAAATGTAACTACAGAGGCTACACAAGCTTGTTTGCTTAAGTAATCATTACATACCTAATGTTGAAAACACACATTGAACATGAAAATTTATGGAAATACTATGTAAAAATATGATGCTTTAAAGTTAAGCAAATAAAGAAAACTATTCAGTGTTTCTCTCAAAGCATTTTTAATATTTATAGCAAAAAAATACCTAAACTTGGTAAATATTGATTGACCTAGAAAAGTTCTCACCAACTCTCACGAAATTTGCCAATTCTAAAAAATAGAGGTGATTGTGGGGCTCTGGGAAAAAGGAAAATTTAGAAGAAATGATTGAAAATAGGTACTTAATTTAAAAATAGAGTAGACAGTAAACTACCACTAAACTATTATATTTTTTAAAAATTCAGGTAGAATGTACAAAAGATGAAATTCAGCATTTTAACCATTTTAAAGTAAACAGTTCAGTAGCAATCAGAATATTCACAACGTTATGCAACCTCTACCTCTACCTAGTTCCAAAATATTTTCATCACTACGAAAGGAAACCCCTTGTCCATTAAACAGTCATTCCCCACTTCCTCCTCCCCCCAGCCTCTGGCAGCCACTCATCTGCTTTCTGATTCTATGTTTTTTCTATTTGGATATTTCATATAAATGAAATCAATCAATATGTTCCCTTTTGCGTCTTGCTTCTTTCTCTTAACATAATGTTTTTAAGGTTCATCCATGTTATAGTGTGTATCAGTACTTCATTACTTTTTATGATGGTGTAATATTTCGTTGTATGGATAGACCACCTTTTGTTCATCCATTCATCAGTTGATGGACGTGTGAGTTGTGTCTACCTTTTGGCTGTTGTGAACAGTGCTGCTATGAACGTTCAGGTGCAGGTATCTGTTTGAATAGCTATTTTCGGTTCTCTCCAGTATATACCTAGGCATGAAACTGCTGGATCATATGGTAAATCTATGTTTAACTTTTTGAGGAACCTCTTCATTGCATTTTAATCTTAAGCTCTTAGAATCTTCTGCCTTATGTGCACATTTCCCCTCCACATGACCTTCTAGGCCCTGGGATCCTCCCTGCTCTCCTGTGCCATCAAGCCAATGACCCACGAGTCAAGGCAGAGAGACCAAAGTGTCCATTCTCAAGCCTGAGCCACTCTGACCACTTTCTCTGATTCTGCTCAGACAGCTAAGACTGGAAGCAGATAGGGCAAAGAGTGAAGGGTGGAGTTTAAATTCACCCACAGGTGTTGCTCCTTCCCTGGCATTTGTAGCTACTTAAATCTTTTTTCCAACAAGCTTTATCTTACTCAAGGCTCCTTTGTCTAAAAGGAAGAGAAGCTATTCAAGGTAGCTTAAGGAAAAAAGGAGGAATATATTAGAAAGAAATGAGATTGTCTCCCAGAATCATGGGGCAGGAAGATGGAGAAGCCCTCACAAACTGGAGACTTTGGACTCAAGGCACCTGCTTTGGTGTCTAGTGCTGCAGGTTCTCTGAGCACCAGGTCTTTCTAAACATCTGATTCATTCTTGGTGTTTTCGTTCTTCGTGTTTTCCAGAAAACACCTTGCTCATGAGGGAAAATTACGGATGCACCAGCCCTGGTCTTATCCCATCTCATTCTGTACAATGTCTGCTGATCGGTCTCCTTTAACTTGGCTTCATTAATTTATTACCCAGTGAAAAACTTCAAGGGCTTCCCATTGCCTGTAGAACAAAATCCAAATTCCTTATCATGACATTCCATACCCTCTTCAATCTGTAAACTTCCAAGCTTGCCAGCCTGATTCCTCCACATGGACTCTGTGTCTAGACTTTCTGGCTTTCTCCAAATATGGCCAGAGATTTCCAAAATCTCGTGCCATTTCTTTGCTGGAATGCTCTCCCCCACCAATCCTCTGCTATTGAAATCACATGCATCTGAAATGAAACTCATTTCCTCTTTCTGGGCATACAGTTAAACTACATTTTCCAGCCCCTTGCATCTAGAGAGCATGGCTGCTTTTCTCCAACAGAAAGGGAGTGGAAGTAATGTGTGTACCTTCCAGGCCACGGCAGTTAACAGCACATGTGTCTTCTCAATGTACTCACTCTCTTCTTCCCTTCCCCCACTGGATAATGCCAAGCAACTGTGAAGCCACAACTGAAATGAATGACTAGAGCCACAGCATGGGTGGAGCCTGGGGTCCCTGAATGACAGCATGGAGTTGACTGCATGGCTGTGACATGAGAAAGAAAGTTTTATTGGACTAAATCGCCAAGAGTTAGCATTGTTCATAATAGCAGTTAAGCTGCTTTAATAGTACATCATCACTCAATTTGAGACTTTGCTTAAATTTTACATCTTCCTATGTCACCCCTGTAGAAAATAACCATCTGCACTTTTTTCTCTAGTACTCCATTGACAGTACTTATCATTTAATTCAATTTACCTTAGGTCATACAGGTTGTTTATATGTTCTGTCTTTCTCTCTGGATAGTAAATTGTTTGAGGACAGTGTTGAGGGGCTCCTTGCATAGCCGCCACACTTCCGTCTCTGACTGGTATTCTGCAGGGTTGTTGCTGCTGTACAATGCACACACTGTTCCTTGATGGAACGTCTATCTGGTGAACGGGGGTGGGAAGCAAGAAAGAAATTTGGGGTTCCCCTTCCACTCTCCCAGGGTTAAGGGGATCTCATTAAGAGAGTCCTCCAAGCCCAAGGAAGCCATGTAAACTTGGGAGAGCTGTGCCCTGCACAACCACAGAGGGCTCTATTCACACAAATTGCAATGCACTTTGCGTGTACACATTTCAGAGCCCAGGACTTTCCAGATCCTAAAACATTTCAACCACTCTCCAGATCTGCAACAAAACCAGCTAGATTAAAGTGGTTATCCCCCTAAAGGCTCAAATGGCTCATGCCCTTCCAACAACTTTGACATCTGCTCTTGAGAAGGCAGAGGTATGAGGAAACAAGATATTTGCCATCTTCTCTGTTCTAGTTATTGCCAGTCCAAAATGACCTTCTTAGACATTTGAGGGGGTTCCTTAACTCTCTGGTTACATCCCTCAGTTGTACACCCAGTCTTGGCTTCACTGAGTAACACACTAGCTGTTTGACTCTGGACCTCTGTGCTTCCTTCCTCATCTGTAGGACGAGGATAATGATATTCACTTGGTAGAACTTTTGTTGACAGTTAAATAGCACAAGCATAGTGCCTGGTACACACTCAAAACAGTCAACCATCCTGCCTTCTGAGTGTGTCAGCAACCCCAGAGCTCCTGTCCAAGGTGCTGGGGTCAGCATCTAGGATGAGCAGCAGGGAATTTCTCTGTCTTAAACTTCTTATTAAACCATAAGATTGTAAGAGGCAGAATCAGTGCCATGCTCATCTTTGTGTTCTCTACAGAGCCTATCCCTGTGCTTGGCACATAGCATTGTATCATTTTGATCATGGCTGCCTCATCAATTTGCAGAACAAGAGGGCACTGGATTAAGTCAGGAGACTCCAATTCTAACTCCAGTATTGCCAATAACATGCAGTATGACTTTCAGAGATGTAATTCTCTAGGAGAGACACTGTTGAATGCCTGCTGTGTGGTAGGCATGGTAGCTGCAGGGGTATAGGAGTTAACAACACAGAAATGGTCCTTACCTGCATGCAACTCACAGTCTAGTGATGGAAACAGACTTTATACAGATGATCACATGGTTAGTTAATTACAAATGTAATAAAAACTATGAGAGTATATATGGATGGACGACCTAAGGGTGTTCGGGGAGATAACTCAGGGAAGGGCTTTCAGATGAGGTGACATTTGAGCAGAGACCTGAAGAGTGAATTAGAGGTGGCCAGGTGTTGTAGCGGAGAGTAGGAAGGAGTGCTGCAGGGGTATGTGAACATCCCAAGATGGAAAGGAGCACAGAAGCACACTGTAGGACTCCAAGAAGGCCAACATGGCTGGAGCTCAGGAAATGAAGGCAAGAGGGGTATGAGATGATTCAGGAGCATTAGGCAAGGGGCCAGATCCTGAAGGTTTAGGCCTTCAGTCTAGAAGTAATGGGAAGCAGTGGCCCACCAAGAAGGGCCACAGTGGGAGCAAACCATCTTGACGACACAAAATAAGGGGTGTATTGTCTATAGAGTATTAAAAGGCAACACTAAAACTTCGTCTGCTTTTTATTTTCACCATGCACTGGTGATTTTAACTATGCCAGTCAGTAGTCTGCTGGTAAATATTTAATAACTAGATCTCTGGGGGAAATAGAAACGTATGTATACACACAGGCATATGTGTATTATAAATGTTCCTGTATAAAGGATGTGCAGGAAAAATATACAAATAATATTAAAATATGCAAACACTCTTCACTGTAAATTCTATATACTTCATTGATTATAACAGAATGCTTTGGTTCATTTTTGCCAAAGGCTTGTATCTGATTCCAAGGCTTGCAAATTGGCCATGATTTGACAAATGGAATTGCATCCCAATCTACTTTTTTCCAATGAATTTATTGTCATTAAATCTGGTTATGTGATGTTAAACTATATCTCTCCCTTGTACAAACTAAAACTGCAATCTTTTTAGTTTCAGCACTAAGCATAACACATTTTTAAGTATAATCTGCATTATTAACATTTTCCCCCATCACTTTCTTAAATATAGAGACAACAAAACAACAAACCACGTCCTGATTCATAATATTTGCCAATTTCCACGATGTAAATACTCCCACCTTGGCCAACTGCAATCTACCAACGTGACATCACTGAGTGTGGGCTGGGAAGACACATACACGGTAGCACATCATTTTACGTTAACAGTGTAAATGGAAAGAAGTGGACAGACTTGAGAGATATTTAGGAAGTAGATTCTCGCCAATTTGTTAGATACTGGGGTGAAGGCAGAGTTTTCAAAATACTGGAGGGATGGTGGTGCCTTCACTGTCACAGGGAGGCCTGGATTTGAAAGCAAGCAGTGAAAAGCATGCATTCAATTTTTGGATGTGTTCCATTTGAAGTGCTTGCGACCTCCAAGTGGAGAAGCTGAATAGGAAGCTAAATATATGGGTTCGGAGCCCAGAGAAGCAAGGACTGGAGTAGATTTGGGAGTTGTAAACCTGGGATATATTGATTGAAAACATTGGCAGTGGATTAAATCATGCAGGGAAAAATTGTGGAGTAAGAGAAAAAGGTCTGAGACCTTGAAAACTCTGCTATTTGGTGGTGATCCAGAGCAGATAAGCAAGCCAAGAAGACTGGGGAAAAACAGGGAAGTGGAGTGCCGCCCAGCCACAGGAAGAGCATGTTTTAAGGAGGAAGAAGGAATTTTGCTGAGAGATCAGGTAACATGAGGAAAGAAAGCGTCCTTTGGATATAGTGCTGTGGATGTATGTAACTGGTGACTATAGCAAAGGCAGTTAAACTGAGTGTGGAGACCAAGAAACGAAGGGAGTTGGGAGGCCACAAAAGTAGGGGCAGGCAGCTCTTTCAACCACCTCAGCAAATGGGAGCAGGAAAGAGACCGGGTGGCAGCTGTAAGGGTATGTGGAGTAAAGGAAGGCTTCAAAATCATCAAATGCTGAGGATATGGATCCCAGTCCAGAGGGAGCTACTGACCGGATTCCAGGATATTGCAACAGGGCGGGGCGGGGGGTTGGCGGTGATGGGAGTAGGTGTGTAGGTTTGGCAGTGGAAAGTGGAAGAAGTTGCCTTCCCCCAGGAAGCAGGCGGCAAAGTCATCTACTGCAATGGGAGTCTGGGGCGTGGAGTGGCAATCCGGTCAGGAGTGGAGGTTTAGGACCGAGTGGAGAATGGACCCACGTTTGGTGGCTCTGGCCGCAGCAGGGTGCGTAGGCAGCAGGCCCTCGGAAGAAGAACGCAGTTTCGGTCTGAGAGGCAGAAAGTGGACACACAGATTCAATCAACTCTCCCAGACAGGAAGAAGTCTGGAGTTCTGGCTGTGCTGCAGGGACGCTGCAGCCCCTCTGAGGAGCGCCACAGCGCGGGAGAGGCTCCAGGCGGGCCAGAAACTGGGTCGCGTGCTCGCGGATCGCGGCCGGAGACTGGGGGCCCGCTCCGGCTCCCGCAGCCAGCCTCGCCGGGCCAGTCTGAGGCCGCCCCTTCCCG
>VBSM01000605.1:12881350-12996987 GCA_008086735.1 Cheirogaleus medius
CACACACAAAAGAAGGGAGGAGTTAGAGGAACGATCTAGCCACTATGAGTCATCCCACACTTTGCTGTTTCCCTACGAGAGCGAAAGGATGGGGAGAATTTCTTGGGAAACAACTGTAGTAAGGACTAGGTCCCCTGCGTGTCCCTTCCCTGCAGTCCCGTCTGTGCCTGGTACGTCCCGGCTGGAGGAGGGGTAAAGCGACTGCCTTCGGACCGAGATGGGAAAATGGCCACAAGCTAGCAAGCTGGAAACTTTTTGGGATAGTGGAACTGTGAATGTCGAACCACACACATTTTTGCTATAGTCAGTCATGGCCCTCGTGCGTTACTGAATTTAAAAATGGGAAGCAGGTCACAACGGGACGATGCCTTCACTACATTTGGCTCAGCTGCACAGGAGAGGGCGGTGGAGATGGCCTGGTCTCCTGCGGTGAGGGGCTGGGACAGGAGCTGCCAGCTCAGGGTCTCCAGGCTACTGCCAGGCCCATAGATACTGGGTCAGAAATGATCATGCTGTTTAGTCTGATTTCCAGAGGCATTGTCACATCTCAGCGTGGCAGAGGACAGCTGGCTGGCTGTGTGGATGGATTGCCATTGATGAGGTAGAAAGGCCGGGCAGAGGCCAGCAGGCCCTTCCATGCATGTGGAAGAATTTTCTTCAGTAGGTGGCTGCTGCTAATTTTTCCAGGGTGAATCATTTAGTTTTGGTCTCACCATTCTGTTTACTGCAGTTCAGGCTGCTGTGTCAGCTGTCACTGGGTCCTCATGGTTCAGAGCTCAATGACATTTGTTTTTGGAGGGTCCCTGTTTGAAGTGTTTTTGACCTTTGCAATGATGACTAATTTGTTTTAACTCCCTGAAAACAGAGGCTTGATATTAGAAGTTTGAGAAATTGGGGGTAAAGGAACCTCTGCTTTGTTCCAAATTCAGCTACTGTTGAAGGGCCAGTTGATTCTGACCCGGAGTCAGACAGCAATCAGAAGCCCGCTTTTATTACGACGGCTGGTGCACTCTGCTTGGACTGAGACCCCGGTGGGATTCCTTTCTTCTCACTCCACAAGGTGAACTTACCTTGCAGCCATGGTGGAGGAGCATGGTGGAGGAGCAGCCATGGTGGAGGGATCCCAGGCAGGGTTATCATGTGGAGGAGAGGGATAAGACAGTTCAGCCTAGTGCCCATCAAGACAAAAACGAATGTCTCTTAATATGTCATGACTTGGGTATAAAGAAGGGCGGAGGGGCTGGTCCCCCATGTCTGCCACCTCATGCAGCCAGGGCTTCTTTTACCTGAGTGCCAGGCCTGTCTCAGATCATTGCAGAGCAAAGGTCATTTATTATTGGAGGAAGGGGAGTTAAGAGCAAGGTTGCTGTATGGTTGTGCAGTTTATGCAACACAGACATGCCTGGCCAAGGAAACCCTGTGTCCTTGGGTCTGCCTGAAAGAAGGGTGCCTGTTTCTCAATTGCAGTAGGTCCCCTTATGGACTTGGCTGGTAAACCCATCTGCAGGAACAGATGACAGCAACATGGGTGTTCCCAGGACAGGCAATCAGAGACTAGGCACCAGGAGCTAATTTCTCCAAAATATGGCAGTAATGGAAACTAATTGTTTGCATACGTTACCTCACTTAATCCTTACCACAACCTCCTGAAGAAAGTAGTGATACCCTATTGTGCCTGTGAGGAAATTGATCCTTAGAAAGACTAAGTAGCTCAAGGTCATGCAGCCCCAGATTTGTCTTGACTCTGAGAACTTTGCATGCATTTCTAACACACTGTAGCTTTTTTTTTATATTTGCAAGTGAAAGGCATTTTCTGAACATGTTAACAGTAAATCCCTTAAATGAAAAGGGCATTTATGAGTATTTTTCAGTGGCAACAAAAAAGCAGGGACCTTGGAGACTAAAAGAGGAGGAGCCCCTGAGATAGAGGAGCAGGGAAGTCACGTGAGGAGAAGAGAGCCAGCCAGAACTGAGATAATGTGGGGAGGATGGCAGGAGGGGATGGGGCAGACTGTAGATTCCCTGGTGTCCCTGTAGGAGGAGAGGAGAAGATCATTCTGAGGTTGACTCAGCCATCCTTTTGACTTCCCAAGAGCCTGGGCTGGCCTAGGAGGGCACCCCAGAGGTTGGGTCTTATGGGTATATGTGCTATTGCTTGAATACCAAAATGATTAGTCTGTTATGAGCGATCTGAAATATGGTAGCTAATTTAAGAGCACAAAGTATTTCCTGTTGCAGTATTCTATCTATAAGGCCATTTGAACCTCATGACCAACTTTTGTGAAATAATATTCAAATATTTGGGGCTAAAACAGATAACATCAAAACCAGTTATGCGACCTTTGGTCAGCTCATGACTCTATGTACATTTAAAATTGCTATAAATTATTTGTTTTCCTTCACATTGATTTTCTAAATCAAAGAACACTTTTATTTTCTCCCTGTGAAGTCATCGTATCTACCTAACTATTCAGTCTTTTGATTTGTATATCTTTTTAAAGTAGCAGGAGTAATTTCTTTAGCTGAAATGTAAACATAGTGGCACAGTGGTCAGGGGCTGCGTGGTGACCCGCATTGTGTTTGCAGCGGTAATTTGGATTTGAGCAATGGTTTATCCTTTCATCGGAAAAGAAAAGAAGGCAACAGATAGTAGCTGGAATATTCCCCCAGCACTTTCCAAGGGCATGCCTTACGTCAGGCCATGAGGCTCGAGGGACAAGCAGTGAAAGAGTTGCAAAATCTTCCATCTCTGGATGGTAAATCTGGACCTCGTCGAGGCCTTGGAAAGGGACAGCATTACCATGGTTGCCTATTGGGTCTGTCTCCACTTTCACTCAGAAGCTTGTGGGAAAGAAGCCTGTGACCTCAGATGGCCTCTTTGGCTGACTTCTTATTGATTATAATCAAGGTGGCCAGCATTTGCTTCTGTCTCAGGGGAAAAGAATGGGAGCCGGTTTCCTTAGTAGGGAGACAAGAGTCTCAGTACCAATAAACCAGGCACGGTAATCCCTCATCGAATGTCATCGCTGGTAGGTTCTTGGAAACTTCACCTGTAAACAAAATGATGTTTAATGAAACAGCCTTATTTGAGGACCTGCTGTAGGTTGTTTCAAATAATGTCCCAGGTTCCAAGAGCCTATTGGTGACGTTAATTGAGGACTTACAGTACTAAAGGGGATTTTCTAAAGAAAATCATTCTGTGCCTGTGTTTCAACCTCGTGGATGAGAGTACTAGTGTTAATAGCCAACCTCCTGTGAGCATTCATTAAAGCCTGGCAGTGCTGGGAATCCCATTTGACCCTCATGACAATTCTATAAGGTAGACAGTGTGATCATCCCCATTTTACTGGTAGGGAAACAGGCCCAGAGAGTTTAAGTAACTTGTCCAGATTTACACAAGATTCTAACTAAGCAGCCTGACCCAAACATGATCCTTGTACATCCAAAGAAAGCACCTAATGAGGGTGTGGTAGGAAGGGGAGCAGATAAAATGTGATTTGGGTGGCAGTTTGATATTTTTGGGGGCAAATTCCAAGGCAGGAAGCTGTTAGGCAACTGGCACTGCTGGAAGACTCTTATGCTTTGCAGAGTGCCGCAGGAAGTGGGCTTAGAGAGCACAGGACACACACGTGACCACACAACTAACACATGGCAAGGCTGAGACACAGACATTCCCGGCGTTAACATTTTGCCCGTTTGAAGGAAAAGTTCAGAATAAGTGTATATTTGATTCTTTCACCAGTATTGAAGGTCATGTCCTCATGTAGAATAGCCTCCTCTCTTGTTTGAGATGCAGCTCAGCCTTTCTGGGACAAGATACTGTCCCCAAACAGTCATTTTTCTATCCTCTGTGTGTAAACCCCTAACCTAGCCGTCAGTCATTCGATCATGTGCCCTGCTCTGTCAATCTGTTCTCTCTCCTGGAGTTTCATCTAAGTGGCCGGTGCACCTGAGTTCTACAAATAGACGATGAGCTCTTTCAGAGTTAGATTCGTGTTTTATACATCCCTTCCCCAAAACGTGCGCATGCGTGCACACACACACACACAGACACACAGTGTACTAAAACCCAACAATGAATATTTGTTGTTTTTTCTTGACTGGATGAAGTAAGATGGTAGCTTCTTTTTTTTTAAGCTTTGTGAACCCAGTTCAAGGACAATTAAAAATGATTTGCCTTATGGGACTGATAAATATAGGATTCCATTAAATCAGTGTTTCTAAAGGATTGTCCAGCATCTTCTGGACAAGGCGAGGGTGTCCGATTCAATATAGTTTGTGTGGTAGGGCCAGGCATCTGCATGTGTCCCAGGTGACTTTTCTGCCCGCTGGAGTTTGGAAACTGCAACTTAAAAGTTTTTAACAATCACATCCTATAAAATCGCAGCACTGGCTGTCTCGCTCTGATTTACTAACGGTAAATATGTCCACCGCAGAAACATACCTACCAGCACGTCGATGCATGTTGATGTGACGTTGTTGTTCCTGCAGGTCTCTAACCAGCATGATGCCAGAGCAGGGGGCTGCCCACCTGCAGTTCTCAGAATGGCCGAGTTGGACGCCGATTTGGTTCACATCCTTCCGTCTTCTGTTCTTCCTCCTTTCTGGGCTAAGTTAGTCGTGGGATTTGTTTCCCTCGTGTGTTTTGCACGGAGCTACGATGGAGATTTTGTCTTTGACGACTCTGAAGCTATTGTTAACAATAAGGTTTGTATCTTTACGCTTTTCTGGTAAACTTCTGTTAACCACTCACCTGCATCTCTGTAATCATCTGAATTCGTGCCGCATTCTTTTCTGTGAAACTTAGGTCAAGCATTTGCCTGGGCCCCAGTTGTCCTCTAGATTTTCCACCTTTTTGATATTGTAGCTTTAATTTAGTGCCTCTCTTATTGTTGGCAGCAAGGTCTCCAGCCCCTGCCTATACTCAGGCTTTACCTTCATGAGGCCCCAGTCTACACATGTAGCAGAGAGGCCAGTCTGCTAAGATTTCCAGGCAAGGGTATTGCAGGGCATAGCAGATTAAGTATTTCAGGTTTTGTGAACATTTTCCAGAATTGTTAAAAAAAAAAAAAAAAGAGAGATCATGCATTTGCTGCAGTGATGGACGAGTCCGATCACCTGCCGAAAGATGCATTCTCAGCAGCACGCAGCAAGCTGGCTGCTGCCTTGTCCTTCACTGGGAGGACCAGGACAGCTTGCTGGCAGCAGCTGGGGCAGGGGGAATGTGCTGCCTGTGGATGCTGCAGCTCCTGCTCAGTTCCCGTTTGGAGATTCACATTTGCGGAACTTGCAAAATCCCACTCAGTTTTGCTCACCAGTGGCTGCTGTATATTGGTACAGGGAAAATGGTGTTCCTTTTCACTCACTACCTAAAGGTAGGGCCTTCTAGGTCCTTAAGTGCAGCCTGTTGACTGAATCCAAATTTTATAGAACAAATCCTTTTAATAAAAGAGTTACTGGTTCCTAGTAATTAGTAATCTAGTTACTCTGCTGAGATTCTAATTGCTCAGCAGCTATTTTGTGTGTGTTCCTTAACCAATGAAGAGGACTTGAGAGAATATACTAATCTAGCTGTCTAGTAGATGTAATTGTAGCAACTCTTTGTAACGACACTGTTGAAGTCACAGATTCCACTAAATGAGGAAAAACTATGTGACAAGCACATATTCTATGGGGAAGAAAAAAATGACTGATTTGCAGACATTTCATTTGTAACATAATATTGCACTTGATCTCCATTTTGATGGCACAAAGTAGAACATTGTTGATGTTTATTTTACTTCAAGTTTGTCATTTGTCATTTTCTTCAGGTTCACCCAGCAGTGACTGCAGATAATTCCATTTCACTTCTTTTTTTAACCATGTTTAAAAGAACTAAATAGCTTTAAAGCAACTATGTCAAATTGGTGACTTCATAGCCACAGAATTGCCTTTCTCACAGGGTACAACTTTATTTTTTAAATCCCATTATTCATTTTGGTGAGAGTTTCTTGACTTTTATAAAGTGGAAGATATATAGAAAGTGTTAATTCAGAGCCGGTGTTGAAAAATGTTGGTCAGCCAGGCAGAACAAAAACATGAGTCTTGTTGTGCGGGGGGCCCTGGTGTCTGGGTGTGATCTCAGCCCTTGTGTGTGAGGTGAGGCAGATGAAGCCGTTTGTGGCTCTGCCGAGCACTGCCTTGGCAGTGTTTTCTGGAGCATCACACTGTGCCCCTTTTGTTAACTTGCTAGCCCTCCCTTTTTCCGTTCCCGTCTAATGAAAGGCCCTCCTCCGTTCCCTGGCACTGTGCCTACAGTAATGTGAAACAGGCTGTTACTGGATTTTAGTGATGTTAAAGACCGTTTTCCAGATGCTTCCCAGTAGTGTTGAGTTGCCTTTTTTGTTCCCTGAGATGATGGTCCTCTTTGAGACAGTGGAGCGAGGAGGAATTTCAGACACAATACATCTTTTCCATAAATCATTATGGGGAAAAATTGACCTTTCTTTCTGTAGCACACCCTGCTGTGTGTAGGCTACACCTAATCAAATATTTAGAGCTTCGTTGGTGTTCATTTCCTTTTCAAAAGGAGGGAAAGATCCTCCGCCCAATCCTTTCACAACTGAATGAGTATCTGTGTAACAATGCAAAAGAAGTTAGACTTCCTATTTGTCACTGCATCAACTAAGTTAGCAGGTGCATTGCATGACACTCACAAAATACCCGGCTCTTATGGGGGTAGGGTGGTCAGTGCACTCAAGACCTCTGCAGCTGATCACTAATGAAAATGAAAGACCCCCTTTACTGTGGGAATCAGGTGACCAGCTTTGCATCTGTCACCTCTGCTCAAGCCTTTCCCTTGCGTCAGCAAGCACTTCAGTAGCAAATACTGAACTCCAAGTTGTGCTGTGGACATTTGTTGTTCTTTGGGGGCCCCCATCATTTGACCCACTTCTTTTGTTTGGAGCGTTCTTATTGCTCGAAGACCATTTGATTAGGAAGCTGGCACAGACAAGGGCTCTCCACCTGTTGGAGTCAGGAGCTAGTCATACAAAACGTAGGGTCGAGACACAGCTGACTAGTCTTAGCAAGGTGTCTGGAGTTTGACTCGTGGTTGTGTGTGTTCCTGGCTGTACACCCCTTTTCTGGTTTTCCATCCCACATGATGAGTCTGTGGGCCTTACACTCCCCCTTAAATCATTTCTTGTTTTGCTTAAATGAATCAGAATTTGTTTGGTTACTGCAATAAAGAATCTCAACTGATATGCCAGGCAATGATCAGTACATCATAATTTCTAGTCCCTAAAACATCCCTGTTTAATTATGCTTTAAAGAGAAAATTAATCATCAGTTTTGTTACTTACTCCATAGTGCCTTGTTTGCCTTTTTTCTTGGTAGTTTCATAGTGTTAAATGTAAAAAAAGGATGCATTTTGTACAGGGCCAAATTAAATTACCTCAGTAGTAAGACAAGTACAACTTTTTCGTATTTAGTGATTTTTATCTTTAAAAATTATGCAGCAGTTTTTTTTCCTTAATGTCACAGTCTCCTCAGCCCATAATCAAAAATGGAAAACTTTAAAAAAATGGGTTTATCCATATTTATGTTTTAATGGGGACATTTTTGGTAAATTACCTTATTTATTGGCTATGAGAGGTTAGTAATCTTATTTAGCTATGGCCCATTCATTCATTCAACGTGTATTAAGCATCTTCCATATACTCCCAGCAAACTCGGATGGGGTCCAGGCCTTGTAGAGAGCCCTGGTCTAGTGCCACAGTCAGGTAGTGATCATGTGATTGTAAGTCCCAGTGTGCCACACGCTATGGGGACAGGGGCACGGTGCTCCAGACTCACAGAAGGGGGCAGGATCAGCTCAGAAAGGGCAGAGCTCAATGGCTGAGATATGAATGGTGGGAGGAATTGAGTTGTGAAGAGATGACGGTGACTGTTCAGGGGAGACCTGCAGAGCCTTTGGGACGGGAGCTCACAGAAGCCACAGCAGGACACAGTGTCGAGTTTGGTGGGAGCCAGAGCACCCCGGGCTGTGGCAGCCCCATCAGGTGTGGGCTTTGTCACAGGAGGGTGGGGTGAGCCAATGTGCAGTTTGAAACAATCAACTCAGAGACTGCGTAAGAGGGTACGGTCACCCCGCTAGGCCTGCAGCCTGGGGGAGAGATGGCGGAGGTGGCCCAGGCCGGTGGGAGAGGCGGAGAGAGAGGGCACATTTGAGAGCGCTGAGGAACTCTCAAGAAGAGGACTCAGTGAGGGCATCGGTACAGAGCTGAGGGAGGAGTCATGACTCCCTTGTCCAGAGTGTCCCCTGGTGTGTCCCTGCAGGACCTTCAAGCAGAAACACCCCTTGGTGACCTGTGGCGCCACGACTTCTGGGGCAGCAGACTAAGCAGCAACACCAGCCACAAGTCCTACCGGCCTCTCACCGTCCTGACTTTCAGGTGAGGCGTGACCACGCAGGGCACGGGAGGCTGGCCGTGGTTGTGTGCCACTGGGTGCTGAGCGTTGGGGAGTCCCGTCAGCGGCTCCTGGGGAGGTCCACGCCACTAACAGACGTGGGTCTCTAGAAGTGCAGTTAATTCCAGCTACTAGGAAGGAGGTTACAGGAGGATCCAGATTGTGCCTGAGGAACCACCCCTCGTGGTCCTGTCGCAAGGATGATGCATTGTGTATTTTTCTCGTTCTTGGAGGTTCGACTGTTTGCTGGTTAACACCCAGGGAACGGTATGAATCAAAGAAGCATGTGGCATCTACCGACACCGTGATTTTTTTCACTACATAAAAACAAATAATATATAAATCTTCCTATTATTACCAAGTCAATATGTAAAAATCAAATGAAGCTTAAAGACAGTTCCCCTGAGGCCAGGCTTGGTGGCTCACACCTGTAATCTCAGCACTTTGGGAGGCCACGGCAAGAGGATCGCTTGAGGCCAGGAGTTCAAGACCAGCCTGGGCAATATAGGGAGACCACCCCATCTCTTAAAAAAATGAAAAAATTTAGCCAGGCATGGTGGCACACACCTGTAGTCCCAGCTACTAGGGAGGCTGAGGCAAGAGAATCACTTTGAGCCCAGGAGTTTGAAGTTGCAGTGAGCCGTGATGACATCACGGCACTCTAGCCTGGGCAACAGAAAGAGACTCTGTCTCAAAAACAAAAATGCAATCCCCGCCTCCATTAATCAGGGAACTGTTTGCATTAAATTGCTTTATTTACCTCACAAAGGTTTTCATTCATACCTATTTCTCCGGTGCGTTTAAATACTTGTGCATAGACCTTCCATGTGCGCGTGGAAGTGATGTATGGGAACCACTGGCAATTGAGAAACAGAATGAGAATCTAGGAGAAGGCGTCTATTGGGTGGAAGGTGGTGGGTGTGCCGCTAATGAGTGCTTTTTTGGGTGGATCAGCAAGTTGCACAACTCTCATAAATCCAGGTCCCTATGGGGTAGCCAGGAGTACTGCGCGGTATATTGTATCTTCTTGGAATGTAGTCTTGCCTTTTTTGCACTTAAAAATTTGACTAGCTTTTCTTTCGATTTTCCTTGGCAAGCGTCCTCCTTGCCGCTCCCCTTGGCCATGTCGTTTTGTCCATTTGTCCCTCTGTGGTTAATTACGTCTCCACCTTTTCTTCAACCTTCTTAGCTTGACAGGCATTATTTATCTTGGTACTATTTTTACCAACCTGGCACAACATCTTCCTCTTCTCCTTTTAATATTTTCACGCACAAGCCTTCTCCTTCAGACCGTTGCTGTTTCCCTCCGCATGCCACTGCACATCCAGCCTGAGCACCCTGTGTTTGCTGCAGGATTAACTACTACCTGTCGGGAGGCTTCCACCCCGTGGGTTTTCACGTGGTCAACATCCTTCTGCACGGCGGCGTCTCTGTCCTCCTGGTGGATGTCTTCTCGGTGCTGTTCGGCGGCCTGCAGTACACCAGCAGAGGCCGGAGGGTGCACCTGGCCCCCAGGGCATCCCTGCTGGCCGCACTGCTCTTTGCTGTCCATCCTGTGCACACCGAGTGCGTAAGTATTGTCTGCACGCACATGAGAAGTGACAAGACTTTCCCGTGTCATCTCCTTTCCTAAAACAGGCTCCCTTTAGGTGCTCATCTTGTTTCTAGAGCTGGAGAAAGCCTTCTCTGCAGCATACTCTATACATAGAAAGTACGCTGCATGAACGCCCCACCAGACATGTGAAACGATTATGTCTGGGTCAGAGACATTTCGTGAAAAAGTTCAGAGTGCCATATTGGTGGCGTCTTCGTGATAAGGTATGGTGTGATCTCTGGTCATACCTTCTGTTCAGCCTCTGTGACTAAAGCTAGCTGGGAACGTGTGAGCGTCAAGTATTGCCTAGCCTTGAAGTCTAAAAGCCAGAGGCTACGAACCATTCTTCAGGGAAGGGTGTGATGCCGTTTTTCTGTCAGTTTACAGCTCATTGATTTACAGAATACATTCTTATACTTAATATGATTGTCATAAAAACACTGCGATATCAAGTGGGCTAGTATGACAATTCCCACTTACCGACGAGGAAATGGCTTAGGAGGATAAATGAAGGATTTCTCCAGGACGAGTAGCAAGTGATGGTAGGATAGGACTCACACTCTGGGCTCCCCAGGCCTCTTCTGGGGAGCTGCTCCTGAAGTCTCCACACCTTCCTCCTCCTCTCTCCTTGTGTCATCCTCTTCCCCTGGACAGATATGGCCCAGGTGATTAGACAGCTCCTGACAGGTGCCTCACCTGTCTCCCTTCCATTGAGCTGCTTCTGCATGGATTTGGTACAGACTGTGTTAGGATTTAACTAGATATTGGTGAGGTTTTCAGGAACTAACCCACCTCCACCCCCGTGAACCCTTTGAAAATGTAAGTCAGCATGTTTGCCGAGGTTAAAGATTTGATTTGAACCATTCATTCTGCGAGTATGAAGTATCTGGTATAAAATACTGCATACACTTTATTATTAATGCTTCTCACAGTTGACTTCTGCATTTAATATGGATTTATATACCTACATTTAACCAGTTGTATTGAGCTTCTTGAAGTAAGTTCCAAAATGTTGAGCAGAATTCCTGTTTTTAGCATCTGATTTTATTAAACTGTTCTTTGGTATCAAGAGTATTGTGGAGCTGCTATCACAGCCTTCTCCTAATATTTTATTTTTTACTAAAGCAAATTCAGAGGACTTAGGGCTTGATATGCTGGGACTGCTGTTGTAAAATTTTATCTGTACATAACTTTAACCATAACTTTAGAATTTGTTTGAGTCTCTGTTCTCCATGGTCTAAATGTTTGATGGGACCCAGAAATAGTATATGCATTGATCAGAAATAAGGGACTGGAATATACTGATTTCCCTGGGAAAGAACTAATCCACTGTTTTGTTTTTTGTCTAATTTAGCATGATCTTCAAAGCAAAATGGAATATTTGAATTTTTAGGCAAAGAAAGTTTTCTAAAATTCTCATTTTAAATAGTGAAAACTTGATATATAAAAAAGTTTTAAGTGCCAACAAGTATAACTGGGTGTGCTCACACACACACACACACTCACTCCAGATAAGTGCAATCTGAGAACATGTTAATCTTTAAAGTCCACATTCCAGATCCAGGAAACTGAGGCAGGTCTAGCTGTAAGAGAGAAGGAAATATTTGAAAAACCTCTTCATCCCTTCCTCTCCATGACAGCCATTCAAACTCAGATTTTTATAAAAGAGTTATGAATAATTTAAAAATAGCATTCTAAGATGGATATTTTATATGTTTATCTTTCATTATTTTGTCAAATAGTTTTCAGTTTCCTCTTATCTGCATTCCCCTGTTATCTCCCATTCTGCATTTAAAAATTCCAGCTTTAAAAATGTGCAGAGAGTGGAATACCCAGGCAAACAGGTGTCCTGGCCAGCTCTGAAGAGGCAGCCCAGCTCTCTGGGGGGCTGGGCCAGAGGCCTGAGTGACCACCTGGGCACGGTGTCCCCAGACTGCGTGTTGATCCCTTGCAGGATGACGACAATGGGGGCTTGGGTAGTAAGTGTGCCTCTGTTTACATTTATTAAGAGAAAGTAGTGGCAGTGTAGGCCCCTGCAGGTTTTAGTGACACAAATTTCTTTATATTAACACCTATGTGTTCTGTGTCTTTACTACTCCTCAGCGTTAACATTGAAAGTGATGTTGCCCGCTGCAAATAAGCACCTAAATCTTCCAGTCTTCTAGGGCAACCAGCCATCCAGTATTCCCAGGACTTTCTGTTTTAAAACCGGAACAGCCTGGGCAAGCGGGGATGACTCAGCCAGTCACCCTAAAGGCTTGCCACCCTGGTCCCCGCCTGGTAGTGCAGCAGTTACGGTCGGTGTGATTTGCTCCCCAGCTGATATGAGAGTCTCTCTTTTTCAGATGTGCCACCCCAGATCTGTTTGTAGACACACCAGTTACTGCTGGAGACGGGGCAGGGAGGGAGGGCTGCGCAGTCCCTGGTCTGAGGACAGGGGTGCCCCTAATGTGGGTTTTAGTCTTTGTTTTCCCCAAAACCTTGGGGAAGATTTCAAGTTGCCAGGATTCCAGTATCAGAGAGAAACTCAGACCTCCCATTCCTTCTTATTATGGCCACTGGGCAGGTTGCTCCTAGTGGGGAAACAGCGGTGCCACCTGCTTTGTGGATTTGGCGGGATTGCAGTTATTTCTTCAGAAATCCCTGATAGGCCGGGCGCGGTGGCTCACGCCTGTAATCCTAGCACTCTGGGAGGCCGAGGCGGGTGGATAGCTCAAGGTCAGGAGTTCGAAACCAGCCTGACCAAGAGCGAGACCCCGTCTCTAAAAAAAAATAAAAAAAAAAAAAAGAAATCCCTGATAGGAGTACTTCATGTTATTTGTAAGAAAAAAAATAGCGTTTGTAGAGAAGTTTGCCTGAAAATACATATTATGCAAATGTCAGAAAAGGAAAATAAAATCTCTTCTTGCTTATGTTCATTCTCAGACAATGATTGGATACAGTCCCTTTTTGGATGGTCTTCTAACATTTTTTTCTATGAAATCTCTAATTACTATGCCAAAAATTCATTGTAAGTGAATTTTTACTTTTTTATTTTTACAAAATACTGTTTTGTTTTAAAACATTTACCATACTTTAAAAAATTTGTTTTTCTTTATAGAAGACCGTATAAAGTGCATTGCTTAAAGTCCTGGGACTGTCTTCCACAGTTAACAAAAAGAAAAACATTTCTTTGAAAATAGGTTTTTGATATTTAAAGTTCATTTTCATGCGCTTCTTTACATGGGCCTCAGCTATGCAAGTAATAAGTGGCTTAGATGGACTTGTCCTCTTGGCCTTCATCCCTAGTGTTTATCCAAACAGTTTCCTTCTCCTTCGCTCACCCCATTTCCCTGGTCTCTGACACTCCCTCCCCAGGCGTCCTCGGACCCCGTTGCTCTGTGGTCCCTTTGGACAGTCTTCTTCAGATTGGCTTTCGTTACTTTCTCTTCTCCCAGGGGCTGGGATTCTGGTCCTCCCCTGGGCACTGTAGGTAGCTACCTCCTCACTTGCCGCCCTGCCACAGAGACGACACCCTGCCTCCCCTGAGCTTCTATGTCCTTTGTCCTTTTCCTTTCTGCTGTTCCTGTTTCTAGAAACACTCCATGGGATTCACCAGGCTCTGTTCTGTGTAGCTGAGCCTCTGATTGTTTTACTGTGTCCCTGATTGGGTTCGCAGCCCTGAGTATTGCAGAACTCTCATTGCATATTCATTTCACTCCTAAAGTAATTGGATTGTTTAACCCTCCAGCGTGCTGGCGTACTTGTTCCAGATCTGTTAAGCCTTTGTTTTGTCTGTACACTCCTTCCTGGTAGGTTTTTTATGTGTGTGGTATTCACAGGTTGGATTTATCAGCTTATTCAGCCTTCCTAGTCATTGCATGACACCGTGGGCTGCCACATGCACTCCATCAGGAGGTCACAATTACAGTGGCTAATAGACCTCGGCATGTCATACATAACCAGTGTGGTGTAGGGGGAAACAGCTCCTAAAAAGGCATGCTTTCTCAGCTATTGGTTGTACATGCACTTGGGAAGCATATGTAAATATAGTAATTTTATACTTATTGTATATTTTCTTATCAAGATTTATAAAATAGTCCTTCATTCTGCAGCTCACATATCACATATCTGTCCTTTGAGAAAGGATTAACCTACCAACCTCTCCAGCACTACCTAGAGAGTCACAGCAAAAGCTTTGATGTATGTCAACATTCAGGCGCTGGTTAGTAAAGGATCCACCTACACTAGACCAGTCCTCGTGCATGGAATTCTGTGTCTTTCATCACCATCAAACGTTTGGAGAGCAATTACTGGAGCAATCAGCCTGCAAGGAAGAAACACAAAGTTCATACTGCTTCATTCTCACTAAGAAAAAGAAGGGGAGGGCAGAGTCCTGTGGAAAATGGGGGGAAAGAAATGGTACAAATGTTATTCTCTTTTCATCCTAGTGGTTAATCACTTTTGAAGCATCAGCTTTTCAGGCTAACCCACTTAATCAATTTTGGTCTGAAGGGAGGAAAAGATGGCAGAGGGAGCTTTGAAGGATTATTCCTGTGTCTTTTTCTATCCGCAAGATGGCTTTTAACACTTCTTTCCTACTTTTATGTCCATCATGTTTCCAATCAAATTTTATTTTTTAAATATCATGCCCTTTGAGCTGATAACATTTTCATTTGAAAATCCACTCTGGGGACATCAGAAGCCTGTCTTTGGAGCTCTTGGGTGCCGCGTGTTAAATAACACAGCTTTTCCTGCACACGTGTGTCCCCGTCCGTGCCCAGCTCACAGACTAGCTGTCGGTAGGTCCAAATCAATCTGGCTTTCTCCTGGAAATGGTTGAATCAAGTCCTAGACTGAAAAAGAGAAAAGAGAACCAATTATAACACCTCAAAGTTGTTGCACAGCTACACGGATTATTGTAATAGGTGGTGGGGTCTAGAAAGTTTCTTGTTTTATATGTCTAAAGAATGTTTTGCATTTCTGAAGTTTAGGATGTGCTTAACTGTTTTTATGTAATTCTTTTTTTTCTTCTCCTTCTTCTAAGGTTGCTGGTGTTGTTGGCCGTGCAGACCTCCTGTGTGCCCTGTTCTTCTTGCTGTCTTTCCTTGGCTACTGTAAAGCATTCAGAGAAAGTAAGCATTATGTTTGTCTCCTTAATTTTCCACCTTTGTCATGTTTTGTCCTGTGGAACAATGTCTTAACAGATGAGAAATGACCATCTGTGTAAGTTTATCACTTTGCAGGGATGTGGGTGAGAAGGCGCATGAATGCCATTGCTTTTTCCGTGATGCAAGTTCCGACATCAGTGTCCACACAGGCCTGTCCTGTCGGGTGGTGAGAGCAGAAGCCGTGGCAGAAGTACTAAAGCAGCTGTGATTGATTTTTTGCTATTGTATTTACAACAGAATTGTAGGATTGCAAACTATTCTAGGACAGGCTGTGCTGTTTTGATGTTCTGTGGATTTATAGCCCAGCCATCCCTCCGTAGTTTCCAGGGGTGGATTGGAAAGGGCCTTGGAGACTTTTCACTCACTGTCATTCCTCCATCCCCTCCTGCTCAGGCTGTGTCCTGGAGCACCTGTTCTCTCAAACCTTTGCCTCCTCTAAGGCACAGCAGAAGGGTGACCCGCATGGCCCCAAGAATGTGACAGTGCGCACTCAGGGTGTGGTGACACTGAACCCCACCCCTTCTCTTGTTATTATTTCATCATGCCAAGATAAAACCACCACTTCTTCCTGTGACACATTCGTTTTCTAACATGTCTGAGAGTTTGGGGCCAGCCGAATAGAATAGATTCAAGCACTGAGAATTGCGTTGGTAGCTTTTCTTCCTGAGACTGAAAGTTAACTTAGCAATAATGCACTTCATCCCTCTCTGTCCGGGGTAGGGGTCGCGCCACCTCTGATGAATGTAAAACTCCCAAGAGTCATGGGCCCCCCAGGATCTGGGGAGGTTGTACCTGCGTGGCCCGGTAGTGAGTTCTGCACCATGTGAACTCTTCCACATGGCCATTCCATGAGATCATGAGTTGCTGATGGGAGTGGGAGGGGATGGGAAGTGGTCCCTCCTACCACGCTGTTGTGGTCACTGCCTGTAATGATACTTGGTGTTCTTAAGTCGGCAATTAAATCTGAATTTGCAGATACATAGGATAACAATTTATCAGCAGTCATATTTTTCCTGAAGGAAATTAAAAATTAAGATTTGTGGCTTTTCTCTAAGACAGCTCTAAAGTTTCATAAAGTATCATTTTATTAATTTTAACATATCCTCCCTTAAAGTAACTACTCCCTATTCTGAATGGATTTCAAAGACATCATAAGTGAATTTTGAAGAGAGTATTAAATGTTGATAGATTTAACATGTGGGTTACATCATTTAGGGGATATAATAGGACTTCTCACTATTTCTAAAGATTGCTCTTATGAAATAATGGAAAAACTATCATGAGACTGAAAATTTTTCTATCAAGTGAACTAATACATTTATCAGCCCCCTGGAATGGAATATTCTCAGAGAATGGTGAAAAACTGAAGACATTTTATATTCTTTTTCTGGATCCTTTTACTAACTTTTTCTCTGTTCTAATTCACAAATTTGTATATTAATATTTATATAGTATGTATGTATCTGGTTTCTAATTCATTTGTAAATTATAAAATTATTTCCAAGAGCCATCCATACAAAAGATAAATTTTTCATAAAGTTTCTGGAAACTGATACCAAAGATAAAGAAGCTTAAATGTGTAGTAGTTGTTCCATTAATACTTTGATTCATGAGAAATAGGCAAAGTATATTTTAATATTGACATAAATGTATCACCTGTAAGTAACAATGTGACCTTTCTTTTTTGGTTTAGTAACATTCTTTTAGCATTTATAATATGTTTATTTTAGAATTGGAAAGAAATTACCAGGTCTTTAATGTTAAGTTTGTAAATGTTTTTGAGAAAGTTAACCTGGAGATATTTAACATTTGCAAACCAATAGGAGTGGTACATGCGACTTCTGTGGAAACTCTTCTAAGATTGTGTATCAGTAGCTTTTCATTTGGTTGAAGTTACTTGGAACAGTTAGAAGACACATGGATGGATTAGGAAGCCTTTGAAGAAAGCTTTTTGTTGACCTCTTGTCTACAGGCCACCCCATATTCCTGGGATCTGTTCTCTTGTTAACTTGAACCCTCTTTGGGAAAAGGAAAGAGGAGGTTAAAATGGAGCCTCTGGAGTTGCCCCCAGGCTGGTCTCTGGTCCTTCGCAGTCAAGTCTTTAGAAATACAAAGCCACGATAGTTTGCATCTCACCCTCTTCCAGGGCTCAGGGTCTTGAAGCTGAAAGGTATTATTGGCCATGCATTTTGTGCCCTTTCTGTCCCCTAACAGTGTCCACCTGCCTAGGCAGGCTTTGAGTTAGAGATCATCACAGTTTGCGGGGGGGGGTTTCGGGGGGGTTCAAGTGCGTGGTTTAAAACCCTCATCCCTCAAGCTTCGTCACCGTCGTTTTGAATCGGCTTTCACTGCTGTCTTCCGTTCCCAGTGGTGGATTCCCATCACAGACTACCGACAGAATGATTGGATCCTGCCTCCCAGTTCCATCGCAGGCTGGTGGCACACAGCAACCTGGATTCTTGAGAGAGGGCCCCAGGCTCACTGTCATTAGCTTTCTTGGAGAGTCCCCTGAGCCCTGCATGTGAGCAGTTCTCGGCCCCTCCCCAGCAGGGTGCTGTGCCCTGAGCCCCACACACTGTCGCCTCAGGACCTTGGAAGGGAAGCCCAGCCCCATCCACCTTGCTCCACTCACTCTGCCAGCTGCTCTGTCCCCTCCTCACAACTTCCAAACCCCCCTTTGTCTAGTCATCCCCAAAACTGGCACGATGAAGTCTGGTGGAGCCCTTCCTAGTCTCTTGACAGAGCTACTGTTTTCAGCAACTTTTCTGTGTTTCTGATTTTCCACGCTCCTTTGTAAACATGCTGAGACTAGAATATGCTGCTTTGTTCATTGACACTCTTTGGAATAATCCTTAAATGTCATGTTAATGTTCAGCTTTGTATATAGGGTGCCTGAGAGTATTTTTTAAGGGGAGCAGACTTCCTACAAACTAATAATACCTTCACAGAGAAGAAGCAGTAGGAACCCTATATGCAGAAGTAGTTTTGGTTAAGGTGTTCATGAAACACCACTGTCTCTGATTCTGTTCTAAAAGAGCATAGAGGCTTATTGAATTTTGGTCATTTATTTATTTCGTCACCAATAATTAGTTAAACTTTAAGGGTGTTTTTTTCTTTCTTTTTTTTTTTCTTTTCTTTTTGTTTTAAAGATAGGGCCTCACTCTGTTGCCCAGGCTAGAGTGCAGTGGCACTACCGTAGCTCACTGCAACCTCAGACTCCTGGGTTCAAATGATCTTCCTGCCTCAGCCTCCCAAATATTGTAGCTAGGACTCCAGGTGTATGCCACCATGCCTGGCCAATATTTTATTTTATTTTATTAATTTTATTATTTTATTTTATTTTATTAGAGGTAGGGTCTCACTGTGTTGCCCAGGCTGGTCTCAAACTCCTGGCCTGAAGTGATCATCCACCTTGGCCTCCCAAAGTGTTGGGATTACAGGTGTGAGCCACTGCGCCCAGCCTAAGGGTGTTTCTTATACCAGGCCCTGTGTCTGGTGCTGGGGACACAGACTAGAAGGCGAAGTCCATGTCTTGAGGGATATACAATCCAATGTGTTTTCATAAAATAAAGCTTCCATTATTCAGAGTGCCCAAGGAGCGCAATGTTCTGCTTCTTCACACTTCCCTGTTGCCTGGTTCCCTCCTGTCCCCCTCACAGCAGGGGCTCAGTAAGTGTCACCTTCTTTTCATGATGTGCTTATGAGAATGGGTGGCTGTGGCCTTTGTACTTCTGATTTCTTTCTACTAAATTTCCTTCAGTTCAACAGAGCAGAGACCTTGATCCTAGGGGACATTCAGGTGTATATATTTTCATTTGGAGTTTGAGATTATCTTAAGAAATAATTACATGTCTTTATTTTTCCCTATCTAGTCAGTACAGATTATACAAAAAGCTGAAAGTGTATTTACTGTCGTTGCAGTAATGATTTCTTGTTCCAGTTGCCTGTGTTTATAAATGTTCAACAGAGAATCAAAACTCTTTTGTGGTAGAAGTTAAGTCCATTATTTATGGGGATACAAATAATAATGCTATTTAATGTTGACAGTGACCTGGTCTTTGCACTTTCTGGATCTGAACATAAATTCAAAGAAAGGCCTAGCATCAGTTACACATAAATTTGAAGTTCAAAAAAGTCTTTTACAGAGGAACAGGTTTAATATTAAGGGAACAAAATTGAGTACTCCGAAATTAATGACTCAACTAGTTAAAATTCTCTTTCAGAGGATACATTTCCTTTTTGGTAACTGCATTAGCTTTCTTTATAGATGCAATGTCTGTATTATAAAACTCTGGACAATTTTTAACTGCCTGAGTTTATTAACTCACAATTCTGTCCTAACCTCTGAAATCCTGGCATTTTTAGAAAGTAAAAAAAGTCTGTTCACATAACATTTCTGGGGCTTCGCCCTCTTTTTTTAGGGGTGGAGGGTGGGTGGTGCTTAAATAGAATATTTCCAAGCAAGATCTTTGCAACAGAATGTTTTTTTAAGAAGTAAATGTCCTTATAAAGGAAGCATACTTTTTCTTAAAAAAGAAAATTTCTAAGGCAGATGAAGTCAGTGGTATACTGGTTATTATTTCTGAATGCCCAAAACAAAAAGTATTATTCTTATGATGAGGCATCTTGTCCATATTTATGTCTGTCTTAAAGCCTGGTGTTTCACATTGGAAATGGATCATCTCTGCACCATGAACTTGCTAGAACAGCCAAAACTATTTTGTTTCTAAATTAATACCTTTGAAATACTTGTTTTCCGGGCGTCAAGACTAGGAAGATAAACTTAGTCTCATTTATAGTAGGGAAGAGAGAGTCTTTCCAGAGGGGGGTGGATTTGCTATATGCCTAGAACAATATTTTAAGTTCTAAACTATTATTCATAATATCAAAGACAAGATCTCACATCTCAGTTGTTTTTAAATCCTTAAACGTTATTTGCTATATTGGTCTCCTTATCATAGTTCAGGCACTAAGATAGGATAACTTACTCTTGGGATACCATTCCTTCATATTTTCATTCTGACTTAAGATATTTGTGGGAGTTTTTTTGTTTTCTGTTTTCTGTTTTTTGTTTTTACTTAGAATCATGCAATTTAAAAAATAGGGCAATTGCCCAACTCATGTTGTAGAGGGCACTTGTTTTTAGATTTGGGGCTGTCGCTCACTGAATCCTGACCGTGGTATTCATGTGTATTCTCTTTTCTCTACCTTCACATTTCTTTGCTTCCTCCATTGCTTGATTTTCTCAAAATGGACCCATATTTTAGAACGGGAAGTCTGACTTCTTTCATTCTGCATGTGGAAGCACGGCTTGGTTGGTTCCAACTTTTGGAACGTGAATCTGATGCTCATTGTATTGCTCTGGCAGATAGCGAGTCGCGGCCACCTGTCGGGGTGGCGTGGTTCCCACACACAACGTGACGTGCCAGTTTCAAGCGGCGGAGATGCCAGGCATAGAGTGGTGAAGAGGGGTAGCTTGTACAATGTGATGCTTTTTCTGAAAGGAGATCTTCCCACTGGAAAGGAGTGCCAAATCCGAGGCACATGCTTCATTAAATTGATCACATCTGTTGGCACTTGTGGGTGTTAGCACTGACAAGTGTCTTTCTGTTACTGCATTTTTTTTCTGTGCTCCTTTCCCTCTGTTGGCCTTTGCCTCCATTTACCTAAGTGATTGAATTATCTTAGATAATAGAGACATGTCCTGGAACGAGAAAAACATTGCCTAGGCAAATCTCTAACTGCTGATGTATGCTAATGCTGCATAATTATCCTAGAGCAAGTTGTCTTCTTAAGAGAGAAGAGATACAGATGGTGTCAAAATGGCTTTTTCCATCCTCTCCTGGGTCATTGGTGCTTAAAATTTAGCAATTGGGATGAAGATGAGGTGGAGAACTCCGGATAAAAGTGACATCCTGAGATGCTTACATAGAGCCATGCATAAGTTAGAGTTCCCTATCTTGGGAAGATTTTTCTGAATAAAGATATTTATAAAGCAACTGCGCTGGAGGCGACATCTGTCTCTCAGGATTTATTTTTACTGTTTTTAACAGTTACTTCTAAATTTAAAATGAAAATAATCCATTTTCCCCATACTTTTTTATATTCCTTATGTAATTTTTTAATTAATTTTTTAAAAAAGATTCTCTTACGTGATGGAGATTCTTCCAGTGTGAAGGGGTTTGCAGATTAAATTAAAAGTGAAAAGACTCGACTTCTGGCTGTATTTGTTCACACTAAGCAAATTATTAACTTTGGGGTATTAAGTTACATCTCATAATTGCAAAAGAAATATGGTAATATAAGACTTCTGATGAATGTGAAAATAAGTGAAACTGTTTATTGATTCAGCAAATATTTATTGAGTACTCACTATATGCAAGGTTATCTGTCTTATTAAATTGCTCAAACTTGCAAATAAAAGAATGGCTTGCATTTGTTACTATATAAGAACATAGCCACAAAAACACAGATTCATCTAGATTATGCTATCTGTTGATAATTATGAGCATTACTCACCTTGACAAACCAAGATTCAAAGTAAATCTTAATTTGGGGGATTGCATGAGTAAAAAGATATTAGAGCAGGTCATATTACCAGAAGTGCACTATCCTGGGCTACCTGAACAGTCAGAATTGGTTTCCCAGTCTAATTTGTATGAGGCCTTTTTTGTTCACGCACAGGACCGGAAACATTTCGTCAGTGCTATAGAGGTTGGCTTTGGTTTATCATATACATACGTACTACATATTTATAAAGAGGACCTCTTTCATTTATATGAAATGGTTTAAAAATATGAGTTAAATTAAGCTCCCCAGTTTGGATTCTGGAAGACTCAAAATATATATACACGCTTAGTCCTGTTACTCCTGATAAAATATTGAGTGGCTAATCTGGTAGAGTCTGGAGAAGATAGAGTTAGATTTAAATAGGTAATCTCATTTCCTGTTTCTCAGGTTTTCAAAGACAGAGTTTGAATACAAACTTAGCAATGTCCAAATCATTTCATCTGTGAACTGGATCTTTGATCATATGGTCTAGAGTAGACACAGCCATGCAATAGAAATACAATAGGAGCCATACATATAATTTTAAATTTTGTAGTAGCCACGTTATAAAAAGAAACATGTGAGATGAATTTTAATAATATATTTTATTTATCTCAATATATCAAAAATATAATTTCAACATGTAATCAGTATGAAAATATGATATCGTTTACATTATTTTTTTCATACTAAATCTTCAAAATTGGGGATGTATTTCATACTTGCAGCACATCTTAATTGGGACTAGATACATGTCAAGTGTTCTGTAGCTGTAATGACTACTCGACTGGACAGTGGCAGGTCTAGAATGCAGTGCTCTGACCGTGAAGCTGTCGCTAGGTTTATAACTCTAACCATTGAAATTTTGCCATTAATCTGAAATTGCCACTGTTCTGAGAAGTGACATTTAATATTAAATAATCACTGAGACTAAAGAAACTTCTTCAGCAAAGAAACATTGCCTTCATCTTTCATATGTTTTTATCCTGGGTGTGTTTGAAGCAAAACCAGAAGTTTAAGGGAAAATTAAGGAATAGGACTCTTCCCTAAGAATTGCAGGAATGGATTTTAAGAGGTGGGGAGAGGTAAGGGTTTGAAAGGTGAAATCATGGGTGAGACTAGGGAGAAGACTATGAATAAATCCAAAGGCTGGCTGCTGTACGTTACTCTTCTGTTTTCAATTATGTCTCTGATTTAGCCATCTAAGGAGAAAGCCATTTTAAATTCTAGATAAGTGGAACATGAGCCCATCATTTTCACATCTGTGCAGTAATTTAACTTTGTATTAACAGAGTGCTTTCAAGAGCAGTCCTCTGGGCGTTTTAATGGAGGAACTAGGAATTTTTTTCTTATCTCAGGCCCCTGGTCCATGGGGGAAAAATTAGTCCGTGTTACAGTCAAGTAAAAATACAGGCTAATTCAGTTTTTTCTAAGCAATTTTTCTAGGACTTTTGAAATTAAGAACAGGGAACTTTACATTGGGAAATCATGTTCTTTGAGAAGTACAAATACAAATTGTGGGAGTAAGAGAAGCTTAAAAAATCAAATTCCAGTAGTATGTTGGTGAGGTGGGCTCCAAGTGAGAGCCGTTTGGTTTCTAGTGAACTGCTGAACTGAATTCTAGGTCAGCGTGGAAACAGCGCACTGGGGCCTGACCAGGCACTGTCTCCTCGTGCTGGGCCTGGAGGGGCCTGGAAGGGCCGAGAGCCGGGTGGGGCAAGGGTGTCTTTTACCCTTTTATCTGTGGCTGACACCCTGTGGTAATTCATGGGGTCATTTATAATTAAAGGCTTGTGTTTAAGTATAAACTGGTAATAGGAGAAAATCCTGAAGGTGGTTTGACCCCAACTCAGGAAGATGTGTTATGGGAGGAGGGGCTACACACACTGTCCCCAAGACCAAGTGGGCCCGGCCGACATTCCTCTTTGTGTTATGTGGCAGGAGGCCTGGCTTGTGACCTTGTGAGCTGAGATCACCCCGGTTTTACCAGCTGGGCCCCTGTGCGCCCCTGCTAAAACTGGTGGGGACTTTTCCTAAAGGGAATTTATTCAATATGTTAGTTTTAGGGTTACTTTTGGCCATAGTTTTTTTTAAAGCTTTGGTGCCTACCAAATACTTGTCTGCACATGAGGGCTAGCAAATGATCAAATTAAGTAATAAGTTCCAATTAACATGTAAATGCTCAAATTGGAATTATGCTCGATTTGAACAGAGTTTTGTTGTGGCTCATGATTATGATCTTTTGGTGTTATATACATATAAAATTATTAATTTCTGCAAGTTACACAATCCTTAGTTTGTGTGATGGATCTAATTACAGTAATAAGTAATGGTTTTCATTATCGAGAACTTGACTTCCAGGCTCCGTGCGCCTGAGCAGCTTGGAGCAGCGGCGCTGCCCTAGGGCAGAGCTAAAATCTGAAGCGTAGGGAGGCAGGCTTGGGCTCGGCGTAAGGACGAATGTTCTAACAACCCCAAGTTTAAAAACGAAATGGACTGTGCTTTGAGCAGTTAATCCCCATCACTGAAGTTACTCAAGTCAAGGCCAGGTGGCCCCCTGCTGGAAGCATCTTGGAAAGGATTCCAGCATTTCCACCTCTGCAAGGGAGATTTGATGCACAGCCTCCAAGAAGCACTATTAATACCTGTGGTTCTGCGGATGTCCGGAGCTCACAGCTTCTTACACCCCTCTTGGTAGATGCTAGATAGTCACTTCATTGACTGAACACGTGTTGCTTTTCCGGTCAGTCGGCACTGCTGATGCAGTCAGTCGCATTTTTAGTGGCTGCCACAAGCCAGGCGTGGTGCCCGCAATACAGCTGTGAGCAGGCCGACTGCCGAGGGTAATGCTCGCAGCCTTTAGGGAGCAGCGGAGTCCCAGGGAAAGCTTGTTAAAGGCTGATTGCTGGTTCCCAACCTCAATTTCTCATTCAGCAGATCTGACTGGGGCCTGGATCTGTATTTCCGAAAAGACCTGGTGCAGGTCCATGGACCGCACGCTGAGTAGCGCTGGTTTCGGTCAATGGTTCTCAAGTGGGGGTGATTTCCTACTCCCCCCACCCCCAACCTCCAGGTATGTTAGGCAATGTCTGTGACATTTTTGGTTGTCACAACTGAGGGCAGGGGGCAGGGGGAGAGGCTAGGTGTGCTGCTAAGTAAACATACTAAGATACACAGGGCAGCCCCCCTTCCCCACCAAAGAAGTAACCAGCCCAAAAGTGAGCAGTCTGGAAGGACGGAGTTGGCCTTATTGACTGGGTAGGATTTGCCAGGGGCATTCTAGCCTAAGGGAGTAGAGTTGGGGTGGGGTGGAGCTAGAATGCTGGATAGACAGGAAGAAACTAGACAGGTGCCACTGGCTGATTTAGAGGGGCCTTTAAAGCCACTGTTTGAAATCTGTTATCTGAAGGCAAAAGGAAGGATTTGAAAGACCTTAAAACAGGAATGTTCATTGTATTTTATGAGACAAAGGGATCCCAGTTAATGAGACTTTGTACTGCTGACCAGTCGCAAAAAGCCCTAAAATGCCTCCACTAGGATAGCCAAATAAACTTTTTGTAGAGTACCTATTCTGCTTTGTACTTAAATCTGGAAATTTGATATGCAGAGATTCCCCCCAAAAAGCTGAAAAGGTTCGGAAATGTCAGCCCGGCTGTCCTTGCTGCCTGCGTTCCAGATGTCTCCTACTACTGGAGCCTGTTTGTGAATATGGAGGCTCGACCCCCAGACCCCCAGCCCCGGGCCCAGCCTGCAGCCTGGTCCTGCAGGCGGTGCCAGCCGAGCATATCAGGAGTTACTTAGTCCTGCCCATAGTTGAGAGGGTCTCGGCTGGGAACAGGCCTGCATCATCTTGACAAGGGTCTCAATCCGAACATAGAACATGGGAGGTTAAAGGCACCTCCCACCCACAGGCCAGACCCACTGGCTGTTGGCAGGACTCGAAGGCCTCCCTCCTGGTGCTTTGCTGATTTGTTCTTCAATGTTCACGAGACTTTCATTCAGGGTCTGCATGAAACACACGTGCTCACTCGCATCCCCACATGCTTGTTGGTTTCCTGAGCAAGCAGTTTAATGAGAACCAAGGTATATCTTTTACACTATATAATGTGTGTGGCACATTGTGTGACCAGGTCAGCCACCACCTCGACTACTGCACCAAAACCCCATTGGAAATTCCATCTCCCTCCAAGCTAATGGGGTTTGCCTGATTCATGTGCAACAAACATTCATTGAATGTTTTCTGTGGTCCAGGCACTCACTATACCAGTGCTTAGAGGTTTTTCCTTTTTAAATTTTTTTTTTTTTTTTTTTTTTTTTAGACACATGGTCTCACTATGTTGCCCAGGCTGGTCTTAAACTCCTGGCCTCAAGCAGTCCTCCTGCCTTGGCCTCCCAAAGTGCTGGGATTACAGGCATGAGCCACTGTGCCTGTCCTAAATGTTTGGTTTTTAGTGTGGTTTTTAATACATGTACATGGTTAAGAAAATTTAAAAGGTACCAAAGGTAACATAGTAAAAAGTAAGACTTCTTCCCTACTCTACCCCAATTTTTCTTCTTTGAACTTCTCCAAAACTGTAGTCAGTTTCTTGTGTATTTTCCAGAGATATGTTTTGCATGTTTACATATATAAGCATATTTACATATTTTTTAACACAAATGGCCAAGTATTCCTATATAATTTTTTCATCTCAAATGTATCCTGAAGTAGGTAATGTTGCTCCCAAGTTATAGATGAGGTCATTGAGACTGTGAGTGTGAGTAACTCGTTCAATGTCACATAGCAAGTGGCAGAGCTGGAATTCAGACCAGGGTTTCTGGCAAGCTAATGCTTGGATCCTCCAATCAGGTTCACATTTGCCCCAATCAAATTGATGTCTTTTAAAATTGTTGGTTTATTTAGATGAGGGGTGAGGGCATCACAAAGGAGGAAGAGCTGAGTAGTCCTGGTGGTCTTCTCTCTCCTCCCTGGAAGGTCAGCTCTGGCCCCCAGATTGCATACACCGTCCACCACAACAGTGTGCAGCCAGACCCTGCCCGCTCAGAAGGCCGCTTAGGGCTGGGTGGTGGTTACACTTTGCTCCTACCCACTCGAGCTTCTTATGGTGTTCGCATGTCTGGCAATGCTTTGGCTTCCTGTTAATGCTCAGGTCCCCATGCAGATTGGCAGCTCAGCCTTTACCTGTCCCAGGTGCTAGGTAGGTGCAAGTACCAGGTGCATTCTTTGGTAGAGGTTGGAGCTATTCCCCACTGGGAGCAGAGCAGACCCATCCTCAGCCACCTGGTGTTCCAGGAGCCTGCACTCTTATCCTAGGCATGGTAGAGATGCTCGGAGCTGCACAGGCACTCCCAGCTCCTCCCATGATGACAGCAGCAGTGACTGTTGGGGTCATCTTGCAACCAGATGGATTGTTCGCAGTCTCAGTGGGAGTTCTCAGCATGACTTGTCAGAATGATCTAGTAGGTGATTGGCAGGTTGGGAAGAAGGTACTTGCCCCATGAGGACTTTGGCCAGAGGTGTCTTTGTGGCTGAGGCTCCATGACAGTGCCTCCCAAAGGCTCTGGGTACCTGCTCTGGAGAGCCTGGAGAGGGGACATCCCTACCATTTAGAGGGTGTTGTCTAACCAGAAATACACACTTGCCTACACAAAGTGCTATCTGAAGACCAAACCCTGTTTTTAAATTGCAGTAATTTAAGGTGCGTGAGTAGAGTCTTAGTTCCTGATGCTAAGGAGACTGAGCTGCGTTGCATGACTTTGGACTTATCATTTCTCTTAATTGGCAGGTAACAAGGAGGGAACACATTCTTCCACCTTCTGGGTGCTGCTGAGTATCCTCCTGGGAGCGGTGGCCATGCTGTGCAAAGAGCAAGGGATCACCGTGCTGGTGAGAGCCAGGGCGCGGGCAGGGCCCACTCTTCATCTGCGTTCTTTCCCCTCCACCAGGACATCCTGGGCTAGCCCCGCCTTTATGACCTACTCTACTTCTCGGCCTAAGGTCATAGACCTTTCTAGACAAATGACTTTCACTGTCACAATTCTGGCATTTCCGATGGAGAATTGACTGTCTTCCTCGACGATCATTAGCAACTGGTGGGAAGTGGTGAATGAGAATTTCTAATGGAGATGTGATAGTCCTCTCAAGAGGCCCTGTAGTGAAAGAGAAAATAATGGTTTGAGTTTTCTGGGATGATCTTACATATTTCAGCAGTCGTAGGTGTAGTAGAGGACTGACCCCACCAATGTTGTTGATCCTGGGTTTGGAAAGGGCAGTGGGTAGTCCAGAGATCAAGGAACGTGGGTCTGCCCCCTCTCAAAGTACACATATCCTCTCTCTCCTCACCATTCCCTCATCCCTCAAACTTACCTATGGTCACAGTTAATCACCACCCAAGTGAGAATTCAAACCAGCACTAGAACCAAAGTGTTTCATGTTCGCGAATGTTTGACATGAAATTAAAAGAATATTAGTCTCGTATTTAAAGAAGAATATATAATAATGCTTATATTTCAAGTGGGACTTGTTTTCAAAGGGCTCTTCTTAAGCCAGATATGCCTTATAACCACGTATTTTAACTCTGAGCCTTGAAATCTCTTTATATATAATATAGAGTATGCATCATACTATCTTGGTTGTATTCAAATGTGTTTTAGAGTCCATTTTGCTTAGAAAATGTTAAAGACCCAGATGTACAGCTTTAGAAGAAAAATTCAATCTACCTCATATTTTAAGTTCTATTTCAGTCTTTAAAATCAGGCTTCCCAACATTTTTTTTTACTATTAATTTATTGAGGTATAATTTACATACAAGAAAATGCTCCCGGTGTAAAGATATAGGTATGGTTTGAAGGTGGCCAAATATGCACACTTGTGTACCCACTGCTCCAATCAAGACATTGTAGGGGAAGCAACACTTTACCCTCGTAGGGGTTTTTTGGCTGGACTTGAAAACTAAACTGACGTAAGACATACTGACAGGAAAAAAGCATCCAGATGTGTTTAATATAAGTTTTACATGACATGGGAGCCCTCGTGAGGAAATGAAGACCCAACGAAGTGGCAAAACCTACATGCTTTTATCTTAGGTTGAACAAAGATGCAATTATAGAAAAGTAAAGTCTGCGAGGAAGCTAAAGGAAGATAAGAATTATTTGACAAGATCTGTTTGTGCAGAATCCTCTCAGTCTCGACTTCCCTGCCGTGGTGACACTTTCACTCTGTAGTGATCTTCATTTTTTTCATTTGTGTCTGCCGTCCCCTTTTAGGCTCTAGTCCCATGAGGGCAGGGACCACGGCTGTCTGTTTTGGGCCTCCTGGGGTAAACCCATAGTCATATAGTAAATTCTCACTAAGTCTTCCTTGAATGGGAGAGAATCAGTGTGTGAGAGAACACAGTCATTCAATGTTTTGTGACCACCTGGCGTAGACACCAATGAGTCAGGCGGGTGTCGAGTGTACCTAGTTCTCTCGGAGAGGACTGTACCCAGCTTCCACGGGCAAAGAGGGAGGAGAGGCTCTCTGCAGCGTAAGGTGGTGCACTTCCTACCTCTGGTCGGAATAGAGGCTAGGATTGAGGCCCCAGCAAGGGAGGGGTGTTGAAATCCACTTTCCTTTTCCTCACATTCTTTTCCTCCATTTCCGCCAGTTTTCTGCTTTACATTATTAGAGGACATTTTAGAAATTAGGCATGTGAGCAGAGGTAGAGAAATGGAAAGCAAAGGTGTGAGATTCGAAACACCGTATAGGAATACCTTGGGAAAGGGAAAGCAGTCAAAGCTATTTGGAGATCGACACAAGTCACGACAAAGATTAGTGCGTTTATTAGGCTCTTATCTGTTAAGATTAAGCTAGCAAGGAGATGGTATAGGAAGAGTTACTATGGAGAGATACTTGAATTTCATGAGTTACTTTTTTTTTTTTTTTTTTTGAGACAGAGTGTCTCTCTGTTGCCTGGGCTAGAGTGCCGTGGTGTCAGCCTAGCTCACAGCAACCTCCAACTCCTGGGCTCAAGCAATCCTCCTGCCTCAGCCTCCCGAGTAGCCGGGACTACAGGCATGTGCCACCATGGTCGGCTAATTTTTTTTCTATGTATTTTTAGTTGGCCAATTAAGTTCTATTTTTAGTAGAGACAGGATCTCGCTTTTGCTCAGGCTGGTTTCGAACCTCTGACCTTGAGCGATCCACCCGCCTCGGCCTCCCAGAGTGCTAGGATTACAGGCGTGAGCCACCGCGCCTGGCCCGTGAGTTACTTTTTAAAAGTTTGCTCTAAACCAGTGTTTCTCAACCTTGGCACTACTGACATGTTAGACCAGGTAATTCTTTCTTGTGGGGGGCTGTTCTATGCCTTGTAGGATGTTCACCAGCACCCCTGGCCTCTATATACTACATGCCAGTAGCCCTCCCTTCAGTTGTGACAACTGAAAATGTCTGCAGACATTGCCAGACATCCCCTGGGGGACAAAATCAGCCTGTTGAGCACTACTGCTCTGAAACCTTACCCTGATGGGAGTGTGGCTTGGAGACCAGCGGCTCAGCACCATCTGGGAGCCTAGTGGCAATTCAGGATCTCAGATGCCCCCGCCCCAGGCCTGCTGAGTCAGAATCCCCATTAACAGGGCCTTTGGGTGACTCCTATATACATTCATGTTTTAGAAGCACAAAAGAATTAGGTAGAATTTACATGAATACAGACAATGGTGAGATGCAGCTGTTTTCAAAAATGTGATCAAAATGTGGACATTTTGATGATGCATTTAAATGGGAAGGGGTAAGGAATGCCAGTCTTGCATTTGGCTCAGTTCTCGTGACCAGATGACTCTGTCACCCCTTGGTGTCTGTCCTACAGCTTGCAGAAAACAAACAGTGTGAGAAGACAGCTGTAGCTAAACAGGGAGCTTTTGCCTTGTAGAAAATGGCTTTCAACCAGGCAGAAATGGTCTTCTGTGACCCACTAAGATCATGTATCACATGGGTGAATAAAATCAGGATTCTTTGAAATGATTAACCCAGCACTGGCCCGTGTATTGGATAATTAGTGGCTCCCAGCATTTATGGGAGAGGGTTAAGTAGGGATGTCATCCTTGCTCTGAAAACCACAATTACCACTGACTTCCGATGATTTATGATCTTTTTTTACCACCAAGAAGATCATATTAAAGACCCAAGTCATTTAGGGGTAGCTTTAACCGTATACACGGAGTATATTCAGACCTTTTTATCCAGATTGGGTAGGGAGTTCTGCTAGATGACATTGCCTGTAGCAGCAACATTTGTAGGGTAGAGAATAGAATCGAAAGCTCTTCTCTCCTTCAGCCTGTAACTATAGGTGTAATAGCTGCAAAAGCAGCCTTTACCTGCTAGGATAAAACTCTCACGGTGGAGGTGGCTGTCCCCCACACAGCAGGCCCGGGCTGGCTGGGGCCTGGCTACCGTCAGTGTGTAGTTTCCAAAGTCTCCCTGGGCGTTTCTATCCCGACCAGCTGGAGGAGGAAACCAAGTGGTGGGCTGTGCCCAGGCTTTACAAGCAAACCTCCCCAACGGTGCATATCACTTCTCCTTCACATGCCGGAGGCCAGGACTCAGCCATGTGACCTCATTCAGCTGCAGGGGATGCTGGGAGATGTGGCCTAGCTGTGTGCCCAGCAGGAGGAGAAAACTACTGGACAACTAGGACTCTGTGCCAAGAGACCTCCAGAGCTCCATCAGATCACAATGTGTGTCCTGCGCCTCCTTACGCTAAATGCGCCCAAATCAGTCAATATTTGAGGTTTACTCATGTGGCTGGGTACTCCAGGATGATGGCCCCTTTATCTCCCAGCATAATTGCTACCCAGGCAACCACTCTGTTTTATAAACTGAAGGACTGTTTTATAACTACAAAAAAAAGGGGTGGGGGTAGGGAAGAATGGACCTCTGGGGGACTCTTCCTGGGAGCCCAAACTTTTTAGCAATCCCAAATCTTATAGTATTCTATATGCAGACTGTATGAATCATTACTGTCTGGGACTTACTAGATAATTAATGTGATGTATTACCATGAGCTAATTTCATAGAAACATAGGGTTGTTTTTTTTTTTTTTCTAAGAGCTGAAGAGGTCTGTGATTATCTAATGCATTGCATTCCTTGTCTAGATTCAGTAATAAAATTGTAGAGTGTGATTGCTGCTTAATCAGAGTTAGGCTCTGTCGTCATCGATTGTCTTGCTTTGCCTCCTTAGGGTTTGAATGCGGTATTTGACATCTTGGTGATAGGCAAATTCAATGTTCTGGAAATTGTCCAGAAGGTATTACATAAGGACAAGTCATTAGAGGTGAGTATTTACTTTTGTCTCCAGCCCAGACATGGAAAATGTCAAGTACCAGCTGATTTAAAATGCCATTTTCAAAGTACTTCTTGTGATTTTGAATGCTAAAATCACCAGCGTTCCAAAGCATAGTGTCAAAGTAGTTCAGACAGAATGGCTGCACGTTTGTACCTGGCTTGGGCACACTTTTATTTGAGTGTCTGCTCCATCAGTGGCTTTGGGCTGTCCTTGCAGAATGTTGGCCTGCTCAGGAATGGGGGCCTCCTCCTCCGAATGACTCTCCTCACCACTGGAGGGGCCGGGATGCTCTATGTGCGCTGGAAAATCATGGGCACGGGCCCGCCGGCCTTCACCGAGGTGGACAACCCGGCCTCCTTTGCCGACAGCGTGTGGGTCAGGGTGAGTCCTGAGCCTGTTCCCCTTTGGATTGTTTTCTTTCACCACGATCCTTCATCCCAGATCCTTCCCAGATCCCAGATCCTTCATCCCTCCTCCTCCTCCTCTTACCCCTCACCACACCCAAGAAGTCCCTAGTAAATGGGGTGTCTCACGTTTGTTTGCTATGGCTAAGGATATTCTAGGATGAAAGCAGGCTTTATTCGGTGATTGGGAGGGTGCACGTAAGCTCCTTGTGTCTCCTTTCTAACGAGAAGTAAAGCCAGTGGTTCCTCCTAACATCCGAGCCCTCTCCAGTCTTGTTAATACGCTCCCTAACCCTGCGGCTGGGTTGAGACCAAATGTAACAGTCTTGCTGGTATCTTTAGAAGTTTAACAGTGTCAAGACCCTCTTTATTCTTTTCAGTTTACCTTTTTGCTAAAGGCAAAGGTGTCAAGCCGCAAATTCTTACCTGTGCATTTCTTAGAGACCAAAATCAAGAGAAGAGCCGTAGCAACCTGTTCTATGTCGTTAGGCACATAGGTGACCCGTGGGCCTTAGATTTCCTGGATCACGGGCTTCAGGCAGCACTAAAGAATTGGGTCCTAGTTTGGCCAGAAGGATAACAAATGCGTTGCCTAGTTGGATAGCTTTGCTTTATTTTTATGTATTAAAATCCAAATGCCTTCAATAAATTACAGACTATAGTCCCGTGCCTAATATACAAATTGGTAACATTCTTTTTTATACAGCTGCTTAGAAGCATATGAATGCCTGAAAAATGAACTTAGGAGATATATGTATTATGTTTTTTTCGAGTTCAGTATCAAATAAATGTTTGTTTTCCTTTGACTGACAGGCCATAAACTATAATTACTACTATTCATTGAATGCCTGGCTGCTGCTGTGTCCCTGGTGGCTGTGTTTTGATTGGTCAATGGGCTGTATCCCCCTCATTAAGTCCGTCAGCGACTGCAGGGTAATTGCACTCGCAGCGCTCTGGCTCTGCCTAATTGGCCTAATCTGCCAGGCCCTGTGCTCCGAGGACGGCCACAAGAGAAGGTAAGAGGCAGCGCTGAATTCTAACTCCCACACGGGGTGAGTCAGAAGCATTTTGCGAATCCAGCACGGATGCTTTTAATGATTTTGTGGAAGTAACGTCGGAGGACATTTGTTTCAAATGCATATTTAAGGCTGGGATGAGTTCCATCCATTCGGAATCCACCGCCAGCCCCCAGGAACAGGGAGTGAAGTTGGAAGACGGGGTACGGGTGACTGCTTTGTCCCCGCCTCCGTCCCCGTGAAGTAGCATTTTGAGATCCTTTTCGCTGTAGGTGGTAAAGAGTAATTTATGGTCAGAATGGAGAGTGTAATTGATGTGTGTTGTGCCCATTATTCCACAATTCTCCTTCAAAAAGCCCCGGTGAATGCTATCGTGAGGCCTTCTGTTATTGTTGGGTACAGAATAAACTGCCGCCCCAAAGAGACTGTTCTTTCTCAACAGAAAAAAAAAAAGTTATTGAGAAAATAATTGGGAAAAACAAATGTGTTTCATGAAAAAGAAAACTGTTTAAGATGATTTCCTTTAAGCATAAGTGCTCATGGAATTAGATTAGTAATTTCTCAAAATAAATTCAATTTTAAGTTTACCTGTGTCTTAAATTGGTCGGTAATTCTAAAGAGCAACAAACTTTAGTCCCAGTTCACTTATGCATGTGAAATAGGATTTTTATTTTTTAAGACTGTAGGCACAGGGTCCAGGAAGGGGCCGCTGAATATGACCTGGCTTCTTATCAATTCACTCTCTTATGTCACATGGGACATTGGAAATGACCGGCTAGTTCGGGAATCGTTTCAGTGCTCAGGTTTTTTTCTGTTTGACTGAAATTCGTGGAGATGTAGTAACCAAAAATGATACTAGATTATTTCAGTTTGTATAAAGTTTAAACTACTTAAGTGTTATTATTCCTGTTAACTTTAGGGGGAATTTTTTTCCCCCATGAAAACTACATTGAGTAGTTTTTCCATGAAAATCTAGTTGACTCCAGTGTCCACTGAACTATTTAGTACCTAAATGGTTTGAGACATAGTTAAGAGTAGGTGAATTAATAAGGCCTCATAGATGTAATCATTCTAACTTTATCCATAGGAGTTGTGTGATGTGTAAGTTTAACCCTTACTTAGGCTTGATGATAAGTGCCTGAGTAATATTTTTATATAAAAAATATGATCCCATATATAACCCCATACTCCCAGGGTAAACCTTCTCTACTGATGACATACTTTTGCTGACAATGATACCTTTTCTCAGTTGATGTCATGAAAAAAAAAGTATTTGTCATTAATGTTGAGTAGGACATTTTTGGGAAATCTGAAAATAGCCGCTTATTTAAATTTTTTTTCATTTTCCAGGATCCTTACACTGGGCCTGGGATTTCTTGTCATCCCATTTCTTCCTGCAAGCAACCTGTTCTTCCGCGTGGGCTTTGTGGTTGCAGAGCGAGTCCTCTACCTCCCCAGTGTTGGATACTGCGTGCTGCTGACTTTTGGATTTGGAGCCCTAAGCAAACATACCAAGAAAAAGGTATCAACCGAGAGTGGTGGTGCCACCTATAACCAGAACGGCTGGATACATCTCACTAATGATATTCACCATGTCTCTCTATTCTTAAGAAACTACTTGCTGCTGTCGTACTGGGGATTTTATTCGTAAACACGCTGAGATGCATGATTCGCAGCGGCGAGTGGCGGAGCGAGGAACAGCTTTTTAGAAGTGCCCTGTCTGTGTGTCCCCTCAATGCTAAGGTACCTTGGCTGCCAGATTTCCTTTTAAAAGACTTTACTAGGAAATGTTTTAAAGTCTTCAGCTGAATAAGAACGTTTACCGTCAAATAGAATCTAGTGTAAGATCATGACCAGATACTTGGGTTTTTCTTTGTTGCAGTTTTTTTTTTTTTAATGATTTTGATGAGATTCATTAAAATTCAATTTAGCCAAAATAATTTAAAAGAAATCACTAAAAGCAGATAGTGTCAGTGAAACAGATTACCTAAGCGAGGTCTTACTCATCTTCCAGGTGATCTAATCTCACCCTTTGAAGTGGTGTCAGGGGAGGTGATGTCATATTTCCAGGCTGGGTTGGGCAAGGCACAAATTCTAATATTTAGAGCACACTTTTCAAAACGCATCCTCTGGCAGCAGCATTAACTAGCCGCCTCTAAGCTGTAATTTGACGGTGGCAATACCTACAAATGGGCAGTAATTTGGTTCAGGAAGTTTAAATTATGCTGAGTTCTGCACAGTAGTACATGTTTGTCACTTTTGAGTTCTCTGCTTGTGATTCCTTTTGTCAGATTAGGTAAACAAAAATGTATATACAGTCATGCACCTCGTAACAATGTGTCGTTCACCAACAGACTATATATAATAGTAGTCCTGTAAGATTACCATGCCATGTTTTCACTGTATCTTTCTGTGTTTAGACACACAAATACTTACCACTGTGTCACAGTTGCCTACGGTGTTGAGTACAGGTACATGCTACACAGATTTGTAGCCTAGGAGCAATAGGCCATGCCATAAAGCCTAGGTATATAGGTAGGCTGTACCATCTATGTTTGTGTAAGTGTACTCTGTAATGTTTGCACAAGGACAAAATCACCTAAGGACACATTTCTCAGAGCATATCCCTGTCACTATGAAGTGACACATGACTGTACTTTAAAATTGGCAATGTTTTATTGTTGAAGCAGTCTGGTAGGAATTTATTTCACTTGTATTCTTGATGAATCCCAAGCTCTTTACTTAACCAGCTGTGTTTCTTTGGGTGAAACTAAGCCTTTTTGAACTTTCAGTGCCCCTTTCTATAAGAAGAGAGTAATACCCACCTGCCGGGTTTGCTGTTAGGTCTGAATGAACTAAAATGCTCTAACGCCGTGGTTAGCACATAGTAGGTGTTCAAGAACTGTTAGCTTTTGTAGGCTCATTTTAGTTTTAGTTTTGAATTGAATGACAGGATGGGAATGCTGTTTGCTCAAGATGGGGGGGCCTTGGTTAGGTTAGAAGAATTTTCTGTTAGTATAGATTATCATTAAATAATGATTTATTCTCCCTTATATCATCAGAGTTGGAGCTGCCTAGGATGCTTAAATGTAATCCTCCTGGGTAGGTGGCATGGGGGGCTCTCTGCATTCTGGCTCATTTTCTACATTCTGTATTTAAGGGAAAGCAATGATTTCAGGCAAAATTATGTAAATAACACTAAACACAGTTTATTGTGACCCTGAAGTGATAAATACTGTATAAAAGGTGCTGACTCCTTGTTTGTTTTTTTCTTGGATTAAGACATTTTGTTAATATTTTACACTTAAGAGACTTAGATAATAAGAGTGAATTACTTTGAGCTTTTATCTTTAATTTGATTTTCTGACTTATCAATTTATTTTATGCTACCAAAAATAAATTGCCTGTGATTTAGTTTCATAAACATTAATAGATTTGCTTTATTTTTCCTTTACTGTTGGAATAGCAGTAATTACCCCTTCTATTTATATAGTTCCTCACCACAAGGAACTCAGATTCCTTTATAGAGGCTCTATAATTAATCTCCATTATCCTCTCACTAAGGTTTTAGAGAGAAAGAGGGTATTATTTTTTTTCATTTTTCCAGGTGGGAGAAACTGAGGCATAGAAAGATTAAACTGGCATTCTCTAGGTTAGAAATGTAGGTGACTGTGTAGCGCTGGTATGGTGCTGTGCCCCGTTACTCTAGTAAATGAAGGGGGATGGGAAATACGTGACATCTGAGCCCAAAAGTCTGCACAAAAAGTGATTTCATTACAGGCTTGCACGTGTGGGCATGCACACAGTTACTAGGAGAGAGTGTGTGTGCGGTTTTCTCTTTTTAAGGAATACATACATGACCTCATCTTCAAAACAGACACAGTGGCAATAATCCAAGAACTGTTTTCAGTGATAAGCAAGGTAGAGGTTTTGTGTTTTTTTTTTTTTAATTTTCTGTTATAAATTGAGGTTTCGTAAAACTGACTTTACTTTTTTTTTTTTGAAAAAAGCTGGGTTGATTTCAGGGAAGAGATCTCATTTAGGAAGATGCTGATTTTCTTCAACTTCTTACGGGAAATACGTTTTCTATTCTGGTTTCACTTGATATTCATTGAATAGTAAGGGAGCAATTGGCAACTGGCTCTAGTTTAGGGCCAGATTTATAAACTAAGATTTATCTTTTTTTGAAAGATTGCAATATCTACATAGGTAGTGTTGGTGCCTGGTCTGCATTTAAATTACCCAGGGTGCCTTGCATGTTGTAGGCACTCAGTATTAGTTATTGAATTGAGCCAAATGGAAATTGGATTCATTGAGCCTACTGTAGATGAAATACCAGGTATCCAATTATGTACATAGTCATTTTTAGTTTTTAAGGCTTAATAGTATATTGCTCTTGATACCAACTCTGATACAACTCTGAATTCTTTTAATAATAAAAAGGATAATACACCACAATGAGATATTTTCTTAAGGAATGACCCAGGATGAGTTGTAGGATTTTTATGTGTTTAAAACATGTTAAATTTAACATCAAATGTTGGCAGGATATTTGTAGCAAATTGGTTTAGCACCGGTTTTAAAAGTGCCTTTCATTACTGATGCTCTTATTTCATTTGCATTTACATATTACTAGGTTGCAATGGATGCTTTTATCTTTGGCTTCTCCTGTGCTAGTTCATTGCCTCAGCGAATGAATCACAAATGCTGGAGGGAGAGTTGAAGAGTAAACAGGCTTTTTCAATCTTTTATATTCCAAGGAAACAAAAATCACTTATTCTCTAAACACTGTTTTAAGTGACCTGTTTGTGAGGTTTTTGTTCTGTTTTACAATCTTGGCAGCTATTTTTCTATTCAAAGAATTCCCTCCAAATAACCCCCAGGATAACGCTGGCCTCTGAGTAAACCCGTTTACCAGTTCTTAATTATGGGTTGCCTTCTAGGGCAGTATCAGATTTTTAACTAGTTCCATTTAAGTAGCTGCAGTCTGAATTTCCAGAGTCCCTTGTCCTTCTCCCTTGATCTTCTGGTCTCTGGCATTCTGAGCATCTAACAGAGCACTTGTCTCTACTGCAGAGGGCAGTTGAACTCTTTGTCTGGGGTTTTTATTGAGAAAGCAGAATTTGCCCGGAACAAAGGAAAGCAGCAGGAGCGTGGGGTGGAAGAGACAGGAGTCATGTTGAAGTCAGAGTAGAAGCTGTATTTGTATTCTGGGGGCCACAAGGACATCGCCGGCAGGTTGGATTCTCCAGCGTCGGGTTCTTTTGTGCGTGGGACGGGAGGTGAAGTCACACTTCCACGCGGGGTTGGGGAGGCGCAAATTCTAACCATTTCAGAGCACACTATTTCTCGGCACGCGCTCTGGCGGTAGCGTTAACTGAGCCTCCTCCAAGCTACAATTTAAGGATGAAAGTACCTATGAATGGACAATAATTTGTTTCAGGAAGTTTAAATTATACTGTGTGGTGTGCAGTAGTACACATTTACATCACCTGCGATTTCTCTGCTTGTGATGCCTTTCATTGAAGTAGGTAAACATAAATGTGTATACTGTTAAATTGGCAGTTTAAAAAAATCTCTGTTACATATGTGCTTAACCAATGTCACACTGCTCCATACCCTTCCAGAAATATAAGTATTTTGGGGGGAAATGCTGTAACTGTAGGTTAAGACTGATAAGGCAGGATGTGGTTCAATTTTCGGAAGTAGTTTTGAAGCAGTGTCCAGGCATAATGTTACTTGAATGTGTTTAAACCATTATTGTATTTCAAGATTTATTAGTCTGCTTGCGCTGCCACAAAAAAAGTGCCACAGACTGGGTGTCTTAAGCCACAGAAGTTTATTTCCTCACAGTTCTGAGAGCTGGAAGACCAAGATCAAGGTAATGGCAGGGTTGGTTTCTTCTGAGGCCTCTCTCCTTGGCTTACGGATGGCCACCTTCTCCCTGTGTGGCCTTTCCTCTGTGTGTAGACATCCCCGGTTTCTTCCTGTGTGTCCAGATCTCCTCTGCGTGTAAGGACACCAGTCAGGCTGGGTTGGGGCCCACCCATATGCCTCATTTTACCTCTTTAAAGACCCTGTCTCTGAATACATGCATATTCTGGGGTAGCGGGGCTTTAACATATGAACTTTGGGGGACAATAACACATAACAGGAAGCATTAATTTACTTTAAGAAAAAAGCTAATGGTACAAATGAGTGGATCTGGAAATTGCCTTGAGCAGTCGGCCCCATCTTCACCCAGCGTGACTGATGGGTGTGATCCAGTAAGAAGAAACACAGACGCCAGACCCTGGGTTCAGATCCGGCGTCACAGCCTTGGATAAGATGCTTTAACAACGCAGGAGCAGTTTATCAGCTCACAAAGGAGAGTCGAAACAGCCACCTCGCGGGGCTGTGGTGAGGAGAAGAGACCACACGTGCACAGTGCCGGCCCAGCTTATGGGCGACATTCGGCGTGTGCCAGCTGCTGGCGTCACTATTGTTAGTCGTAGTCACACTTCATACTCCTAATTGAATACATTTCTGTAGCTTCACCTCCTCAGGGATTGCTACTGGTCTTTATAGCACATGGTCCCCAAAGGAGCTTTTGGGCATCATAACTGCTTTTGACAATAATCCTCATGCGTCTGCGGTCGTGCTGCCCTGGGCTTAGTTCGGGCCCCCCAACTCCTTTCCTTGTAATTTATTCTGTGTATAGTTGAGAAAATGCTGTGCGTTGGCCTCCTGGTGCCCTTGTTCCAAGGTGACCTGAGAAGTCCTAGCAGGTCTGCAGCTGGGAGTCCTGTTCCCTTTGTCTACTTTACCACCCTCTGCAGTCATTAAAAATGCTCTCTCTCCTCATTCTCTCTTCCTCCTTTTAGTGGAGGTTAAATTCCCATAACATAAAATTAACCATTTTAGTTCCTCAAAAAATGCAAAACAGAGTTATCATATGATCCAACAATTCCATTTCTGGGTGTATACCCCGAAGAATTGAAAACAGACTCAAAGAGACATTTGAACAGCCATGTTCATTTCATAGCAGCACTATTCCCAGTAGCTAAAGAGCAGAAGCACCCCAAGTGTCCATCCGGAGATGAACGGATGAACAGAATGTGGTGTATTCCTACAAGGGGATATTACTCAGCTGTAAAAAAGAAAGAAATTCTGACACATGTGACACAAATGGACAAATACTGTATAATTTCACTTATGAGAGGTCCCTAGGGGAGTCAGATTCATATAGACAGAGCGTGGAATGGTCGTCGCCAGGCGGTAGGGGAGGAGAAAATGGGAGTTGTCGTTGCATGCGTACAGAGTTGCAGTTTTGCAAAATGAAGAGTCCCAGAGATAGATGGTGGCGATGGACTTCCATAGTGGCCTGATTCCTGTCCTCCAACAAGCCTAGCCACCCATCACTTCTCATCCATTCTGTTCTGAAAGTTGGAAACCTGACACTCATTCTTGGCTCCCTTCCCCCTCTCCTATCAGTACGTCACCAACTTCTGTGCTTTTCGCTTCCTTGATGTTCCTCAAATCCCTCTGGCAACTCACCATCACCCCAGTTCATTCTGTTGTCCTCTGTCCCCAGCACTGCAGCCACAGCCTCTCCCTGGACCCCAACGTCTGCTTCTCTGCACTCATACCTCTGATTTGTTCCACAGAAACACAGATCTGAGTAGGACACTCTGCCACCCTCCCACCCCTGGCTTCCTGGTTGTGGTTTGAATTGTGCTTCCCAAAGATGTGTTCAATTCCTAACCCTGGGACTGTGTGTACAACCTTATTTGGGAACGGGGTTGTTGCAGGTGTACTTAAAAATGTAAGTTGTGCGGAGGTCATACGGGAAGAGGGGGCCCTTAATCCAGTGTGACTGGTGCCCATGTAAGAGAGGAGGAGGGACACAGAGACAAAGAGGGAGAAAGCCCTGTGAGGACAGAGGCAGCGATCAGCTGCAAGCCAGGGATCACCAGCAGCACCAGAAGCCGGGAGAGAGGCATGGACAGTCTCTCCCTCAGAGCCTGTCTGACCCCTTGATCTTGGCCTCCAGGACTATGAGAGAAGAACTGGTAGGAACCAGCCCTGCTGACCCCTTGATCTTGACCTCCGGGACTGTGAGAGAAGAACTATGTTGTGTTAAGCCCCCCGGTTTGTGGTGCTTTGCCGCAGCAGCCCCAGGGCACTCACACGTGTGCAGACGCTACGCCGGCCTTCCTTCCGTCGCTCTGAGGACAGCGACTAAACCAAACCTGCCCTTGCTCGGGGTTCCCTGCGTGCACACTGCACCTGCAGGCCTCTGGCCTGTGCCCCTTGCCCTCTGAGCTCCAGCGACACTGGGGCTCTTACTCAGACCAGGCTTTCTCCCAGGCCTGGAGCCCCTACCCACATTGCCTCCTCCGCCTGGGCACCCTCACTCCGCCAAAACCCCCCTGCCCCGTGGCGCCCTCAGATCTCGGCCAGTAGGCCTGCCGCGGGACAGCCTTTCCCGTGACTCAGCTGTCCTCCAGAGCCCTTTGCAGTGACAGGTATGCTCACGTGGTTGTTTGACTCCTCAGCTGGGGGACCCGTGAGGCAGAGATCTGATGCGTTTGAACTCTGGTATCTCCCATGCTGGCACAGTGCCTGGGCACAGTCCGCGTCGTCATTACCTGAAGGAAAGAGGGAAGATGGATTCTAGTTGTTGTCTTAGTCCAGGCTGCCATAACAGTCCCGCAGACTGGGTGGCTTAAACAATGAACATTGATTTTTCACTGTTCTGGAGGCTGGAAAGTCCAAGGTCAGGGTGCCGGCAGATTGGATGTCTGGTGAGGGCTCAGCTTCCTGGTTCGCAGACGGCCGCCTTCTCCCTGTGTCCTCACATGGGGGAAAGAGGGTCAGGTTGCTCTCGGTGGTCTCTTTTATAAGGGCACTGATCCATTCCTGAGGCCTCCCCCTCCTAACACCATCACATGGGGGTTAGCATTTCAACCTGTGAGTTTGGGGAAGTTATTCTGCCCAGAATAGGCATAAAGTAAAATGCTTGTGCTGCTACAGAAGAAAGGTGTCATGCACAAAGGGGCTGTGTTTGTTAGAATGGGTGCACAGAATCACAGTTTCTTCCTCCCATCTCCACGTGGGATTGGACTTTGTTATCTCAACTCTAACGGGGTGTGAGACGAGAGGGATTTGAGGATTTGGTAATAAAAACAAGCTGGGAGTGGCGGTACACTCTTGTAGTCCCAGCTACTCGGGAGGCTGAGGCAGGAGGATCGCTTGAGCCCAGGAGTCTGAGGCCGGCCTAAACGATATAGCAAGACCTTGTCACAAAAAAAAAAAAATAAAAGACAGCCCAGCTTCATAGTTTTCCAGTTTTCCCTGGTGAGTTCTTTAGTAGTTATTTCCCGTCCATCTTGCTTTAGTGATACCATTTGCTCGTACCTTCCTTTCTTCTCATCTTTTCTTACAGGGTTGGGGGTTGAAGCTCAAGCAGCCCCTTCCTGCTGCAGGGTTTTAGCTAAAGTTCTCGTAGGTGATTGTTTTCAATCCCTTTACCTTTTGTGTTCAGTTAGAAGATAAGATAGGGTTCCAGGCTCTGAACAAAGAGGTCCGTCTGCTGATGGCCAAATTATTATCTGTGTTTTCAGGTTCACTACAACATTGGCAAAAACCTGGCTGACAAAGGCAACCAAACAGCAGCCATCAGATATTACCGGGAAGCCGTAAGGTACGGCAAGCACATCTCATGGAAGAAATAACATTTATGCACACACATTGTTCTTACTTTCTGGGATTAAAAACCTGTCCCCTTAAAGACCCAAGTTTAAGATGTCATTGCCAATTCCTGAGAGTTTGGTGAAAACTGCTATGCATTAACAGTCAGCCTGGTTTCTCTCTCAACTTCTAGATTAAATCCCAAGTATGTTCATGCCATGAATAATCTTGGAAATATCTTAAAAGAAAGGAATGAGTTACAGGAAGCTGAGGAGCTGCTGTCTTTGGCTGTACAAATACAGTAAGCATTGTTTTCATAATTATGCTGGGACGGAGAAGAGAGCTTCTGCATTCCGGCATCTAAGCCTCTCTTTTTCTTGTTTATCTTTTTAAAAAATGCTCTTCTAGGCCAGACTTCGCTGCTGCTTGGATGAATTTAGGCATCGTGCAGAACAGCCTGAAACGGTTTGAAGCAGCAGAGCAAAGTTACCGGACAGCAATTAAACACAGAAGGAAATACCCAGATTGTTACTACAACCTCGGGCGTCTGGTAAGCTCAGCGTGTCCTGTGCCTGCGGAAGGAAACATTGGTTCTTTTTCTTACTTATAGTAAAATGATAGTAATGATGCCCACCTGGCACTCTACAGTTTTTTTGTTCGTTATGGACAGGGTCTCACTCTGTCACCCAGGCTAGAGTGCAGTGGTGTGATCATAACTCACAGCAACTTCAAACTCCCCGGGCTCAAATGATCCTCCTGCTTCTGCCTCCCAAGCTGAGACTACAGGTGCACACCACCACACTTGGCTAATTTTTTCTTATTTTTGTAGAGATAGGGTCTCACTATGTTGCCGAGGCTGGTATTAAACTCCTGGCCTCAAATCATGCCCCTGCCTCAGCCTCCAGAGTGGCTGGGCTTACAGGCATGCGCCACTGCACTTGGCCTACATTTTATAAAGTTCTTTTACATATGTTTATCTGATTTGAGAGCAGCTATTTGATTTCCTTATGTGTAATTTTTTAAAGCTCTCATTAGAGAGCAATTCAAGTTGAGTTAGTCAAGTTTAAGAGATCACCAAAGCAAAAGGTTAAACTAAGGAATACATTAAAATTTTTTGAATCCCTCCTGTCCTGTAAAACAATGCTCCAAGGGGCAACTTCCTGATAAATATCAGTTTCTCTGTTTTTAAAATAAGAATTGAATAAACATTAAGAAAAAAAAACGAAAGAAAAAAAAAACACCAGTAGTGTGATTTCTGAGCTCCCTTGTTCTGCTTCCTCAAGGGAACAGATCTCTTCATCTGCAGGAGGCATTTTCCCCAAATGTGATTTATTTGAAAGGGCTTTGGTGTTATAGAAATAGAAAATAATGTGTTCCATAGTAGCTTTATATTTTTGGTTATTGACAGAATATTTATGAAGATCTGATTGCTTTTGATTTTTTTGATAAAAAAACAAAAATGAGACACACAGAAATGACAAAATTATTTAAACAAGAATGATTATATTCTCCCCACAATCAACCATTTAATTTGGTTTTAAGAAACCAAGTCTACATGTTCCTAATATATTTGGATTTATTATTATATAATAGATAAACTTTTTTTTAATATTTTTTTATTGAGTGAGAGGCTGTGAGGACGGGTGTTCAGTTGCCTTGTTTGTTTTTGTTGAGACAGAGTCTCACTCTGTCGCCCTGGGTAGAGTGCAGTGGCATCATTGTAGTTCACTGCAACCTCCAGCTCCTGGGCTCTAAGTGATTCTTCTGCTTCAGCCTTCCTGGTAGCTGGGACTACAGCCGTGTACCGACAACACCCCAGCTGGGTTTTTTTCTTTCTTTCTTTTTGGTAGAAATGGGGTCTCACTCTTGCTCAGGCTGGTCTTGAACTCCTGAGCTCAATGGATCCTCCCACCTTGGCCTCTCAGAGTGCTAGGTTTACAGGCGCCAGCCACCACACCTGGCCTAACAGATAAAATTTTAAGGAAAAACTATTTGTTCATTTTAGCCAAACTGGAATTCATGTATAATGATGTGACTTGTAAAAGACGTTTATGTGTAGATTTCCAGACTTTATCCTGCTTAGCCTCACAAGAGGGATAGTGTCCTGGCGTTCTAAAGAGAGGCCTGAAGTGTCTTGGTTTTAAGGAGTCTTTGTGTTATCAAAACCAGTAGTTCCCAAAACCAGTTTGCACATCCAAATCATCCCACCCCATCTCAGAGTTAGGGAATCACAAGCTCCATAGGGAATCTGTATTCAAAAATAACAATGATAAACCCCGCAGGTGATTCAATATCCTGCCCTTGGTCCTGCGTCTGAGAAGCAACTCTATCTGAACTTTGACCCGACAGACTGAGCATGAGCAGAAGGGACCTTTTGGGGAGAGCAACCTAGAAAACACTAACTGCTTTAAATTGATTGGAAACCAGGCGTCAGTTTTTACCATGATATGAATGTCTTTGGTCTTAATGTCTTTGTTTCTGGACTGGGTAGCCATGATATTGTGAGCCGTGGAGATAGGATTTTCTGAATGGAGGAAACAAGACGTCAGGAACCTGTGGCTGACTAATGGTAACAATCTGACCTTTCCCACCCTGCAGAAGTCGCTTTAAATGGGCGTATAATGCTCACGTTATAAATTTTAAAGCAAACGTGTTTTAGTTATGACGTGCCATAGGAAGATACCATCTCTATGTGTTTCCTCCAGTGTGGAAAAGAGAAATTATTTCTTCCTGGACACAGAGAGTAGGGTGGCAGGAATGTGCTGAATTCATGGAACAGCAAGATGATGTTTGGACAAGGAATGTTGATAGCAAGATATTCCCGTTGTCCACATTAACTTTCTCTAGTACCACTGGACCTTGTGTGCATTTCAGTTTTCTTTTACACATTAAAATTCTGTGCTTTATGACCTACTTGCATGCTTTGATGCTGAAACAGCTTTCTCTGTGAAACCTGAAGATTTGGAGAGAACTGAAGCTATTACAATGATAAGCTATTAGGGGAGGACAGTAAAACCTCACCGTAATGGTACAAATAGCGACCCCAAAATTCAATCACATGCAAGACAGGGTTGGTCCTCACAAAGTTAATGAAGTAAGAAGGGGGCTGTGGGGGTTGGGGGTGGGAGCAAAGGGGGTGTTATCTGAATACATGCAGGGGGTGGTTAATGAATATATCAAGAAGGGACCACTATTTCTATTTACTGTGTCTGTTAAACTAGTACTGAGTGACATATTAGACTTGATATCCATTCGTGAATTCTTTCATTCTTTTTTTTTCTTTTCTGGAAGTCGCTCTTTGGGTTATTGCTTGCAAAGTGAGTGAGTCTGCCTACAGCCTCCTGGGTTATATCCTTTAAAGCTCTACTCTTTAGTCATTCTCCCTCCCCTAGCAGCTGCCAGTCATTGCAATTCCTCAGGACTTGGAAAATAGAGAATTTATGCTAAAAGCACCTTCTGTAAGAGCTACATCCAAAGAAAGGAATGTAAAATGTAAAATACCAGCTTTATCGTATACTCTAGTCCTTGGGATTCATTACACTTTCACTTAGAAGATCATCTGTAGCGCTGAACAGACCGAGACCTGGTGCTGCTCTTTGTTTATATTGTTTACTAATTACGCTACCGTGAAATGGTCTTCTCATGTTCCCTTCCGCCAACTGTTCCTGCTTATTTAAGGCTTTTGCTCTCCGTTGTGGTTTAATTATCCAGCTTTTGCCTGCTTGACAGCTTAAAAGCATTAAAAGCTTAATCTTTAACAACTCAACTAACCCATTTTTATATTGGCGAATAAGAGGAACTTAATAACTTAAAAGTTTCTTTTTTAGAAATCACTCTTTAGTAATGGAAGACAGAAATTTGTTTTGATTTCTAGAACTGATAAGAAGGGATCATAATGCAGTTCTCTTGTGGAATAGGGACTTAGGAAGAGCTGGGTACTTGGGACATATTACTGATCTCGGAGAGTTAGAGTAGTGGTGGCTGGAGCTACTGCCGGAGACAATTCACAATGCAAGGACTGGCTGTATCAGTTAGGATGCGTTCAGGAGAACATAAACCATGCCAGGTACTTTAGGTGGAGAAAATTTAGTACAGGGAATTGGTTAGGCCGTCATTGGGAGGCTGGAAGAGCAAAAATGGAAAGGTAATATTAACTCAGAGATTAGTGAATAAAGGAAATGCCATAGGTTTAGGGGAACAGACAGGAGGAAGTGGTGCTACCAGAATTTAAGAACTCAGAAGGAGCTTCCATGTGTGGAGCAACCACAATGAGCTGAGATCGTCAAGGAAAAACCACTGCTTCCAGCTCTGGGACTCTGGAGGAGGGGACACAACCACTTCAGAGATACTGCCCTGGAAGGAAGGAGAGGCTGAGAGCGAGGGGAGGACCACTGCCCTCTCCCCACCATCTGACGCCTGTTGGCAGAAACTTATCAAGCAGCCAAATGGCAAAGGAGCTTGGGAAATGTGGTTTGCAGACTCCCAGCCTCAGCCGCCCAGAGCAGAGTACAGACAGGCACAGGACTGATAGGTGAATGATGTGCATGTTACCCATCTGCTTTCTGGACAGGTGGTTCTTGCTAAATCACCATTTTTCTCTGCTTCCCTTAAAGAAGCAGAGATGCTGTAAGAAGAGTAGAGGTCGAGACAAAATGAAAGCAAATTTTACTTGACTCAGTCTGTTGTTATTCTTAAAAAAAAATAATAATAATGGTAAAGTATGTGAAGAATTTTGCTTTATTGTATAAATGAAATTATGTTGGTTGTCCTGGGTGTGCTCAGATGTCTCCATGGATTTTGTCCAAGTGACTCAAATGTTTATCACTTGCTGGAGAAAATTAACTTGAGAAATTACTGGGACATAAAACAGAGACAATTAAATGTTGGTATAATTAAGCATCCCCAATTATTTTAATTTTTTGAACTTTCATATCATTTCCTCATTTAAGGGATAAAATACTATAACTTGAGTTTCTGAGTCTTGTGGGAAATTTCTGATAACATCTTTAGCAAATGGTTATTTGTAAAGGTTTCCATAACTCATTAAACCTTTCTTTTTCTTGCATAAAATGCTACCTATTTGCTGTGTGGGTCATAGGACAAGTCAGAATGTTTCTGTTGTCTAAAGAAAAGGCAGACTTGGCAGTAAGTAAGGGAACAGCCTTAAACTCAGATAAATTGTGATCATTTGTGCTTTATGCACAAAGGGATCAAGTACATTCAGGTGAAATATGTATTTCAGCCTAGTGAAAGAGGGTCACTTGCTAAAAAATCCATCCATTTCTCCCCGTGGGCTTTTATTAACAAGGCAAATTGAGAGCTAGCCATTTTGTATTCTGTTATCAATGTTAAACAAAATCCCTCTCAAAAGAAAGCAACAGATAATTCTCTCCTTCCTAAATGAGCCCAATAGGCTCCAAATTGCCAAGGGGTTTTACATTACCATAGGTGACTTTTCCAAGGAGTTTACAAAGTATGTCTGATGTCCTCAAATTTTCATATTAAGTTTAGGTATAGGCAGGAAGAGACTTCTAGGCCCATACTTCATAAGGTGAATTGGACACCTACAGCTTTTGGTCGTGTGAAATATTTGAAATATTTTGTTTAGTATTCTAAATAATACTTTATTGAAGATGGACTTACAAAGTCTTTCTGGAAAAAGACTAATGATTAGGGTATCTTTGGGAAAGTTACTTAATTTCCCTGTGCCTTAGTTGCTTCGCCTGTAAAATGGGGATAATAATAATATCTACTTCGCTGGGATTGTTTTGAGGACTAAATGAGTTTATTGAAAAAAATTAGAAGCTACATAAATAAAAGTTTGTTTTGTTTGTTTGGGGATTTTCTTTCTTTTTTTGTTTTTGTTTTTTTGGCTCTTTTTTTTAAAATAATATCTTGAAGAGGGGAAGCAGAAAACTTAACTTGTAATATTGACTTTTTGGCTTGTGCTTTATTTTCAGTATGCAGATCTAAATCGTCATGTAGACGCGTTGAATGCGTGGAGAAATGCTACTGTGCTGAAACCAGAACACAGTTTGGCTTGGAACAACATGATTATACTCCTTGATAACACAGGTACAGAAAGGTGAATTAAACAAATTGCTCCGTAGTACATGACCGTTGAATAATTAGGAAATAGAGATTATTGTGCTTCCTCCTCCAGTTTAAAAATTAATATGGGGTTAAATATTTTATATTATAAAAATGTCTATTCTTTTAGAAAATAGAATTTCCTGTGACATATTGGAATATGAATGTTTGGGAAAATGATACTTCACTTCATTTTCCCACTTCACTTAGAACTGGTGCTGAGTAATGAGGGAAGAGATGTGATCATATCTCTTTTGTTCTGAAGAAGATGAGATTAAGAAATGGATGGTGCTAGGTCCGTGCTCCAAGTTCATGGACTTTACTCAAAGGAGATGCCCTCAGTTGACACTCCCAGCCATGGATTCTTATTTTTGATAGACTGCTAATAGACTTAATGATCTGGTGTCTTAGCCCATAGCAGACCAGATTCAGTCAATTAGAAGTTACTCTGCCCAGTTCACTTTAAAAATCCAAACATTCTTTAAGAGATGATGGTATTAGGCACAGAAAGACAAATGTCACTTGTTCTCACTCCTATATGGAGCTAAAAAAGTAGATCTCATGGAGGTACAGAGTAGAAAGGAATGACAGTTACCAGAGGCTGGGTAGGGTAGGGGAGATGAAAAGAGTCTGATTTATAGGCACACAGATACGTTGTAGTGTTCAGTATAGCACAGTAGAGTGACTATGGTTGACAATGTATTGTATATTTCAAAGTAGCTAAAAGAAATTTGATATATTCCCAACACAAAGAAATTATAAATGTTTGAGGTGATGAATATCCTAAACACCTTGATTTGATCATTACATGTTATATGCCTGTATCAAAACATCACATGTAGCTCATAAATATATACAACTACTATGTATCAATAAAAAAGTTGTTTTGATATAAGCTTGTTCCTAGGAAAAATACAAAACATACACTTCAATATAATAAATATGAAAGTGTTACTATGATACTCTTATTTTACAGACCTGTTTTCTCTGGTTTGGGTATAACTGGTATCTGGGGAAAAAATAAAAGTAGATTTTATATGCTTCTACAGACTTTAATCAAAAGCTGTTTGTGTACCATGTCAGGATTGTGCTGAATTGTTGTGGCTTTGCCACTGATGGGATTGTGTGTAGGTGTGTGAGTTACGCGTTAAGTAGTTTATTCATACTCGCTGTGTACTATGTGCGTAAGCCCTGTTAATTATAGAGAATAAAACCCAAGTACAACATTAACATGTTTTTTATTTTTCCATTTTTTACTCCCAGGTAATTTAGCCCAAGCGGAAGCAGTTGGAAGAGAGGCACTGGAATTAATACCTAATGATCACTCTCTTATGTTCTCCTTGGCAAATGTGCTGGGGAAATCCCAGAAATACAAGGTGTGTACACTGCAGGCCATGATTTCTTGCAGTTAATGCCAGCATCTGACAGAAGCCATAAGTGTTATTTCTGCCCAGTTAAATTCGGAATCAGGCCAGAACAGCAGCAGCGGTGCACTGTGTGGCTTGGTCAGTTTGTTTCCTGGAGAAGTTGCCCAAAAAGAAGATGAATGTGCATGGTAAAACTCCATGTCCTTTGTCATCAGAATTAACCGCCATGGTTCCACGTCGGGAGGGGTGGGAACAGGCAGGAGCCGCTGCACAGTTGGCCTCTGTGCGGCTGGTGGAGGAGAAGGACACAGGATAGCGATGGCGCATCCCAAGAGCTGCCCCAGCCCCTCCCTGGCATGCGGGGGTTTGACTCTGTCCTTGGCTGGAGCTCTGGGTTTTATTTGCGGGCGCCGTCTTCCGCGCACAAGAATAACTGGTCCATGGAGGATGCAGGACTGGTTCTTGTGCTTTCAAGTTTTTCTTCGTCTAAGTTATAGGCCATCAGCAAGGCCCGGAGGTTTCTGACCAACAAAAGCCACAAGATACTAAATCTGTGCTCTGGCTGGGCTCCCAGGCGTGGTCAGGAGTGGGCTCTGCCTAAGTCCCTGTGTACTGAAGGGGACTTGATGTTCCCAGTAGCAGGGACCTCAAACTTTAATTTTGTGCGTCAGACAGAATCACCAGGGAGCTTGTGGCAACACAGATGCCCACATTCCTCCCCACGAGAGATGGGGCATCCCCTGAGTCTCCAGGGGCTGGGGCAGGTCAGGAAAACACGTTTAACTGGCGTCCTGGGTGGCTGACACAGATGTTACAAGAGCAGTGCCTTACCTCCTTTCGTGAGAGAAATAGTTCATTTCAGAATCAGGCTGTATCTTCTTTTGATCACTCTGAGGCAGTGGATAAGACACTAGGACTAAAGGTAGTGACTAATTAATACTGTCCAATGTTACTTCTCCTTTCCTGTTCATTAGATGTCATTATCAGTATAGTTTTCTATAAAATAGTAACATATTTCTCTTATTTTTGAAAACCAGGGAATTTAATAACTTTACTATACATGGTTAGCATTTCTAGATTGTGCTCCAGAGATAGCTTTTGGAGGAGTTTCGTTTTATCTTCGATGGCTTTACTTGCGTAGCGGGGGAAGGAGGTGAGGTTTGCAGGTTTCCCTTCTAAGTGACCTTTCCAGCCATCCGTCAGCCTGGGGCGGGTCCGGAATCTCAGTTCTCCTCCAATGACCCAGCTACATACAGTGAGTCATCTTCAAGATGCGGCTTATATAATCACTGTATTGATTTTTCTATCTTCTCACAGTTTATAAACTGGAATTTCTATTAAGGGGACAGAACCCAGGATTCATTTAGCTTCCAGTTCATGTTCTTCCTCCCCCCCGTCCCCCGCCCCAGCTAAAGTAGAAAATACTCAATAAAGCACAATGGAAAAATCAGTTTCCCAGTTCTCTACACATTTTGCATCCTAGTTGTTGAGGTCAGGGCACTGATCCTAAGATAAGGAAACAGAAGATGGAATCTGAAATCAGGAGCTCACTATGGGCTCTTCAGGAGCTACCAAGTGGGGGAACGTGATGGGGCTCCCCAAGCAATGGTGTCAGCCGCCAAGTGAGCATTTAATGTATTATTTAAATTAAGGATTTGGAATTTTAAAGAACTGTTCATGTTTTTCTCTTGTAATGCAAATAGGATACCTATTTCTCTTGGTTGGCTGCGTCCAGATACTGTTTGTTTCAGGATGTAGCGCAAAGGGCCTGTTTCCATGCAGAGCACCGGGCAGGAGGCTCTGGGGAAGATGGGGTCTGTGCCCATAGACCCTCCAGCTCAGCCATCGTCCTGGCAAGACAGGCTTCTGCTGTCTGGACAACTCACTTTGCACCTAGGCGCTTGCTGTTTTATGTTGTCATTCACTTGGTAAATTTCCTTAGAGCACCTGGAGGCTTCTTGAGGTTGGGGCCGAGTCTTCAGTCCTATTTTTATGTCTCTGTTCCTGTCCAGCCTGCTGATGGGCAGTTAGTAAGTGCCCAGTTAGTCATTGTGAAATGACCGAATGCATCTCTCATTTGGCCCTGAAATGTTCAGGCTTTGGGAACCTGTTTTGAGACTCTGATGTACAGAGTGAGCATATTCTCATGACATCCATGTGGTTCCAGGGCACCTTTTCATCCTATCCAGGCAGCCCTTTATAAAACTTAACAGCAGTCACTTAACCACTCCTGGCCTCAGTTTGTTCATCCGTAAAATGGAGACGGTGATCTGCCCAACCTACCAACAGGGCGATATGAAAAAGTGTACAAGAATATAATTTGTAACTAGTAAATGGTAAATATATAATAATAATTTTAGTGATCATTAAATAGATCTCTAAGGATAAAATATGTTAGGATTTATATTACTTCTTGCCATTTAATTTCCAGTTTGGGGCTAATGTGATAAAACAGAAATACAAAAGTACTGTTTTTCAGAGCTGAAAGCATTGCTTCCTGTGCTGATTTCTCTTTCTGTATTGCTAATTCCACTGGCCCTGTAGTGCAGGTTATGTAGATGGAGCAGTTTCCCAAACTACAGACATTTATACCGCACCTTTACGATTTATTTTTTGGCCATATCTAGATATTACCTGACTTATTTTCTTGATATTTTTCTTCAAATAGATTTTTAACGTAAATAAATACATTTAGAATAGTAACATCATATCATTACCATACATATAAGGTGTAACTGAAAATGAAATAATTTTATGAAACCCCAGCTAGCTGCTCTTGCTGGCCAAGGCTCTGAGCCTGTGGGTCACCCTTTGTTAGCTTCCAGGGTGTTAGAGGATGTGGCCCACAGGCTGCCACTGGGTGCAGACGTCTGCCCTGACTCAATCAGAAGGAAGGAAGGAGTATTGCAAGAGGGAATAACTCTTCTGTGTGTTTCATGGTTCCAGCCTCACTTCACACCTCCTCCCTGACCTTTCCTAATTCCAGCGGCCTGCAGGGTGGCCCCTGTGAAACGCTGCCCGAGAGCACGGACAGGCTCGAGGACCTGCTGCCGCGGCAGGTGCTGCTGCCCTCCGCCCGCCCAGACTCAAAGATTGTTCCTACTTGGAGACACAGTTTGCCAGGCCTTTCTCAGTGCTCAACGTCTGTTGAATATGTTTTGTCTAATAGGCTTCATAAAATAGTGCATAATTTTTTTTCTTTGGGTTCATGAAAAAAGTATCCCAAGTTTAAATGTGAGTTTATTGGTTCATTGGCATAAATTGGCTCATTGCCTGGGTCTTTAAGCATCCAGACACCTCCATGGAAGATGAGTTTATAAACAGTTCACTGCTTTCCTGAACAGGGCTATTAAAAAGCACGATTTAATAGATGAGCATTTCATGGGCTTTGAATACCCACAGACGTTTGTGTCGTAAAGTGGCCTCCACACCTGACACCCAGGTACGGGCCCAGGGGCTGCCCCAGTTACCTGAGATGGAGTGCGTCTGACCCACGCCCACCTCCCCCCAGCCCAGCTCTTCCTCCTGATGTCCCTTTTTTTTGTCCATGTGCCACTGTGTTTCTATTTTTCCTCCTCTGTTATCTCCCCAGGCCGGTTCTTTCTGCCTGTTCTTCCTCACAGCTGTTCTCAGCACCCTGCAGAGTCTGGGTCCTGCTTTGCAGAGACAGCAACCCCCTGGCAAGGTGTCAACCCTAAGCCCTCCTTGTCTTCAACACCACTGTGTCCCCCAAACCTGCCCACTCCTTATTGTCCTGTGGGATCCTCATGGGCGTTTGAGAAGTTAGGTGAATGACTAAAGAAATTAATCTAGCATGTCATAGAAAACTCCTAACTTGCTTTTTTTTTTTTTTTTTTTTTTAAAGACATGGGGTCTCACTGTGTTGCCCAGGCTGGAGTCAAACTCCTGGGCTCAAGGGATCTTCCTGCCCTAGCCTCCCAAGTACTATCTCTAAACCAGTTTTCTAGTTAACACTACGGTTAGGGGAAGGAACATTTTTAAGTAGATTTAGTTCATTCCTATTTCTCAAGTTTTAGATTTTAAATGGAAGTGTTTGAAAATCATCAGAAACAGCACAGCTACTTGGAAACCACTGCAAAACTACACAATTCATTTGATGGTTTGATTTTTGTTTTTGTTTTTATTTTGCAGCCTACCTGATGTGATAGGAAAATCTTAAATCTCTTTGAAGGAGTTTCAGCTACTGAAACTTGGAATGTAGACACTGACTTTGAACTGACATCCTGTATGTTATCCTGATGTCTTTATTCAGACCCTCTTGGATGACAGTTCTAAAACATAAATTTTTTCCTCTTCCAGCTCTGTCTAAAAGGTAGTGGTTTCGGAGATGTTCACTCACAATCCCAGACGATTTCTCAGGAGTCCCACAGACCCTAACAGGGCAAAGGAGCTGGTTGTCTTGCATATGATAAAGTACATAATCTTACATGTGGGAAGCCCACCTAGAAAAACTTATGTATGGCACAGGCAGAAGGTGCAAAAACTATCCCCAAACCAACAGCTTTGGTTAAGCTCAGCATTTGATACTGATTAAAGAGTACATGGCCCTATAGGAATAAGAATGTAGGGTAGCGTGAACGGTGCCCCCAGGCACAGGTCAGTGAGGACAGATGAGGCGTCTTTACTTCTCAGCATGAGGGTAGAAGGAGACCGTCCAGCCTGCAGTGGAGCAGCAGTGATCAGGGAGGAAGACGCTTCGCCCTGCTTCTTAGGCACCAGATTGGAAGGGAGCACTGTTTGGAGGAAGAGCAAGTTTATGCAAGAATCAATTCATGCCCATCAGAGGCGTTTGGTCATGGTCATGTCCAATACTGTGACAGCTTAAGTGACAGGTGGCCGTTTTTCCTCATTCTCTCTGCTCATTCTTTCCAGCTGAATGGGCAGCTTCTGGGTGTTGCTGGTTATTGAGGGACATGAGATAGGTCCCAGCTCCTGCCTTGAGAGCTCTGGAAATGCGTTCCTTGGTGCTGACTGAAAATGGCACTTGCAGGGGTATGTTCAGCAGCCTGGTCTCTCCTGTTCTCTTGACCTTTTCTCATCCTCTGTGGCACCCCGACCCCAGTGACATCCTTCAAGTTGCAGAATTCCAGCTGCTGCAGGGAGGCAGGTGGCCAAACCCAGGAGCACATCCATCCCCTCTCTGCGGTTGGCACCGCCTCCTGATGCCCCCAGTCACTTTTGCTCCCTTCTAGCTCCTGGGAGCTCCCTTCAGCAGAGGGTGGCCCCGCTCGACCTTGAGACCATTCTGGAAGAATGCAGTGGTACACAAGGAGGATGTTAAAAGTTTGAAAACCATAGGAGATAAAACTAAGAATTGCTTTTGCTTCGTGTACAGTAAAATACCTTCTCTTCTCTGTTATGTCTTTCATTTTTAGGAATCTGAAGCTTTATTCCTCAAGGCAATTAAAGCAAATCCAAATGCTGCAAGTTACCATGGTAATTTGGGTAAGAAAAATTTTCAACTTGAATTATATTGAAATTTTATGTAATTTTAATGAAATGGGTGCATTTCTATAATCAATGTTGGGAGAGGTTTTTTTCAAAGCTAAGGCAGTGTTATCCTTCATAATCTGGTTTTAAAATGTGGTTTTATTATTACATTAAAAAGGTAGCAAAGTGACACTCACATTTACAAATCTTATTGCATGACCAGAACAATCCCCAAAATCGCCCAGTTTATCATCTTCTAATGATTAAGACTCAGATGTTCCTTCGTTGTGTGAAGGATCCTGGAATGTTAAGCTGAGAAGTACTTTGGAAGTTTGCCTCTAACTTACCTCTTTTTCCTTCCTTCTTCCATAGTAGACCTTCTCCTTCCAGCCTGTCTTCTCTGCTTTCCCACATCCCCTTATGCTGTGGCTAAAAATGCATTTATAATCATTTATCCCCTAGAATTCATTCCTTCCATTTTTACGTCTCCATAGTTAAGATTTTTTAGAGCACAGCATGTTGGTGTTTTGAATGCTCAGTCATGAGAATGTTTTTTCGCCAACTCTGTTCTCCACTAGATTTGCTTTGTGCTTCTTGTCGCAGAAATTACAAAGTATCCACTGGTACCCATGTAGAAAGCTGGTTTTATTAACAAAAGCACTATGACAATCAGAGGCTTATCATTGTAATAATTAGGCTTATTGGAACTGTCATTTAAGGGTCAGATCTTGACAGTAGAGGCCTTATTTTCAAGTGGCAACAAATAAACTCCTTCTTCACCAGAAGACAAAGGGAAATCTTTATTTAAAATGAGTAGCTGGATTTCTGCACCGTCCTGGCTCTAAGCAGTCCCTGGCCACGCCCTACCCGGCCTAGCTTCCTGGAAATTTCGTGACAGTCTCAGTGACATTTAGTGTACTTTTTTTTTAACTTCTTTATGTAATAATGTTGCAATAGGCAGATGTATCCCATCTAGTGCTATGAAGAGCCCTAGACATAGCTGGCAGTGGTTAAATCGACAATCACCAGGGAGTGTGATCACAATAAACAGTTTTCAGTACAAACAATATTTTATCAACACAATGATTTTGAGAACTATTTGCAAAGGTTCTGTAATATTTCTTTTCAAACGTGGTGAGGTATACTGCAAGTTATTCAGAAGCATTTCCAATGAAATTCACCTCCTGCTATTTCAGCTGTGCTCTATCATCGCTGGGGACATCTAGACTTGGCCAAGAAACACTACGAAATCTCCTTGCAGCTTGACCCCACAGCATCAGGAACGAAGGAGAATTATGGTCTTCTAAGAAGAAAGCTAGAACAAATGCAAAAGAGAGACGTTTGATCCTTTTTCCTTCATTTTTTGAGTTCGAGTGTGTGTGCATGAGGCATATCATGGATACTATGCGGTTAAGTTTAACCACTTAAGACTTAAACATGTTGTTTATTTTTATTGTTTTTTTCTATGAAAACAAAGACATGCAAAAAGATTACAGCACCAGCAATATACTCGTGAATGCTTGATATGATTTTTGCATTGAAATTGTATTTTTTCAGACAACTCAAATGTAATTCTAAAATTCCAAAAATAATCTTTTTTAATTAAACAGAAAAAGAGAAAAAATTATCTTGAACAACTTTTGGTAGAGTTAAACCTGCATTTGGGATATGAGCCTCATTGTGTATGGACTAGCATTATTAAACTTCAATTGTGGCCAAGAAAGGACAGACTGACTCTTACAATTTATATAAATATCAAATGTGTCTGTATATTAGCATTTTTATTTAATGACAAGAAAGCAAATTAAGATTCTTGTTTTTTAATCTTTTTTTAAAACAATATACTGTGAACTTTATTTGTAAGGAAATATTTATTTGTATTTTTATGTTTTGAAGAGTGCAAATAATTGAATGAGGACTGGAAATGTTAGCATCTAGTATAGGTATATGCTTTTCTTCCATAGGAAGAAATTGACGCCTGCAATATTTTTTTGGATTCTCCAACTTGTGCAGTATCAATACATAGATTATGTAATAATCTACATAAACTGCCACTATCAGTAGAAAATTCAAGCCATGTTTTGGCAAGAGCAGGCAGCCTGACATCTTTATTTTTGTTATATACAGGGTTTAGAGGCAACACGTCTATGTACGTTGCTTTTTTATGTTTTTAATTGTACAGCAACCTTCCATTTTGCTTAATGGAACTACAGACATTATCCAGAAAAATGCAAAATTTTCTCTCAAAAGGAGCCACATTTGGGGAGTTTGTGGCATTTTTAAGAATTATTTTTCCTGTGTTGTTTGGTCTGATTGTCATGCTTATTTGTTTTGCTTTGTTCTTCTCTGTATGCTATTGGCTTAATGATTTATGCAATCTCTGTAATTTCTTATGCAGTAAAATTATTACACAAACTAGTATGAAAATGTCGTATTGCCTTCTTAATAGATGATTTTCAAGTTAATGAATTTGTGTCTTCCTTTGCTTAAAATGAAATCAAAACTGACCAGATCATCTTTTCTAGCATGTGGCTTCTGTTTGTTTTAGGGGAGCATTTCATAGAATTGCAATAGAGTTACCCAAGTTCAGAGAACAGGGTGAATAGACCCATATTGAGATGAATTTGATTCTCCACACTCACTTTTTCGGGGGTAGATCTGTATAGAGTTGTAAATCAGTAATTGTAACTAATGATGGTTGAGATACATCAGAAAAGGAAGTGTCCTATTTCGAACATTTCTTAAATGGTCCCAAAACAACAGTAATAATTTATAGGTCTCTTAAGGGCAAAGGCTGTCCTATTATTTATGTTCCTATAGTGCTTAACTTGGTATATAATAGATATATTATATGCTTAGTTGATTGTTTTAAAGCAGATTTCTTCTTCTGAACCAGTCCTTGTCTTTTAAGAATGAAGAAAAAAATTATGTTGTAAAAGCCCCTGCAGGATGCATTTTTTTTTTTCCTATCCATACTGCAAATCAAGACATGCAAATCTGGACCCCGCGCCTACAGAACGAATTCCCTTAGCTTTCACTGCTTCAGCTCTCGGGATTTCCATTGCAGCTGTTTTCTTTCTAGAGAAAACAGTCATTAATTTGATGGATATTTCAGGAAGTCTTTTATCCCTGCAGATTTTGGAAGTGCTCCATGCCGGCTCTCTTTTCTTCTTTATCTGTTTTAAAGCAGCCACCCTCTTTGTTTCTTGGGTTCCCTTCTGAACAAGGCTGCAGTGGAAGGCTGTCTCTCCTGGTTCCTCTCTTATTTGGTGTTTTTTAATGTTTTCATTACTAACGACAGTTGGGAGGCCAGTGTCAAACCAAACCTGGGGAAGTCACAAGGTTGGGAAACATCATCATCATCATCATCCTTCAGCTCCCTGATGGGCAGCAGCATCCACTCTGGACAGAGCGCTGGGGTTGGTGGTTTGGTTTGTTGGTGTCACATGTGTTACTGCCACATTTCTTCCCTGATCTCTCCTTGCTCAGACGTTTCAATTTAAATGGAGGCTTCCATTTGTTTCTTTCAAGTCTTATCCTGTCAGCGAGAGCCTGCCAGGCCTGGACAGGGCCCCTTGGGGTTTGGATTCTATCACATTTCTAAATCAGGTTTTTTACATTTTATTTCAAATGACTGACTTAAAATATCATATGAAGACTGAGTCCCACACCAAAGCACTGGATACCTGTGTGCATATTTACACCCAACCAGCTTGGACTTTGGGGTGAAAAACCGAGATTTGGGCCTTGGCTCTCCCACTGTGGCATCACAGGCAAGTTCTTTCAGCATCGCTTACACCCAGTTCCCATCTGTAAAGTGGGACAGTAAGACACCCTCCTACTGATAAGGTGGAAAGCTCTCAGCCCAGTAGACCCTCGATAAATGATAGTTTGGGTTTTTGAAAGAAGGTCTACATTTGGAGCAGACAGATCTGGCCTTAAATACATTTATTCCCCCATTCTCTCAACAAATATTAAGTGCCTGCTATGTGCCAGATACTATCTAAGGCACCGGGAATGCAAAGGTGAGTGGAAGTGGACAGTCCAGTGAGAGACAATAGTTCTCACGTAGTGATACAACTAATAACTGTGAAGAGGTAGGCCTGATCTAACCTGAAGAATCAGGAATGGGCTCCCTGAGAAGGTGGACTGTAGACTGAGATTCGATAGAGAAGAAAAAGGTTACTCGCAGCCAATTCTCAATCAGGGGAGATCTTGCTCTCCAGGGGGCATTTGGCAAGGCCTGGAGATATTTTTGGTTGTTACAACTGATTGGAGGGAGGAGAGGTGAGGAGATGCTGCTATACATCCTATAATGCATAAGACAACCCCCCACAAAAAAGAATTATCTAGCTTAAAATATCAGCAGTATCAAAGTTGAGAAAACCTGGGCCATGCAGAAGAAATAGCATATGCAAAGGCCCTGTGGTGAGAAAGCTAAAGTCCGAGGAGCAGGGGAGGGGCACTTGACAGGTCTGGCAAAGGTGACTAGAGCCCACTTATGCCAAGGTTCAAAGACCCAATGGTGTTTATCTTAAACTGTGGGAGGATTCAAAGCAGGGGAGTGACATGATCAGATTCATATTTTGACAAGATCACTTTGGCTGCTGGTGGGGAAGGAATTGCAGAGAGACCATTCCAGGTGTCCAGTATTGAGATAAAGGTGGCTCAGTGTAGCCAAGTGGCAGTGGGGTTGGAGAAATGTTTAGGAGTGGGCTGGTGATGGAAAGGACATGAGTGGTGAGGGAATGAGAGGGGCTGAGGACCCCAGGCAGTTCAGCACAGATAGAAGCCATTGAGAGGGAGAAACTGGCCTCAAACCGGAGAGAGAAGGTTCTTGAGAAGAAAGAATGAGATGGGGCCCCAAACCAGGTGGAATCTGATCATCTTCCCTACCAACAGGAAATAAAGCTCCTGTATGTTACGAGCCTGGGACCAGTAATCAGAGGGACAGAGGAGTGTTCTTTGTTCTAAACCATAGGAGACGGCTCAACAGAATTGTCTGGGCAAAGGGCGTGAGGTCATCTTCACTGGAGATAATGCCGGCCAGGACCACTAACCATAAACAGCAATAGTCCTAAGCTGAAAAGCCCCTTCAAAAACTCTGTATTTCTGCTTACAAGCAGTATGATGGTTCTTTAAGATGGGAGTCTGCCATCCTCCATGTTTGCTGGCAAATTAATAAACTTTTCTTTTCCTCAAACCGGTTGCTTGTCCTCATCTTTTGTTCAGCTTCCGGGAGAAGTACCAAACTTCCGGTAACACATTTGCACAGTTTGCCAAACCCCAGTTACAGCATTCATATTAGTCATATTTCAAGAATGTCAACCTTTCCAAGCCTCATATGAAAAACTTCCTCATACGAAAAAAGCAGGTAATGATGTTTAACTTGCAAGGTTGCTGTGAAGATTAAAGTTAATATAATAAAATGTCTACAGCTGCACTTGAATTGAGCACTTGAAATGTGGCCAGGCCAAGCTGAGATGGGCTATAAGCATAAAATACATGCTAGGTTTTGAAGCCTTGGTATAAAAAATTAATGTGAGATATCTCAATAATTTTTATATTGATTACATGTTGAGATATTATATTTTAGATCATTAAATAAAACATTAAAGTTACTGTCTCTTTTTTTTTTTTACTTTTTAATGTGGCTACTAAATTTAAAATTACATCTGTGGTTTGCATTTGTAGCTCACTTCGTATTTCTAATGGGCAGCATTCGCATAGTAGGAGCTAAGTATATGGTCCCTACCTAGCAACCTAATTCATTTTTTAAACATAACATTTATTGCATCTAATTATTGCAATCTTATTAAATTTTTTAAATTATTGGATTCCAACAAGGTCCACATTTCTCATCTTTGTCCCTAAGGCTTTCCTAGATTGACCAGTCAGATGCGCTTTGGAAACCTGGATTCAGCGTGCCTGTCGAGCGAGGTTACATGATTAGCAAATAGCCACAGCTGATGAGAGAGACTCTTCTTCTTCATAAACTAATTAGAGCTAATAAGTGTTAAAAGAATGAGAATTAAGAAATCATCCTCTTTTTTGGTTCCCGGTGAACTGTCAATAACCCCTTTCCTATTGTCCTTGGGTAAGTCATATTTTTGTCTTTTGGGTCCATCTTTTAAATATCTTTGTTTAACGGTGAACTCCCTGGTTTTATTGAATGTTTTAGGTGCCTTCTTAGCCCCATCTTTTCCTTCCCTGGAGTCACAATCCAAATTGCATTTTTGAGAACTGAAAGCCTCCCTATTGTCTGGAGCTGTTTACATAACTTCTGGAAACCTGCCTTCTTAAAGCTTTTGATCTAAGTCTAATTGCTCCTGCACAGCCGTTCCCATGTCAGCTTTCACAAACCCACTGTATAGCCACTTCCTCCCACAGTTGCTATTATTTTCACTTTACTAACCAACTTCCATTTGTTGATTAGAAATAGGTTGTTCCAGTTGTCTACTGCTCTAAAACTTAGTGGCTTAAAATAACAATAATTTATTTTGCTCATTGTGATGATTCATTTCATGTGTCCACTTGGCTGGGCCATGGGGTGCCCATATATTTGGTTAAGCATCATTACCCTGGCTGATACACACGCATCTGCACGTTGGGCTAGATTGGTCCCAATAGCTCCTCTCTTGCTCCCTGCCACATAAGCTAGGGTGGCACAAAGGCTGGGACCTGTGGTCCTCTGAAGTCTTGCTCACTCCACACGTGTGGCAGTTGATGCTGGCTATTGGCCATGTCCTCATCGGGGACTGAGACCTGGAATATGACACCTGGCCTCTCCGCATAGATGCTTAGGCTTCCTCACAGCATGGCAGCTGGGTTGCAAGAGGGTCAAGCAGAAGGTATATCGCCTTTCCTGACCTAGCTTTGGCAGTCACAAAGTATCTCCTGCCATAGTGACGGGTCCATTCTCTGGGAGGCATGTCAACATCACATTGTAAAAAGAGCATGTGGAATGGAAAATTTTGTTATGGCCATCTTGGAAATATAATTTCCCAGCTAGGTCTACAGTAGTGTTTACCTTCTATTTCTAGACTAGTCTTTCGGAATTGAAATTGTCAGTAAGACAAGTCAGAATCCTAACAGAGGCTCTGCCAAATACAACAGCCAGCAGGTGTTCACATCACCAGAGCATCCCTCCATTCTGTGATGCATTGGTGCCAAGTTTGAGATTTATATTTTGAGACACATCATTCATTTCCCCCACCCAGGCAAGTAGACAGTACTGAACTGCTGCAGTAATACACAGATTGCCATTTCTCTTTTCATCCTCCTTGGGTTAGCTTCCACCTCTAGGCTCATACGTTTCCACATAGGTGTCTCTCTTTTTGATTAGTGTGCCTTCCTCAGAGGTCTCTCTCTTTTAAACATGATATAGCTTTTCAAAGTCAACGTTCATCTTGAGTCACATACTACCACATTTGGGGTTGGTGTCACCAGAGGCAGAGATTGGAGTGATGCTGCTACAAGCCAAGGAATACCAGGAGCCACGAAGAGCTGAAAGAGACAAGGAAGGATTCTCCCTGAGAATTTTCCAAGGGAGCGTGGCCCTGCTGACACCTTGATTTCAGACTTCTGGCCTCCAGAACGGTAGGCGAACACATTTCTGTTGTTTTACGCCAGTTTGTGGTACCTTGTTATGGCAACCCTAGGAAATCAATAGGGCAAGTAACTTAATCTTCCAGCACCTCGGCTATAAAGTGGAGAATACTACTACCCTTTTCACGGAATTATTGTGAAGTTTAAATGAGAAAAGTTATATAAAGCCGTGGGCCGGTGCTCAGCATATAAAAATATTTTATAAATACTTGAAGGGGGGAACCCCTCACTTTTCCTATTTTTATCCTGTAATTAAATGACCTAGAAACAATCTCAGACTTATATTTTGATCCATTATTTTCTAAGTCTGATTAATTCAAGTGCTTTTAATCTGTTACATTGTTTATCAAAACTGCCTTGAGTGTCCTACATTTCTAATAATTTATTTTTAAATATGTGGCATTTCTGAAGGAGCAATAAAGCTTTCTGCTTCCTACTTGTAATAAGTGTTTGAGTAAATGTTTTCCCTCTTGATCTAAATTGCACTTTTATCCATCTTTTAAAAACAATTTTGTCTCCGCAGTTAAATTTCAATAGCATTAATTTTGATGGCTAGACTTAAGATTTGTCTTGAGGAATAGCAAAAAGGCTCATTTCTAGAACTTTCTGATAAAGTATATAGATGATAGCTTTTATAGCACTGGCCTAGAAAACTGCAGACCTCATAAAACAAGGAGATGGGTGGAAAGAACATGGGAGCAGGTCTAGGAGATCCATCCTAGGGTCACTTTCCCTGGCATGTCTTTTTTCTTAAGCTCCAACAATTCAGTTAGGTACAAACAATCCCAACCCTGAGGTTAGTTATCTGGACCATGGGAGGAGTCACTAAATTACTCTACATCTCAGCTCCTTCTAATAAAAATAATGGTGGTGGTTCTTGCTTTGGTTAATTTCTCCTCTATGAAATGAGAAGGTTGGACTAAACCAGCGGCCTGCAAACATGACCTCTAGGTTCAAGAAAAAAATAAAATCTTATAGAGATGTTCACAGTAAGAAAAAGAAATTATAAAAGCGAGCTGTTTTACATGCTTATATAAATCCTCATAAAAATCTGTTGTGAAATGTAAGAATGTTTGAAATTCTAACACCCTTATGAAAATAAAATATTTTGAAGGTTTCTAGTCCTGAGCTGGCCTGAGAAGATAGTAACTGAAAACGTAAAATTCTTCCCCTGTCATACCTCAGGCCGAGCTAGCACCAATAATGGCAGCTGCCAAGTGAGCAGGAAACATGTCTTCCAAGGACACAATGATGTTGTCACAGGTCACCCTTCTTTGGGTGATTGCTGCTTTCTTACTTACCAAGACAAGCCTCCTTCTGGAAAATCACTGACTATCAGAAATGCTGCTGTTTGAAACCATCAGTAAGAATGAAACATCCCACGCTTGCCTGGTGGATCCAGGAAACCAATGAGCAGCCTCCATTTCCAACCCAGGTGCAGAGCTCCACTGAAAGGGTTTCTGGATGCACTGTCTACACCTATCCTAACTCTGTAATCTCCAAGGATGTAGGACCCCGGGCCCACTCTGCAGTCCAGACCTGATATTGACCCTTTGTGTCCAACCCTTTTGCCTGAAAGCTGTTGAAACACTGTTTCCTTTAAAGTTCACCTAAACTCGACCCCTCCCCCAAATCTCCAAACTTCATGTTCGTTTGCTGAAGCATCCCAGTGTTCCCCGAGTCTGAGTCTCCCCTCCGTGCAAGGAGCCAATAAATCTGACTCTATCCAGCTACGGTTTTGTTCCTGGCGGTCTTTGGGCTAAAACAGGTTACTTGCCAATCGAAAAACCTTGGTCAAGTTGTCTAACCACATAACCTCATCTGTAAAAGCAGAAGAAATTCTCCCTGGCCTTTACTACACAATGCATTAGCAAGGATCAAACTGATCATGTATGTGAAAGCTCCTCGTTGAGAGAACTACGTATGTAGGATTATTTATTAGAACTAGTACTTTTAACAAAGAGGTTCAAATATAAAATAAATGATTAGTCCTGATAATCCACATTTGGTGGTACAATATTCAGCTTCCCTGGTTTAGCCCTCATGTGAAAGAGTGTTTTTAGTTCAGCTGGATGTGAGTTTGAGTCTTTGCAATCTTGTTGATTGGCAGTGTGCCTTTGAGTGAGTTACTTTGCTTCTTGGAGAGCCATTTCACATGTAGAATGGGAATGACAATATCTGGTTCACACTATTGTTCAAAGGATGAAATGAGAACAGCCCTACTGTGCCTGGCCCAGGAAGCACTCAACATGTGTTCCTTCCCTACTGACCACCCAAGGGAGTCAAGCTACACTCCATTTTGTAATTTCTACATTACAATACCAGGTTGGCATTATTCCCTCTAAAAAGTTAGTGTTTGGATAGCGGGGTCCAATAACTTGATTCCAGTTTCTTGAACAATGGCAGCAATGTGACAGGTTAGAGATAGGTTGTGGCTTGTCTATGGCTCTTTGCAATGTAATTAGCTTCGATCATAGTGGATGGCATATTTGGCTGGTCTAGTTACTTCTGAGAATTCTACCCATTATCCTCCTATTCATGATTAGGGATTTACTCACCAGAACTAATGAAATAATCTCATAGAGTGCTTTTAGTCCTTGCTTATTATTCTGGAAATTACAGAAGACAGGCAAGAATAGCATAAACCATCACAACTGCAATTGCTTAGAAAATTGCTTAGAAAATCTTAATTGCATATAGTATTTAGAAAAGATACTGCTTATCTTTTGTGGAGAAAAGGTCAATGCCTTATTCAAAGAAACCTGACAGCAACCCACATCATCTTTAAAACATTAATTCCAGAAATACCAGGATTGAATTTAATGTGAGTGGTTGGGCGTGGTCACTGGCACCTGTAATCCTAGCACTCTGGGAGGCCTAGGTGGGAGGATCGCTTGAGGGCAGGAGTTCGAGCTCAGCCTGACCAAGAGTGAGATCCCGTCTCTACTGAAAATAGAAAAAATTAGCTGGCCAACTAAAAATAGAAACAAAAAATTAGCCAGGCATGGTGGTGCACGCCTGTAGTCCCAGCTACTTGGAGGGCTGAGGCAGGAGGATCACTTGAGCCCAGGAGTTTGAGGTTGCTGTGAGCTAGGCTGATGCCACTGCACTGAAGCCTGGGTAACAGAGTGAGACTCTGTCTCAATAAAAAAGGAAGAATTTAATGTGAGTGAACGTAGCTTCATGAGGTTGCTTTTCTCTGATCCTTAATTTCTTTGCTGTGGAAACTGTTTAGCAGTGAGACCTGTTGTACCAACTAAAACAACTTCACAGAATGAGAATGAAGAAGTAATAATCCTGCTGCTTTCAAATTAAACAAAAAATTTTAAGAACCATGTTTAGAAATGGAAGGAATCCAATGATTTTCAGAATATATGTATATGCTATTTTCTATTTTTTGCAGACAGATTTTCTAAATTAGCCTAATTAGTGGTTCCTACGTTAAAATTGCAAAGTCTTTTTGTTAAGTTCATATTGATTGACATAAGGAAATGATCAAAAAGTGAACTTGAGCCAGGCTTGGTGGGTTGCACCTGTAGTCCCAGCTCCTAGGGCAGCTAAGGTAGGAGGATTATTGGAGCTCAAGAGTTTGAGGCTGCAATGAGCTATTATCCCACCACTACACCCCAGCCTGGGTGACAGAGCAGGAACCCATTTCCAAAAAAAAAAAAGTAAACTCAACTAAATAACTGAATACCTACTCTGTGTGCCATAGTGTGAGAGGCTTGAAACATACACACAAAGGATTTAGACCTGGGCTCATGAAACTCAGTCCAGTGGAGTCACGTAAATCAACTGTGACAGAAAGGAGAGGAAGGTGTTGAAACTGAGGCTGGAGCAAGAGACAAAGTTTGAAGGGTGGGCAAAGTTTTACTGTAAAAGAGAAGTTAGTAAATATTTTAGTCTTTTCAGGCCATATGGTCTCAGTGGCAGCTACTCAATTCTGCCACTGTCCCGGAAAAGCAGTCATAGACATATGTAAATAAAAGAGCATGGCTGGGTTCCAGTAAAATTTTATTTACAGACACTGAAATTTGAATTTCCAAAACTATTATTTTTCTTTTGACTTTTTCCCAAGCATTTAGAAATGTAAAACTCATTCTTGGTTCAAGGGTCGTACAAAACCAGGTGGTGGGTTGGATTTAGGCTATAGGCTATTGAGGACCAAAGATGACTTTTTAATAATTTCTAGAATATTTCAGCAGATTTTATTGTGTTGTTCAGTTGGACTTCAAGATCTTTATATAGCCTCTCCTTTCTGTGGTTTAATTCATATTATAACTATTAGTATAATTTCAAGAGATGGCCAAAGAATTAGGATTAAAGACAATTTGTCAAATCCGTGGAGTTGATAAAGGAAATGTTTGCTGAGATTTGAGCAAGTGCTTAGCAGTTTGCTGGCCATATGGCTCTAGACTGGAGGATGTGGGAGATTGAAAAAGGCAAAGCAAACCTACCAGAGTAAGCAGAAAAACTGCCCAAAGATTTTTCTCAGGCATTCTCGCACAGGGTGAGCTGAACCCTTTGCATGAATGACTCAACTGCACCAAACTGACTTGGCAAGTCAACCCATTTCCTAAAACCACCTGAGCAGATGGCTTGCCAAGGCATCCTGAGTAACCCTGACCAACCCTAACCTGAGAAGCCCAGCACTTGCCTAGACCAACCAATCCATTGCCTGAGACGCTTTGTGAATTTTTGTCCCTATGAGGGAACTCCCCTGGATCCCTGTCACCTGGGCCCCAAATGGCATTGTGTACACCCAAAATGAACAACTTTTCTAGAGAAAAATTCCCCTTCAGCTTTTGGTTCTCACTCCTCTTCATTTCTGGGGCTCAAATTAGTCCTGGGGCCAGGGGCCAGGTGATAAGTCATCCCTTCCATTGTTTCCTGCGCCCACAGTTCTATTAAGAAGAGAATTGGTTAATAAGCGGGCAGTATGACTGTGTGGTTATCTGCGCCCGGTGTGGTACCGGTGCTGCGTGTGCATGCTCAGGTGTGAGGCCTTGGTGAGGCGTGTGTCTGTCCTACAGGATGCATCCCCAGGCGCATCTGGCTGATGTGGTGTGTCCCCAAGGTTATGCAGTCGTTTGTGAGTCTGTGTGTTTGATGTGGGGTGGCCCAGGTGAGTCTGGGTCCAACATGGACTCACGGCTGAGCCGAGAGCCCAGGTGTGTTAGGGTGTGCGTGACGACTGATGTGGGGCGTCCCCAGGTGTGTGGAGTTGGCCGCGCTGTGTCTGAGGCGGGGCGTCCCGGGGCCCGGCGCGGGGGTGGGAGGTGACCGCCGAGCAGCCGAGCCCCGCGTCCCGCGTCCCGCCTGCAGGGGGCGCCGCCCGGGGCGGCCTGGGTGCCGCGCGCCCGCCCCGCCCTGCACTTCCGCTCCGCGGCCCGGCCCGCTGTGCCCGACGTCCCGGCGGGGCGGCAGGTGAGGCGCTGAGCGCGGGCGGGGACCGGGAGACAGGGTGGCCCCGCCCCCGCGCGGCGAGTCCCGGGCACCGCGAGGCGTCGCTCCCGGCGCGGCGTCTGGGCGGAGCCGCAGCACCCGGCGTCCCCGCGGGCGCGGTGGGGAGCGAGGCCTGGGGCGCGGCCTGCGGGGCCCGCCGGGAGGGAGGGGACCCGGGACCGGGGACGCGGGACCCTGATTCACGTCGGCACAGTTGTTCCACGGGGGCAGGGGGACGCGATTGCCAAACTGGGTGAAGGGCAGAAAAAGCTAGGAACTGGCTGCAAGCCTAGACGCTGCTCGTTCCTAGTGACGGAAAAGTAATCGCTATTCAGAAGGTGTCTGTAAAGGGACCTTTGAGCTGAATGAGGCTAACACTTTTCAGAAATTCTGTTTTTAATTTTAGAGACATCTGTTTGTGAGGAGACCAGAAGCTGCAAAAAAAAAAAAAAAAAAATCTGAAAACTAATGACATTTGCGAATTTATTATCTTAGGTTTCTTTGGAGTCATCAGTGAAACACCTGAATTCTTTGGAAAACTTTCTCTTACTGCCTTGATTACTGAGTATGGTTATCATTGCTACTTTACTCTGTTGGCCAAGAGTAGCCCAGTCTCACTTGAGATCCAACATAGGTGTTTTTTGAACACAACTTCTTGACACCAAGCTTAAGTGATTAGTATTGAAGTGATAGGAAAATGCACTAGACTTGGAGCCTTTTTTTAAAGCAGGTTATTCGTTTTGCTTAGTGTCCCACGGAAAAATCATTAATTAAAAACTAAAGGATATCTCTAAATCAGTTGGATTGACATATATAAAGTGTAGGTCTTGCACGCGCGCACACACACATCTTTATGTACATTTACCTGTAAAGGAAGATTTTCCCTGGCCCCATTCAATTTATTGAAATGCTAATAGGGAATTAGTTATTGAAATGAGGGCAGTTTGCCCTCATTTTCCCTCAAAACCTTGCTTTCCTGAAACTACTCCAAGGAGAAGCCTGATTTTCCTGATTAAGCAGACCACTCTATCCTAGCAGAGAGCATTTGTATTTTAAAAGCCGAGTTTGCAAAGTTAATTTCTAATTGGTAGATTTTTGTATGGACTAGTTGACCCTACTAACCAGGGCCATAAATATTAATACTAATCCTGGAGAGGGTTTGTTATTCCTGGTAAGCTTGGATAGTGGGTTGCAATAAGTAGAAAAGAAGTGTTATAGAAACCTTTATATTTAACTTGTTAAATTGTCCATTTTACTCTTTCTTTGACGTAGTGAGATCTCTTGAAAACTCCAATTCATGTCTGCTCTTGAAGTGGAGTCATCGGAAGGCTTTGTACCCAGTGCTAGCCAGGGCCTTTACTGGGGGTCAGGACACCCCACAGGCTGGCGTGGAGGTGTAGTGCAGCAGTGTTTGAAGAGGGACTGGGCTCAAGGAAAGGTGACAATAAGGACAAAATCAAGTGATCTTAGCAGTCCTCTCTAGGACATTCTTCATCTGGGCAAACCTTAGATAGTAGGGATTTTACTAAGAGAGCCTCAGTTAGACATGACAGCTCAGCATCTTGCTGAACAGGAATTTGTTATTCAGTTGAAGGTCTCTATTGCCAGCGAAACTGCCCAGAGCAAAACAGCCTTATTTAGGCTGTGAGGACCTTCCTGGACCTCTGAGGTGTATAGCCGAGCTTGCTCTGGGTAATGTGTTATGATACCCCCTCCAGTGGATTTACAGAAAAGATCCAGATATTGGAAGTCTTGGGTTTGTATGGCATTGTGAGATAATAGACGTGGTAAACAGCTAAAACGCTAAGAAGAGTGAAACCAGAGGCAGTGTGCCCTTGGAACCCAGAGGTGATTACACACCAAAGGCCGCGGGGAAGGCCCTGTTTGGAACAGACTTTAAGCAGAGAGTGAATTTTTATAATCGGAGGAGTGGAAAGGGGTATTCCTGGTGGTAGACACCATAAGCAAAGGTAAAAAGCTTAAAATGAAACTGTGTTCGGAGAAAAGCGAACAGCTGGTGTGCTGAGGCTGGACTCTGTGTGGGGAGGGCTGTAGCCAGAGGGGTGCCTGGAAAGAAAGCCCCTCTGGTGATAAACTCTACTTTTTGATTAAGGTTTTCTGATTTTTTTTTCCTTTTTATTTGGAAAATTTTTAGCAAACATAAAAGCACAGGGAAGTAGTATAATGAATTTCCTAATCTCTATCAAATAGATTTCACAATTCTTGTTTGACCATCTCTGCTTGCTTTATCTTTTTTTTTGGTTGTGGTTGAAGTTTAAAGCAGTTCATTCCAGGCAACATGACATTTCACCCCTAAATAGTTCAGTGTGTACATCCAAAGAAAAGGCATTTCTGGTATAACCATAATACCATTATCACTACCTAATGAAATTGACAGTAATTCTTTGAGTTTTCTAAAAACCCAGTCCATGATCAGATTTTCCTGATTGCTTCCAAAACACACTTATCTTTATGGTTGGTTTGTGTGAATCCAAATCCAAATCAAGAACCACACATGGTATTTTGTTGAATATCTGCTGTTTCTTTCAATCTAGGGCAGGGGTTTGGCACATTTTTTCTGGGAAGGGCCAGAAAAGGGCTCTTTTAGGCTTTTCAGGCCACTGTGGTCTCTGACAATGGCTCTGCCATTGTCTTGCAAAAGTAGCGATAGGCTATATGAAATGAATGAGCATGGCTGTGTTCCAATACTATTTAATTTTCAAAGGTTTTTGTTTTAAAATCCACTCGAAGGCTATACTTATCCACAGGTCATAGTTTGCTCACCCTGGTCTAGAGCAGTCCTGGTGGGTTTCTTTAATGCCAATGATTTATTGATGTCACTTGGTTGATTGCCTATAGCATGATGTACATTCAGGATTTATTTGGCTGCTTTTTGGGTAGTATGGTTTAGCTTGCTCTTCTATCCCCTCTATTTCCTGTAAATTGGAAGTTAGATCTGAAGGCTTAATTAGGTTCATGTTTACCATTTTTGGCAAGTCTACTTCAGAAGTGGTTTGAATTCTTTTAAATCTAAATTTATCAGACTTTAAAAGACTTGGAAACCCTCATCAAGGAAGCTCAACATTACTAAAATAGGCTTTGCCTGATGGCTGAGAATACACTTTTTCTTTCTCTTCTTTCTTTCCTTACTTGTAGGAGAGGATATAGCTGTTATTTCTGAAGGAGGTCAAGAACATTGAACCCCTTCTCTAGGTCATTGGAAACTTTATTCAAGGCATTCCTTGGCCCCTTGAGTATGTAGGCCGTGTTTTTCCGCTGAATGGAAATACTTTCCTTCCTTGTGTCTGAGATTGCCTTCCAATGGAGATTGGCTCATTTGTTTTTGTTTTAAGCCCCTTATCTCTTAAACACTCAATTTTTTTCTGTTGACTTCCTCTTATCTCATCCCCCAGCAGGTCTAAGAACTGGATATTTGGGCCACGAAGACTTTCTGGTCTCTGTGTGAGTTGGCACACTTTTCCCTGTGACCTGTGGAAAGATTTTGAAGCTTCTAAGATTCACTGTGGTACCGGATTCCAAGGCAACACATTTCTGAAGAAACAAGCTTCCAGGTGAGAACTGTTATCCTCTATTCTAGAATGTTCATTGTTCCTAAATTCTACAGCACCTGAGGAAGTATGCTGACAAATAGTGCCAGCTGGAAGCTTGTCTTTTCGTCATTTAAGAATAATAGGGGGAAACCGTATGTTCATTCATTTATCCATTTTTCTATTGGGTTGTGGTCTTTCCTTATTTATTAGAATTATTTATACATTGAGAATACTAATTTTTGGTCGAATATATTACAACTATTAGTATTTCTCTCCCCCTAACAGTTTATACTTTGTGTACAATATTTATGCTCTGCAGAAAATTTTAATTCTATGTAGTGAAAAGTGTCAGCCTCCCCTTTTCAGTTTGTTTTGTGTTTTGCTTAGAAAGACTTGCCCATTTTAAGATTTCTTTTTAAAATCCATGTTAACACAGATAAATGAACATATAATGAGTACTAGGAACCTGTGATTCTGAAAAAGAATGCTATTGAAGGGGGAATGTTTCCACCAGATAATATAATACCAAACTAATTAAATGTGGGCATTAAGATTGGCCCTGTGTGGATAAATGACAAAGTTGGGAGATGGGTGTTTAAGGAATTGTTATATCATTACCCCTGGTTTTGTATATAATTGACTTTTCATGGTAAAATGTTTTCTTTAAAAAGCAGTAGTGGGAAAAATGCATCTTTGTCCCATTTGTTCATATTCAGCAGCTATTTATTAAGCAATTCTGAACACTGTGAGTATTGTGTTAATACATGCACAAGGTCTCAGAACTTATGTTTCTTACATGGGAGACATATGTTAGTGTCATGGTTAAGGGCACCAACTCCTGTGTCTGACTGCCTGGCGTCTAATCCTGGCACTGCCACTGACTAGCTGGGCAATTTTGAACTTTTTGATTTAAAAAATGGGGATAATAGCCTTCTGGAGGCTCTAGGGGGAATCTGTTTTCTTTCCTTTCCCAGCTTCTAGAGGCTACGCACACTCCTTGGCTTACTGGCCCTTCCCTCCATCTTCAAAGCCAACAGTGTTGCCCCTCTCTGACCCTGTTTTCATCATCACATCTCTCTTTCTCAGATCTGGGCCAGGAGGAGTTTTCCACTTTTAAGAATGGATGTGATTAGGTTGGGCCCACTTGGAAAATCAAGATTAATTTCTGCATCTCAAGATCCTTAACTTTAACCACATCTATGAAGTCCCTTTGCCATATAAGATGATATATTCACAGGTTCTAGAGATTATGATGTGAACATCTTTGTTGGGGGGGGAGAAGGCTGTTATTCTGCCAATCACAGATTTGAAGAGATAAAAGGAGGTGAGTGTGGCTGAAGCATTGGCAGGAAGGAGATGGGGTGGAAAAGGGAGCGAGGCAGAGAGGGTCCTATGGGTCATATTAAGTTTTGAAGTTTATCTCAACAGTAAGAGGAAGTCATGGTCAGATTTACTGCCCCAAACCTGGAATCAGCCATTTCTCCAAGGCACCCTGATTAGCTGTTTTAAATTGAAAAATGGTATTTAGAGACCATAATCTGTACCATGGGGTGCTCATTGCTATTGGGTTGGCAGTTTTTAAGCCATTTCCATGGATAGAGAGGAAAACGTTGTTTGAGATAAAATGTTTCATAAGTTCATGCTGATAACTTCCAAGTCTGTTTCTGAACTACAGGGTATTTTTGCTTAACATCATAGATCTTCTATCCATACCTCTTTTCTTCCACTCTAAAAATCTCAGTTCCCAACAACAGTAGCATAATTAGTCATTTGCTTTATCCTTCACCACACCAAGAATCGCTGCTACCAGGGGTGTGGGTTTTGGGGAGAAAGACCAAGAGGTAAAGTGCCATTTCCTCACATCCTATTAAGGCTGCATACTGTCAACATGACTTATCCCTTTTGCTGTTGACCTTGATGATGTGGCTGAAGTAGTGTTTGTCAGGTTTATCCACTATAAAGTTACACTTTTCCCCTCTTTTCATACTATACCCTTTGAAGGAAAGTCACTGTGAGCACCCTGCACTTAGGGAGGGAGGAGTTATGCTTCACTTCCTTGAAGGTGAAGTATCTACATAAATTATTTGGAATTTTTTCTGCACAAACAGGAGATTTCTCTGTTTTCTCACATTTATTTATTCAGTCATTTATATCATCATGGACTCATGGATATTTTATAATTTAGGTTATAATCCAGTGCTGCTTATTTTCTTCCTCAAATTGTTTCTGCTTTGTCCATTGGGAGCTCTCTCATTTGGCATCTGAGTCCCTCTAACACACTCCCATCATCGTGCTTTAGTTAGTTATTTATTTTTGAGCACTTACTTGCTTTCTGGCCCTACTAGATGCTCCAGATTCATCTTATATATTCCCTGCACCAGTCTTAGAATCGGCTATTTCTCCAAGGAGCCTCAGTTCCGTCTATTGGAAATGGTATTAGAAACCAAGAGCTGGGTGCTGGGTGTGCTCATTTCTACTGCAGTGTCATCACTTTTGGGTCCCCTCAGCTGATGGAACAAAGAACCGTATAAGTCTACTAACCTGTGTATATGCACATATCTATAAATACTTCTGTGTGTCGCCGTCTGTGTCTGTAGTAAGCTAGACTTGAGTTCACACTGGAGTCTGCAGCTGTCATCCTTTACCACATGGACCACAGGCCTGTCTGTGACCTCCCACTCCAGCAGTGGGAAACCTGGCTCTCTCCATCGGCCATCCCTTCCTTACTTGTTCAGTGCTCGTGTCCATGTGCAGCAGTATCAGAACTGCTAACTCGAACCCTGTGGGAACCAACTTAATCAACTACAGTCCACTTTTTATGGACAGTTCCTTTTACCTTTAGTCCTGAAACTGTTGACTGGCCCAGATACTTTCTCTGGGCTGATTGAAATGAGACCCTACTACCTTGAGGATATCTTACCTGTCAGATCTACAGCATGGAGATTCCATGGCTTCCCACAGCAGTTCTTCTGGGCCTTAGGCACCCTTGCTGTTGTAGCACACTGAGCACATGAAGCCAGGTCAGCCTTTGCTATCCTGACTTGACAGAAGAGTACTTAGTAACTGTATTAGTTTTCTAGGGCTCCCATAACAAAGTACCACAAACACGGAGGCTTACAACAACAGGAATTTATTCTCCGCAGTTCACAGCAATCCAGAATCAGAAATCAAGGTATTGGCAGGACCACTCCCTCCAAAGGCTCTATGGAAAACCCTTCCTTATCTCTTCTGGCTTCTGGTGGTTCCCGGTCTTCCTTGGCTAGTGGCTGTATAACTCCAGTCTCTGCCTCCATCTTCACTTGGCCCCCTCCTCTGTGTCTGTCTTCTCTTCTTTCTCTCCTAAGGACATTTACCATTGGATTTAGGGCCCACCTGGCTTACCCAGGATGATCTCTAACTTACACCTGCAAAGTCCTTTTGCCATGTTAGGTAACATATTCAGAGGTTCTGGGGATTAGGACATGGACAACTTTGGGGGGGGGGCTTTATTCATTCTGCCTCGCTTTGTAATATAATAGTTACCACAGGATCTGAGCAGCTCTCCAGGCATTTTGTGGCAGGTACTTTAAGACCAGGTGCTAATAATCTTCCAGGTGTGCTCAGGCTACTCTTCCACACCTGTCCTGTTCTTACCCTTCAGGTCCCTCCTTCCTCAGCATTGAAAGGAGGGGCTTTTGGATGAAAGGAGACTTTGGTTCCATACATGAAATCCTTTCTTCAGAGCTTAACTACGGTCAGAAGCCACCTTCGACTCCCTCTTCTCCCCATCATAAGGGTCATGGCCGACACCCTATGACAAAGACAGGTTAACAGTAGAAAAGCATAACAAACATGTTTATTTAATCATAGTTTTACATGGCATGGGAGCTTTCAGAATGAAGGCTCAAAGACACAGGGTGGACTGTCCATATTTATGCTGAGGTTCGGTGAAGCGGGACAGCCATGTAAAAAACGCGGTTAGACAAAAAGGGTACGAGCTCATGCAAATAGACCGAGTGGGGAAACCCAGCCAGGCCTGGCTGTTTGGATTCTTCTTGGCCTCTGTTGTAGCATTTCCTCCTTCCAGGCATGGGGCAGGACCCCTCTGGAATCAGGGTCTCATTCCATAATTTCTTTATGGCCACCTGTTACACAGAAAGGCAGAGGGAGATTGGAGTCATATTTTTAGGTTTCATGGCTGGCTTTGGCAGATGTCCGGCTTCTAAGATCCACCTTGGGGAGGAGGGATTGTGGTTTCTCTGGCTAGCCTCAGGGGAGAATGGGGGGCCAGAGACAGGTGGGTGAGTTAAGGTCAGAGAGAAACTTTGCTTCTGAGGCCTTCACTTCGGGGTACCATGTTTTTTGAGCCCCATCCACCCCACAGCTGTGGGAACTCCTGCCCCTGTACACTGTTGGTGTTTTGCTGCAGCTGCTATTTTATTTATTTGAATTTCATGTTATTTTGTCTTGTGTGATTAATTGTTTTTTCATACGAGCCTGAACACTGCCGGACTGTGAGCTCTGGTTGGATGGGAACCACTCTGTCCGCGTCTCCGTTCCGCCACAGTGCCTTCCGCGCCGTGGCTCCCGGTAAGAAAGAATTCATTTCCAGTTAGTCAAGAGTGTTTTTATGGAACTCTGATGTTTTGAGTCATACCAGAGTAGATAAATTAGAGTGTGGAAGAGTAAATGAGAGAGAACTGCTTACACGATGCTGTGCTCATGTCCATCTGTTCAGATTATGCTTTGGAGTGTCAAGTTCCTCTTTCTGCTATTGTCGTCTGCACTGAGGTATATGCAGCAGATCAGTTAATGAAAGTTATTAATATTTTTACATCCCATGAAGGTTTCACTAACTTATGAGCATTGAGATTGGAAGAGTGTTGTTTGAGCCATTATTATTTTTGAGAATCACCACCGCCTGCTTTGAATTACTCTTTCTCCTTTGATATGGTTTTCTGCAAAATTGGATGCAGATTATAAAAGCCTGGTATAAGCTTATGAGAGTAAATTAGTATAACTTATAAATGAATAAAGAACGATTTGATGGCATTCCTGGAAGTATTTACAAAATCTAAGTCACTGTTAATGTGACAATTAGATAAAGAATTGTGAACAGCAAGATCTTTTACAATGGATGTCAGGTGGATTCACAGATAAACCAGGTGTCCCAGTGTCCCAGCACTTGAGATCCACTGTGATACACTGTGAATATACTGGCTGCAAGAATTTTCCAGAAGCTCGGTTACTTGCTGCTGCTTACTAGGTTTCTCTAGTCTCTGTGGTCACTTTCCATCTGTGCTAACCTGCAAGTGTATGAAGCAAATGGAACACAGCTTTCAGTGTAGAGGTGGCAGATGTGGGTGTTTTATTATGTCGCTTTGGCAGAATGTAATAAAGCCATCGGTAACAAACACTGGCAGTGTTTGGGATGAGAGCTGCAGAGGTGAAGGCAGTGGCTATCTATCATGGAAAGAAAAGAGCACACTTGGTGCTCAGAGATCTCTCTGTGACTTGGAGGTGTCGGTATCTCCTTATCAAATGAATGAATGGTTTTTGAAGTCAACTTTGTGATCCAGGCCTCACTTAGAAAACATCTATTTCTCTTTCCTGTCTTTTTCTTCTGGTCTTTAGTTGTGCCTGAGTAAATAACAAACCCCTGATGAAGAAAGGCAAGTGGAAACATCATTCCTGCCCTTTCTGCATAACAATTAGGTACAAACTGGCCTTAGCTTGGCTCCTGCAGAGACAGACACACTTCCAAGTAGATGAACCCTCCCTCCCTCTCTCCCTCCTTTCTCCCTTCAGTGTTGCACTGTGAATGTTTCCAGACATGCTCAGAAGTGGAGCTAACAGCTCTCAGGTGCCAGCCACCCAGTATCAGGGGGGTGCACCGTGCTGGCTTTGCCACACTTGTTCCGTTGCCCTCTTCTTTTGTGTTTGGGGTCCTGTTTGTTCTCGTGCTTCTGGAGAATTTTGAAGCAAATGCCAGAAATCATGTCATTTCATCCCCAAATATTTTAGTATGAATTTTATTTAAAAGTTGTTTTTTTCTTACATAACTACAATTCTACCTAACAATGAACAAAAATTCCACATTCCATAATATCATCACCACTGTGTTCAGATTTCCCCAGTTTTCTAAAAAAACGGTCTGTGTAGTTGGTTTATTCAGGTCAGAATAAAAAAGCCCATTCATTGCATTTGGTTTTTACATCTCGCAAGTCTCTTTAATAATAATTAATGTTTGCCAGGCACTAATTTGATTTCATGCAGAGTACTCTTATTCTTTTACCTTTCATTTTTAACTGTTTTAGAGTAGTTGCATGCTCTCATGCTTTCATTCATTATTATTACTTAAATTTATATACAGTAAAACTGACTTTTTGGTACAATTCTCTGAGTTTTAAAATGTGTAAATGCCACCAGGAAAACCAGGAAACAAAACAAACCCTCCCTTATTCTGCCCCTTTTTAGTCAAACTCTCCCCCTCCCCCATCTCTGACATCCTTGATCTGTTCTCCCTCTTTATACGTTTTGCCTTTTCCAGAATGTCATATAAATGGAATTATATAGTATATATAGTATTATATACTATTAACCTTTGAGACTGACTTCTTTCACCCATACAATGCCTTTGAGGTTCATCTGTGTGTGTATCCTTTCTTATTGTCATTGTCTGGACATACCACAGCTTGTCTGTCCATTTGTTAAAGGACTATTTGGATTATTTATAGTTTTTGGTGATTATTAGTAGAGCTGCTATAAACATTTGTATATAGGTTTTTATATGAAGCAAAGTTTTCATCTTTCTAGGGTGGATTCCTAGGAGTGCAATTGCTGGATCATATGGTAGTTGTATGTTTCATAAGAAACTCTCTGGGGTAACTGTACCACTTTGCATTCCCACCAGCAATGTGTGGGAGTTCCAGTTGCTCCACATCCTAGTCAGCACTTCATATTATCAGTTTGTTTTTTATTTGAGCCATCCTAATAGTTCTGTTGTTTCCATTTTTAATTATCTGATTTTAGGTTTTTTGAGATTTTAAAACATTATTCTTTTTTTTCTTTTTGAGACAGAGTCTCACTCTGTCACCCTGGGTAGAGTGCAGTGGCATGATCATAGCTTACTACAACCTCAAACTCCTGGACTCAAGTGGTCCTCCTGCCTCAGCCCCCCAAGTAGCTGGGACTAAAGGTGTGCACCACCACACCCAGCTAATTTTTTCTATTTTTGGTAGACACGGGGTCACACTCTTATTCAGGCAGGTCTTGAACTTCTGAACTCCAGAGATCCTCCAGCCTTGGCCTCCCAGAGTGCTAGGATTACAGGTGTGAGCCACCACGCCCAGTCTTAAAAAATTGTTGTTAATAATTCTTGAACAAATTACTGAATTTATATACCTGTTATAAAAATAAATATTTTTTGTTTACTGAGATTTTCCACATTTAAATATGGTTACTATACTAAAATTAATTAAAACCAGAATATTACATAGACATGAATCATTCTTAAATCTCACCAATTGCGAGCTCTGTAATCAAACGATTACAGAATAATATCTGAATACATGATGCATTTTGCAACAATTTGTTGTATGCGGCTTGTGAACGTCTCATTCTTATTTTATCCTCAGTAACCAAGGATGCCATATTTACTTTTGCCATCAGTTTTATACTAGATTGGATTGATCAGTGAATAGTTAATTATATGAAAGCAAATTGGACTTAAGCAGAGAGTAATTTCTTTAAATGTACTTTAACTATAGTGCCACTGTTGTTTTTTAAATGGCTGCTCTGAATTTCTGTTTGTGAACTAAAGATCATGCATCTCTTCCTTTAGGTGATTTAGGAACCATGATCACTGGTGACTATTGCTTGAAAGTATAGAGTTGACTCCTGGCTTAGTTACCAGAATGCCACTGTTAATGTTGTTTGTCATCTCTTGCTCCTCCAGGTGAAACTGTAAAAGTCCCCAAGTACACAAGGTCATTGCTGAGGGAGGCCCTGTCTGTAAACTCAAGCCTCTTCCATGAGCTGCTGAGGTTGGGCTTCCAGTGCGTGGTAGTATTTAAAAAGCAGGTTTCTGTCATCTACTTGGAAGAATGGTGGCATGCAGGTTTTATTTTGTGACTTGAATTTCCCTATTTTTGCTTCTGAAAAGTTGATGGAGGGTTAGACCTATTGACAGACCTTCGTTTCTAATGTAGGGACATCAGAAAGAAAAAATTGAGCTGACAAAAGAATATTGAGGACAGATTGCCAGATGGGCATCTTAAGGTGGTTGTGGTTCAAAGCCTTGGAGGCCAAATACCAGGAAGGTTTGGTTCAAAGTGTTAAAAAAAAAAAAAAAAATGAGGTGGACTTCTGCAGTCAAGTCATTTTTGGTTTACAACTAGCATATTAATGGACCTTTACATCAATTAGGACTGGAATAAATCCGAAATAGAGTAGTTTTAGTAAGGATATTACCTCAGTTGGACCTAAGTCTTTGTTTTGTCTAAAAATTTATTTATGGATCTCCTTTAAACTTTACAATTGTGTTAATAAAATGACATATATGTGCACGTATATATTCTGGGGTTGGGTGGAGAGGATAAGGAAATGCCTTGGGGCCTGTAGTCCTGGGGTTTTAGAATACCAGACTATACACCTGCTGCCCCCTGGTGGCAGCATGGTAAACAGTGCCATTCAAAGGTAAGAATTTTGGAGAGTGGCGTTCATTGTACTGCCCTGTCCAGAGGATTCTGGAGGGAGCAGGGAGGTACGGTTTCTCTTTTTTCCCTACTCTGCTTGCGATTACTACCTGTATGATCTTAGGCAAATCATTTAGTTTGATTAAAGTGTAGGTTTCACTTTCTTCAACTTTAAAGTGTAATTTCTAAAGTTTCTTCCAGCTTTAACATCCTATGATTCTCCAGTGGTATTAGCAAATAATACATAGCAAAAGATGTCAAGTTCCACTTTTTCCTTTGGCAGCTATATCCTAATAAATCCCAGGTATCTATTCAAGAAAGTAGGTTCTGCAATACATTTAGAGGCTTGATGCGGATTCGGTGCTGGACAGCAACTGCATAAATCTGTAGCACAGCCCATAATTAATCAGCATGATGGCCTTGCATTCTTATGGAAAACTTAAATCATTTATATTTTTTATTTTAGTTATAGAAAAAAACACATAAATTTTACCATCTCAACCATTTTTAAGTGTATACTTCAATAGTAGTAAGTATATTCACATTTTTTGTGCAGCCAATCTCCAGAACTTTTTCATCTTGCAAAACTGAAACTCTGTATCCATTGAACAACCCCCATTCTCTCCCTACCTCCAACCATGGCACCCACTATTCTACTTTCTGTCTCTATGAATTTGACTACTCCAGGTACCTCACATAAGTAGAATCATACAGCATTTGTCTTTTTGCAACTAGCTTATTTTGGTTAGCATAATGTCTTCCAGGTTCATCCATGTTGTAGAGTGCGTCAGAATTTCCTTCCTTTTAAGGCTAAATGATATTCCACGTGTGGGTGTATGCACCACACTTTGTTTATCCATTCATCTGTCGACAGACACTTGGTTTGCTTCTACCTCTTGGCTATTGTGAATAGTGCTGCTAAGAACATGTGTGTGCTACATAATTTGTAGTGTGCTGTGTTTAATGCAGAGAAGCATTTATGCAATTTTTTTCTGTGCATAAAAGGTTAAATTTCATTATAAAGAACATTAGTTAACCATACTAGATAACTAATATATGGGTTTTGTATGGACGAGTAAGGTACATATTTATTGGATGCAAGCTATATGCCAGGCACTGTTATATCTGTGATACATTCCATTATTTAGTCCTACTGTAATTCTGTGATTTACCCTTCTCTCAGAAGGGGGCTAATAGTTATAAAAATCACCTGTGGGCCAGAATGTGTGTCTGTGTGCGTTATCTCCATACATCAGTCCTTGAGGTGGGCATTATTACCCCATTTGTCAGGTAATGGGCTGAGGCTCGGAGAGACGAAATACTTTGAACAAGGTCACACAGCTAAGAGATGGCAGGGTTTTACCTGACTTTGAAGGAAGTACATCTAGTTCAAAAGTGTGTGCTCTGCTCACCCCACACTTTCTCCTGCCAGGGGGAGTCACATTGCACATCTACGACCTGAATGATATAAGAACAATATCAAAAACGGTACTGATGTATTAATTGATAAAGAGAAAAACTTCTGTAATGTCTTTGCCTTAAATACCTGCCCTTTCAATTTTTCTTGCAGAGACACAGCATCGATTCAGATGAGTTTATCTGAAACGTACTGCCAAAGCTTGCCTCCTGGGGGATTTTGCAAACTAAATCTCCCTACTTCCAAAAGGTGGTTCTTAGATGCGGATTGCTATGTTTCTGAGGGTGTCTTCCACTGCATTATTATTTTCCCCTGTTTTCCTTTCTTCCTTTCCTTTGATTGGCAGAGAGTTAGGACTGTTGTCATCGCTCTTTGCTCCCCCATCTCTTTAATGCCGCAGTATTTGGGGCTGGCGCTTTGATCTGCTCTGGCACCGTGTTTTCACACAGCTAAAGGGCTATAAACTGTCCTCATAGGGGGTCGTTTTCTTGGAGACTCAGCAAGCGGGTGGGGAGGCCAATTGCAACATTTTCTCACATATGGGATTTTTAGATGAACAAAGAAGTGCTGATACATCATCCAAGCCGCCATTTAAGCATCTCTGAGATTTTCTGTGCATGCAGGGGGACATTCCTTGGGATTGTAAAAACCTAGAGATGCATAAGGACTCAGACTGCTTCCAGAGGTTCATTCGAGGTCTTCAGTAACCCTGACAGCAGGCTGTTGGCCAGTAAATATGAAAAGTGAGAATGGCAGAAATTGCCAGTTGCCACTAAGTATCCATTCTCTTCTTTCTTGGTTCCCGATCCTGCTTTAGCCAGACTGACTCGTGTGCCTAAGTTATGGTGAACGAGAGGCAAGCAGAAATGTGTGGGACTTCCAGGGAGGTTTTGCAAAGGAACCTGGTTCAGTTGGAAGTAGGGCTCTGGTGCCCCACCTGCCTTCATCATTCCTGCTCCTTCGGATGCAGTGCTGTGGCTGGAGCTCCACCAACTGTTTCTCTCACGAGGGGAGCTTGAGAATGGAAGCCACAGGCCCGCAGTGGGAGAGAGGGCCTGGTGCGTTGATTGCACCCGCGGCTGCAGAGCCTTCACACGCCCTTACGCGTGTGCCCGTGCAGCATGGCTTCGCAGCTCCCCCCATGAAGAGATGAAGTCTCTGTCTCCAGCCCTGGAACCTGGTGTGGAGAGTCCAAGCCTGAGTCGGGTGAGTAGGCTGACCTTGTGGGGATGCAGGGTCAGAGCGCGAGCAGGGGAGATGGTGGTGGCTGAGATTGGAAATCAGTCACATATGGAAGGATAAGTTACTGCACCAAAGCTAATGGGAGCCAGGTTTCCCAGTGTCAGAGACGAGACTTACAAATACAGAAATGCAGAAAATTGGAATGAGTCCTGTGGTGTGGGTTGGGTTGAGCGTATTGGTGTGTTTTTCAGTAAATACAGATAGATGTAGAAGTAAGTGTGTGTGTGTGTGTGTACGTATGTAGATACGGGCATGTATTCCTCTGAGGGAGCTGGTGGCAGACATACCCCAGCAGCAATAAGCAAACCTCACACCCAGATCTTGGCTTCCAAATACCATTTTTCACTAAGAGGAACAGGGGCTCCTTGGAGAATTGCTGATTCCAGGGCTGGTTCAGGGAAAGTACAAGATGAGTTTGGAATATCCTGAGACAGAAAACAAGGGAAATGTGCTCCAAGAATGATGAGGATGAGTCCAGGGGACAGGGAAGCCTTCAGGAACTAGCTCGCTCCATCTGTCCAATTAGGGACGATTCGAGCATCAAAAGAAATAATGGTAGCATTGGATGTAATAGGAAACCATAAGTCCATACAGATAGAAATAAATGCACGAGTGGCAATGGTCAATTTCTCATTTGATGGTGAATGAGATATCTACACAAAGTCCCTCCTCACAAGATACCAACTGTATAAAGGGCACACGAGTAACTTCAGCATGGAGAAGCCTGGCAGTCCCCACCTTAGTCAAGTGATCAGAGTGAATGTCATCAATAATGAGACAAATTGAAATCATGTGCCACCTAATAGCGAGAACATGGCATCATTTCGAGATTCCTGTTGCAGGTGGATCTGATCAGGAAACAACACCAGACAAAACCAAATTGAGGGACAGTCAACAAATGCAGTAGCCCAAAGTCTTTAGAAGATGATAAAAGTCAAAGAAAAACTGAGGGATTGTTCCAGATTTAAAGGACATGATTATTGAGTGCAATTGGTATTCTGTGCTGGGTCCTTTTGCTATAAAGCATGTCTTTAGGACAATTGAAAAAGCTCGAAAGGGCCTGAGAGAAGGTGGTAATCCTGGTCAGGGATGTTGCCTGATGTTGAGGATTGTGTGTGGTTAGATGACAGATGTCCCAGTAGGAAATAGACATTAACATGTTCAGGGATGAAGGGACATTAAGTTGGCAGCTAACCAATGGTTTACTCTGCGCAGACATTCAGTAAACCTCCACCATACCCCATGACCAGGATGTATAGTCGGGAAGCACAAGTTGCTGGTGCCTGGGCCCTCCCAGCAGTCCAGGGAGACAGAGACCCCAGCAGGTGTGAGGCAAGTGTTCCAGGATCAGGGTCCTGATCAGCCCTGCCCCCAGGGCTCAGGGTCCAGGGGAATTTCCCAGGGGGTGGCATTTGAAGTGACCTGGAAACCTTGAAAGATGAGTAGGATTTTGCCAGGCAGGATGTTGAGGAAAGAAGAGTTAGGGGGCCTTAAAGGCAGGAGCAGCCTTGCAGTCAGAGAGAAACCAGGTCCTACCCCACGCAGGTGAGGCAGGGTGGGTCGGGACCTGGCTTTTGTGAGCCGCGCAAAGAAATTCATGCTCAGCCCTCTGGAATTTAGCTATTGCTGAGGAACAAATCACCCCCAGAATCAGTGGCTGAAAACAAATCTTACCCCACGATTTGTTTTGGGGCAGGATTTGAGGGCTGCTTGGCCGAGTGATTCTAGCCTGGGGTCTCTCACAGGCTGCAGCCATGCTGTGGGCAGCTTGGGCCGCTCACCTGACAGTTGGCAGGCCTCAGTGCCTCTCCACGTGGCACCTCTGTAGAGAGGCTCACAGCATGGCAGTGGCTTTCCTCGGAGTGAGGGAGCTGAGGGAGGGAGCAGAGGAAGCTCCCAGGGTGGAAGCCACAGTCTTTTCATAACCTCATCTTGAAAGTAACATCCCTACTTCCTCTGCGCTCTGTCTGTTGGAAGTGGGTCACTGAACCTGGCCTGTGTTCCAGGGGCAGGAATCACACAGGGACAGGAGTGCCGGGGCAGGCTCGGTGGGGGCTGTCTGAGAGGCTGCCCACCAGAGCCCACGTGACCACACAGGCAGGCATGGCCTGGCATGTGTCTTGGAGAGGTCACCCCAGCTTTGGTGGGGAGTGGCAGTGAGGCCATTTCGGAGATGGTCATCCAGGATGGACTTATGTGGGGAAGAAGGAAGAAGCATCATTATCAGTATATAAAACTGCACACAGCCAGGGAGGGCAGAGAGTCAAGACCCTGAGTGGGCAGAAACCGGCTTCTGCAGAGAGGGTTTTGCAGGATCCCTTTGCTGTGAGAGCTACGTGGCAGTGACCTCGTTCCAAAGCACATTTTCAAGTTGTGAAATATCAGGGCTGTTATTTTTTAAGTTATATCTTATAAGCGCGGCGGTTCCTTGGCTGTCAGTAGTTAAATGTGCAAATGCAAGCTGTTGACGTTGGCAGGTGGTTAACTGGACCAGGCTTTAACATTCTGAGCGATCCCTGATGCAAGACTACACTCTGATCTGCCGTCAAGCCCATTAAGGGCTTGTGTCTCTCCTTTTGAAATCTCCCCTTTCTTTGAAGTCTGACCTGAACACAAATTCCTTTAAAGAACGAAGTTTTTGCAGAGATTTTGGATTTTTAATTTAGGCATGTCATCACCAAGCCAATCAGAACAAGATTATCTGTGAATTCTGGGAGCAGAGCTGCGCGTGCGGTGGGCTACAGAGTCGGGAGTTGGGGAGGAGGAGGTGGGCTGGCCCTCGCTTGTGAAATATCGCAGAGAAGCTGTTTCAGGTCTAGATCGCTCCGGTCTTTCCCTTGCATCATTGTGCTGAAAATGAAAAACAAACATAACAACCGTCCTTTAAACCTGTACATTCCCCAGAAATAGCAGCCATCTGGGGTGTGGTTAAAATCCTGCTTCTGGAACGGTGACCTGTGCCTGGGGCTCCGCTCCCCTGTGACGGCCTTGCTCGGGCACACCCAGCGCAGAGCTGTGTACCGTGTTATGCCGGTGACACCAGGTGTTGAAAGTAAAAAATGTAATTTATTCCACATTTTTCAGATGGTCATTCTTGTTGCTTCATATTCATACTTCGGTTGACTTTGAATCGTAGGAGAGTAAAAACATAAAGCTCTTAGAAAATTGGTACTCAGCGTTACTGGTTAAAGAATGGTCTCATAGTTACATTAAATGATGGGGAAATTTAAAGGGCTAATATGCACTAAACTTGGAAGGGTTGCCTTTTGGTTATCCTAAGGTTTTTTTTGTGTTATTGTCATTTTACATATTTTGTTTTCCTTTTATATAACTTGAACACTTAGAGCATTTTTTAAAAAAATATGTACAAATGTTAAATCTTTAATATGAGAAATTTGCTTTTTTGGTTAATTGCACTTTCCATGTACATGAAGGTTAAGCAGAAATCTTTCTTAGAAAATCCCGTGAGAATGAATTAGTGTACCTTGTCTGTGTTTACAGTATATAGAGTAAGATGAGTCCTTCTTAATCTAAAAGTTAATAATTCAAGAGCATCACTATAAAACTGAAAGACCCTTCCCACAATCAGTAGTTTCCCAAAAGGTTAATTGCCAGAACCACCTGGAGAGCTTTTTAAAATATTGTATTTTATTTTAAATCTAGGTTCCTGTCTCCTAACTCCCAATTTACTAAACCAGACTCACTTGGGGAGGGGCCTGGAGTATAAATGTTGAGGTGTCACGCGCAGCACTCAGGGCGCCACATGCTGCGCTGCCAGCCCCGGCTCCTGCCATCCAGTCCTCGTCCTTTGGCCTCCAGTAGCCCACGGGCCCCTAAGGGTTCCCTGCGCCTTCCCACCGGGGTCTTCAGCTCATACCGGCCTGGAAGTCCCCTCTTCTCTTTGCACCATAACCTCCCCCTGCCCTGTCAGATTGGTTCACGAGGTGCAGTCGGGGGCCCCAGGTGGAGGTGTCCCAGGTTCTTCTAAGCCGGAATCTCTGCTGCACAGAGGTGCTTTCCTTCTGAACACGGCATACACTTGATCTGCTGGGAGGAGACTACCCCTTGCATGGTGTTTGGCCTGCACCGCACAGTCCAGAATCTCATCTCCTTTCAATGTTCATAGCCCCAGGTAAGGTAAGGCCACGTGTCTCAGAAGAGCCTCCAGGGCCATGCACAGCACCAAGGTGGGTCAGAAGAGGCAGGATTCACGTGGACACTGGCACTAACAGCAGTCAGGAGTAGGCGGCTCTCTGGGGCCATTCTTGACCAATGTGGAAATCTTGCTTATCCCAGAAAATGATAACTAAGAGGAAATATAACACAAAGTCCAGGGAAGTTGTGTGAATAATTAATGGCAAAGTATGAGGAGCAATATAACTGGAGATACAAAAGCTGAACGTGCCAGGAATATTAATGTTTAATGAGACACAGGTGAGTGTAGCCAGGAGCTCACCCACAGTACAGAGTCAGCTTGGGGAAGAAGAGGTGAGTGCGCCTGGGGCGGGTGGTCTGGGAGGGATAAAGTGACGCCCCACTGTCCCGGGCCCCGGGAGAGATATGGGGAGTGCAGGCCAGGCTGGGATTTCAAAGATTTTGAAACCCCACGTACATCAGGCTTGTTAGATCTCATGTCCCAGTTCTTTAGTAAATCACTCCATTGTACTTTAGGACACTGTGTCCCGGGAACACACTTACCCAAACAACCTTGGCCAAGAGTCTAGGAAAACAAAGATAGATTATGTGAAGAAATGGAATTGTCGAGATAAATCGATCTCACAGGGTCAAGAGATGGCAGAGACATAGAGTCCTTAGCTGGGAGGGGTCAGCAGGTGAAAACAATGGAAGCAAATGTTTGTCCCTGGCAGTGATCCTTGTTAAGCCCCCTCAGGGCCTGGCTAAGGAGGTGCTGGTGGGGTGGGGCTGTCAGTTCCCTTTTGTCTCTGGAAGTGGAGTTAAGCTCCCCTGGGCAGAAGACTGAGAAAGGAGACGCTGGAGAGACTTCCCAGCCTCTGCATTCCACGTGGGGGAGAGAGGAATGCGTGAGCCATGTGGAGCACTAACGTATTACAAAACAAGTAAAGGTGTGGGGGATAAAAGGGCTTTGTTCAAATGCTTTGTTTTTTAAAATAAATTAGCTTTATTGGTTTACGTGCAATAAAATCCACCCATTTACTATTTAAAGTTCAAAGAATGTTTTTTAAAGGTTCCATGAATTTCGTGACAAGTGTCTATAGTTACATATCTACCACCAAAATCACAATACCGGACCGTCCATCACCCCACACCTGCCCTCGGGCCCTTTTGCAGGCAGTCTCCCTCCCTGCTCGGCCCCCAGCAGCTCTGTCCCCAGGCCTTGCCTTTTCCAGGATGTGGGTGGATGAGTGCAGTGTGTGGTCTTGTGTCTGGCCCCTTCCACTCAGCAGGTGCGGTGAGGTTTATCCGTGTTACTTGTCCGCACACCTCGCCTGTTTGTGGATTCTCAAGTTGACGAGGGTTTGGGTTCTTTCCAGTTATTGGCTCTTATGAATAGAACTGCTAGAAACATTCATGTGCAGGTCTTTATTTTATTTTTTATTTTAGGAATCATGGTTCTTTATTTTTTTTTAACTGGCATACATAACTGAATTATATGTAATACAACATCTTTTTGACAGCAGCTAGATTGCTTTTTTAAGGCTTTCGTAATCACCCATGAACAATTACATTTATGATAGAAATAGTTCTAATGTTATTTTTATATTCACAATGAACTCTGTAGAGAATTGCAGTATTTTAACAGCTTTATTGAGATATAATTCACATATTATACAACTGACCCATTTAAAATGTACAATCCAGTGGTTTTTAGTATGTTCACAGAGCTGTGCAGCCACCACCCCAATCAGTTTCAGAAGATTTTCATCATCTGGTAAAGAAACTCCAGAACCATCGGTCATCAGCCATCCCCTATTTCTCTCCTCCCCCCACCCACCCCTAGCCTCACACAATCACTGGTCTTGGTTTTCTTCCTGTGTTTGCCCATGTGGACAGTTGTGGACAAGTTTAAGAACAAGTGCTCTCTGTCTTTCTGTACCTGGCTTATTTCTCTTAACATAATGTTCTCCAGTCATGTACAGGTCTTAATGTGGATAAATGGGTTCACTTATCTTGGGTATATTCCCAAGAGTGAGATTGCTGCGTTGTGTGATAAATGTATGTTTAACTTTATAAGACAATGTCAAAACTATTTTCTAGAGTTGCAGTACTATTTTGAATTCCCAGAAGCAATGTATGAGAGTTTCAATTGCTCTCTGTCCTTGCTAACACTTGATACTGATGGTCTTTTCAATTTTGGCCGTTCTAGTGGGTATATTATGGTATCTCATTGTGGTTTTTATTTACATTTCCCTAATGGCTAATGATGGTGAACATCTTTTTATGTGCTTACCTGAGGTTCATATATCTCTGATTAAGTATCTGTTTAAATCTTTTGCCCATTTCTTGTTTATTTGTTTGTTTGTTTGTTGAGACAGCATGTTTCTATGTTGCCCAGGCTGGTCTCGAACACTTGGGGCTCAAGAGATCCTCCCACCTCAGCCTCTCAAGTAGCTGGAACTACAGGCGCATACCACCACTTTCCAGCTATTTTGTCCATTTTTAATTGGGTTGTTTTTCGTCTTGAGTTATAAGAGTTCTTTGTATATTCTAGATACAAGTCCTTTATCACGTAAATATTTTGCAGGTATTTCCTCCCAGTCTTCATTTGCCTTTTCATTTACTTACCTGGGTCCTTTGAGAGCAGATGCTTTAAATTTTGATGAAGTCAAAACTTATTCATGTTTTCTTGTTATTATTTGTGCTTTTGTGTCCTATCGAAGGATTTCTTTTCTAGAAGGTTTAGCTCTTACATTTGAATACATTTTGAGTTAATTTAGGTATATGGAGTGAGATTAGAGGGGCTTTTGTAATCCACTTTTTTGCATATGGATATGTAGTCCTCACATCATTTCATCGAAAGACTATCCATTTTCCATTGAATTACCTTGGCGCCTTTATTGAAAACAGTTGCCCATACAAGTGTGGGTCTACTTCTAGACTCTTTGTTCTGTCCCATTGTTTTTTTAACTAGTGTTTTTTTAATTGAGATGTGATTCACATGCCATAAAATTCACCATTTTAGAGTGTACAAGTGACTGGTTTTTAGTATATTCACAAGGTCGTGTAACCGTCACCAGTAACTCCACTTCATTTTCATTATCCTAAAAAGAATGTTCCATTGATCTTAATGTCTATCTTTTCTCTAATTCCGTACTGTCTTGTTAATTGTAACTTTGTAGTGATTATTGAAATACAAACTTTGTTCAGCGTTTTCAATATTGTGGCTATTCTATATCTTTTAAACGTTTATGTACATTTTAGAATCAACTCATCAGTTTCTACAAAAAGAAAAAACCTGGGATTTTCATTAAGATTGTATTCAATCTGTAACTTGATTTGGGGATAATTAGTATTTTAACAATGAAAATTATCCATGAAAACATGATATATCTCTCCATTTATTTAGATACTAAATTTCTCTAAACAGTGTTTTGAATTTTCAGTACATAGGTCTTGCACATATTTTGTTAAATTTGACCATAAGTATTTCAAATTTGTGGTGCTATTTTAAATTATATTGGAATTTTAAATTACAAGTTCCAGTTTTACTCTTGTAGTACATAAAAATACAGTTGATTTTTGTATATTGACCTTGTCTCCTAAGGTCTTGCTAAACTCATTAGTTCTAGTAACCTTTTTGCAGATTGCCTTTGAATTTTCTATGCAGTGATGTCAACTGCAAAAGAAAAGATAGTTTTTAAAAATTTATTTCTAAACTGTGTGCCTTTTATTTCTTTTTCTTCCTTTATTAACCTGCCTGGAATCTCCAGCGTCCAGTGTTGAATGAAGTGGGTAGACACCCTTGCCTTGCATCCAGTCTAAGGGGAAGGCATTTGATTATTCACCAGTAAAAAGGACATTAGCTGTAGATTTTTCACATGTGCCCTTTATCAGATTGAGGAAGCCTCTTCTAGTCCCAGTTTCCTAAGAATTATTATCATGAATTTGTCGACTTCTGTCGAATGTTTATTCTGCATCTATTGAGATCATCCTTTGGTTTTTCTATTTTAAAAATAGAAATGGTGATTCATTTGTTGTTAAATACTAAACTATCCTGCATTCCTAGGATGAAACATGCCTTGGTAATGATGTATTATCCTTTTGCATATTGCTGGATTTGATTTGCTAGTATTTGTTCAAGACTTTCGCATTTACGTTTATGCTAGACAGTGGCCTGTAGTTTTTTTTCCACCAGTGTCTTTATTTGGTCTTGTTATCAGGGTGATATTGGCCTCATAAAAGGAGCTGAGAAGTGTTCCTTCCTATTCTATTTTTTTGAAGTTTGTTTAATGTTGGTTTTATTTCTTCCTTAAGTGTTTGGTAGAATTCACCAAGGAAGCCATCTGCCTCTATGTAAGGGTTTTTAACTGTGCGTAAAAGCTGTTAAATAGGCACAGGGCTGTTCAGGTTATCTGTTTCTCTTGAGTGAGTTTTGGTACTTTGTGCCTTTCAAGGAATTTTTTCATTTCATCTAAGTTGTAGAACTTCTTGGTATAAAGTTGTTCGTTATATTCCCTTATTATCCTTTTAATGTCCTTAACATATACAGTAAAGTCCCCTCCTTGATTTCTTCTGCACACATGAGCTCACATGCGCTCTCTCTATAAAGATAGAACAGTGCAATGGTTCTCATATATCCATCACCCAGATTCAATAATTATCAAGATGTTGCCACACATGCTTCATCAGTTCCCTCTTTTCTTTGATTTGCTGAAGTATTTTAATTCCAGACATTATGGCATTTCTCAAACCCTAGATACTTCCATATGCATCTCTAAAAAATAAGAATATTTTCTTATGGAACCATAATTCCATTATCATACCTAAAAAAATTAACCATGATTCCTTGGTATCATCTTTTACCTAGATACACCTATGAGATTTTCTGAGTTGTCTCAGAAATGTCATTTTACAGTTGGCATGTTCAAATCAGAATCAGACAAGGTCTGTATATTACCTATAGCTGTTATGTATCTTAAGTTTTTAATCTAGGGCAAAGCACCCCATTTTTTCAATGCAGAAAATAGCCATTTCTCCCCTAGAATGCTGTGCATTCTGGATTTGTCTGTTTCCAGTTGCTATCATTCAATTCTTCTAAACAGGAGTTTCTTCAATCTGAGAATGACTGAATTGTGCCTTGGAGCCCCTGTCCCCCTGAGCAATCAACCGTGGCTCTCTTCCCCAGGGAGGCAGGAAGAAGGGTGGGAAACTGTCTGTTTCAAGGCCTGGGAAATGTCCGTCTTGTCTGTCCAGCTCAGGCCAGGCCACTTCCATGACATCTTTGACCCCTCTCACCTCCGAATTCCACTCAGTTATGCGGAGCAGTGAATTTACGTATCTTTGTCTTCTTCGCTGTGGTTTCCTATGTGTAACTCTTGTCCTCAAAAGTCTGTCCTCTGCTCTGTTATGATATGTGTATGTAAGATTCTGTGCACGCTTTATGACAGTGCCTCAGAAGAGGGTAGAGTCCTTGTGGCTGCCTGGGTTTCCCTGACGGTTCCCTGATGGGCACACGTGTAGCTGGCACCTGGCGCACAGGCCTCTCGCCTTCCCTCCCAGTGGCACCCACTGCCCTGGAGTCCAGAAGCAGAGGTTCCTTTTGGCGGTTACTTGTTTGCCTTCAGATCAACACATCATGCAGAGTGCACAGCCCTGTGTCTGTCTGACTTATGTCACACGGCACTGCTCGTGGTGAGATCCACCCCTTCATTCTCATTGCTGTGGAGTATTCCAGAATACGCCACAGCTGACGGACCCGTTTGTCGGGGACATTTGGGTACTGTCTACTCTGAGGCTGTTACAACTGGTGCTGTCCAGAATAGTCTTATCCCTGCCTCTTTGGTGAACCTGCGCTCACATTTCTGTCGTGCGTCTGCCTGGGAGTGGAGCTGCTGGGCCTTGGCTGTGCGCAGGCTCAGCTGTCATAGACCTGCCCGACACTCTTCCACAGGGGATGATTTCCTTAAGACTCAGATCTTACCATGTCACCTCCCAGGGTTAATACCCTTGAATGACTCCCATTGCGTAGAAGCTGGAACCCAGACTCCATGAGGTGCCTGGGGAAGCCCTGGGGCCTGGGCCTGCCCCGCTCTGCTCCCCTAGCCAGCCCCTCGGTCCTCCTGCGTCCTGCGTGTCCTGAGACGCTGGGCTTGCGCAGGCTGTCCACTCCTGCAGGACACTGACACCCGGGTTCCCGACACGCGACTCTCCTTGTCCCCACGACAGAGTGTCTCAGAATCAGCTGTCAGTGTATCTGCTGCCCCCATTAGGCCACAGCTTTTTAAGAACAAGGGTCGTGGTCTTATTTCAGATGCCTGAATCCGTCCTGAATGAGCCAGCGAACGCCCTCAGCCCGCCTGGGGGGTCCAGAACACTTGGCAGATGATCGTAACAGAAACTTGGTGGCTGGCAGTCCACTCCTTGCTTTAGAAAAACGTTAAATCTAGTTTTGTGGGTTTTTTTAAATTTCAGAATATTATGGGAGTACAAACATCTTGGTTACATATAATGCCTTTGCTTTGCCCAAGCCAGGGCTACAAGCATGGTTTTTAAAGTTGAAAAGAGAAGGTCTCAAAGCACAGCCCTTCGCACGGGAGTGAGGTGGGGACGGATAGCAGGGTTTGTTGTGGGGTCATCATAGTTGACATTTCAAAACAGTGGTGGTGTTTGCAGGTGAGAACCAATATTTCTTCAACTGAGATCCTCTGTGTTTTACTCTTAGTTGACCACAGTGTGTGTTGGGGGAAGGTGTGTGTGGATTTTGGATCAAGCTCTGACTTAAATCCGGGCCATTCCATATAAGCTGTGATGTTTTAGTTAAATAACTCCTCTGAGCCTCAGTTTCCCATGTGTGGAATGAGACAGTAACACCTGCCTCACAAGGCTGTTGGAGGATTGGAGAGAACGAATCAGTTCCTGGAGATCCACTGACAGCCCCGTGCAGCTAACGGTCTCTCTCCTGGGGACGTGAGGAAGAATTCGCAGCCTGGGCCCAAGCAGGTTTCTGCCCAGCTCCGTCTTCCTGAGGGAGCTGGGCTGGGCTGCACTCAAGGCCTGCCCTGCACCTGGGGGAGAGGAGGGCCGGGCCCTGGGGTGCTGGGGCCTTGGGGTGCTGGCGCTGTAGAGCCAGCAGGTCCAAGGGAGGGGCCCCCCTGTGCAGCTTCCTCGTGGGTCAGTCCCACCATGGGGAAAGAGATTTCTTGGCTTGGACAACTGAGGGGCAGAGAGGAGAGAGGCCTTGTTTTTTCCTTCCTGTTTACATATGTCTCAGGGCTTTTTGTTTGTTTTTTAATTAAGAAAGTAGTTTTGGGACCAGGTGCCGAGGCTCACACCTGTAATCCTAGCGCTCTGGCAGGCTGAGGCAGGAGGATCCTTTGAGGGCAGCTGAGACACCTGACTTGCTCCAGGGCCTGCAAATGGGACCCTAGGACAACTGAAAAGAGGCGGGAAAAGAAAATGTATAAGAACTTTTTACCAAGGTCAGCTCTTCTAGATCTCTGCCTGTAGTGCCTGGTCAAGAATGGAGGGTAGGCCGGGCGTCGTGGCTCACATCTGTAATCCGAGCGCTCTGGCAGGCTGAGGCAGGAGGATCCTTTGAGGTCAGGAGTTCGAGATCAGCCTGAGCAAGAGCGAACCCAGTCTCTACAAAAAATAGAAAAGAATAGCTGGGCATAGTGGTGCGCACCTGTAGACAGCTACTCTGTAGTCCCAGCTACTCGGGAGGCTGAGGCAGGAAGATTGTGTGAGTCTAGGAGTTTGAGGCTGCTGTGAGCTATGATGACGCCATTGTACTCTAGCCCAGGCAACAGAGAGAGACTCTATCTCAAAAGAAAAAAGAAAGTAGTTTTGAGTGATGGAAATGAGAAATCTATAAACATCCCCTCACAAAAAGTTAAATAAGTTAAATGCCTAACGTGTTTGAGTTATTCAGTTAAGAAAGTGGATAAATAAACATAATTTTAACTTCAGTGAGTTCTTCTCTTTATCAAGACTAAAAGAACAATGAACACTTAAAAAAAAACAAAAAAAAACCCTCCATAATGAAAAACAAAGCTGCTGTTCTGTTATTTTTGAAACAAGTTGATTTGAAAGTGCTTAAACTGAGGGTAGCCTGCATCTGTCCTGGGATTTCCATAAAGCGGTAACGAGGGATTTTCACATTTTCACTAGGGATTTTGTTATGCCAAGAGTGGACCATGCGTTGGCTTTTAAGTGCTTTTTAAAAGCAGAGTATATACCAAAATGTGCTTTTTAATAATATCTAGGGTCCTGGGATCCACTCCCAACACTGGAGAAGCCAAAGAGTTGTAAATAAACCCGAAGGCAAGACCGGTATATTTGGCTTCAGCCTCCCAGTCCTGGCCCTGGCTTTTGTCAGCAGATCTCGGCCATAATAAAGCTTTTAAAAGTGGGATTTGTTGGTGGGGGTATAGTGCATAACAGGGTCAGATTCCATTAGGTCAGGACATCTAGTTTCCTTAGAAGTGCGAGTCACTCCAGTGCAATGCCTTTTTCTGAAAGTTTTGGACCCAGAATTCAGGCTGCCGTCAGCGAACAGTGACCAGCTGTGTATTCAGGACTTGTAGGAATGTGAGTAAATGGATCCACTTTATATAAAATATTTAAAAGCATGTTTAATAAATATGCCCATAATTTCCTCCCCTACTCCCCTTCCTACTTGTCATTCACAGTTTTAATATCTCTCAGTTGTTTTAATTGAATTTAACTTGAGGTAATTATACAAGCACTGAAAGGATTAGAATGCTTTGGGAATAAGTAATTAGTCAAAAAAAAAAACTCCATCAGGCTTAATTTTGAGTTCTGTGCTTTTATTTTCAAAAAGGCTTGTTATTTTTAATGTTTAAAAATGGAATTTGTGTGCACGTGCCTGTGTTGAGGATATCTCATTTCTCTTGTTGCGCTGACGTAGGCAATTCACTCTTCTGCGTTTGCATTCCTCTCTTTATTTGCTGCCTCCTGCTTACCTGATTACCGCCGCTAGTCTGCATTTTTCAGAAGATTTAACCTGGTTTTAATAATATTCTTGGTGAAAGGTAGTTCCAAAGGTAAACCTATTATTGCTACCAAAGAATCGAATCCTGATTTCCAAGCCCACTGGCAGGAGAGTTTGGACTGTCCCCGACTCAGCTTGCTGCCTTTGGCACAGGAGGCCGGGCGACCACAGCCAACTCGCTCCCCAGTTGTCGGTGGCCAGTTGGGTTTTCCGGTCCCTTTAGCTCCTGATTTTATGTTTCTGGGCAGTGGGACATGGAGTCTGAGCTGGCAGTGCCCTGGCTTAGGATGGCAGGGCCTAGGATGGCGCTCGCTGGTTTGCACCAGACTGGCAGGTAGGGCCACATGGGGTGGCGGTTTCTGTGTTGTGCTGGGGTTCCTTCTGCAGCGTAGGTAGCACTCCTAGCGGTTTTAAGTTCGGCATCTTGCAGTTGTGTTTGGTGGTCACCTTCCGAAGTATTCTTTGGAATACTTTACTTCATGCTGAGTAACTTGTTCCACTCAGCGCTGTTGGGTGGAGCCACCGCCCCCCCCGCCCCCCCCTTCTCCTTGGATCCCGTGCCCCCAGGGAGCTAGGAAGTGCAGCCGTCTCCCAGCACCTTGTGTGGCCTTGCTGTGCTTGGCCTGGGTGAGGTCGGCCGCCCCTGAGACGGCTGGCAGGAGGGTTGGCTTTGACCTCAACCTCTCCGCTCCCTGTCTGGTGCTCTTTCTAGAAGAATTGTTGCTCCCAAAGCAACCAGATGCCTAAGCTACTAAATATAGCCCGAGTCTAGCCAGGACCTCACCTGTATTTTTTTTTTCTTCACTTTTGAGCAGGTCTGATTTCTAAAATGACTAAGAATTGTTTAAATGGGTATGTGCTCTCATCTTTCTAGAATATTCTGTTAGCAAACCTCTTAGAGGAGAAGGGCGTTGTGTGATGCAGTAATAGTTCCCTGCTTCTTCTAACTTAAAATTGGAGTTTCTGTTTCTCACCTAAGAAAACAAAACAGTCACATAAAAACTATATTTAGTTAATATAACCTTAAAATGTTTCTGAAAAACCAAACAATCCTTTTAAATAGTACACTAATGTGTACTCATTCCTGTTTCGAGCACAGTTAGTCAAGGTACTTCTAACCCAAAGATTCTAAATGAACAGAAACCATGCTCCAGAAAAATGAATGTCAGAAAAGGCACACAAAGGTGGCTTTCTCAGCCCTTGATTACTTTCCGCCCAACTAGTCACCAAGTTGAAACAGTGAAGACTTTGGGAACACACAAGGTAGATAGAGTACAAGTTGCCTCCTTCTGCCAGGCCTGGGTGTCCTATTTAACCGGCGAAGGGCAGGCCGGCTGGGACAAGGTGCAGGCTCTTGGCTCTTCCTCCTTGACCGGGGAGGGGTGTTGCTGCTCCAGACAGAACAAATGTACCGTGAGCAGCTGCCGCTCTTGCAGCAGGCCTCGAACATTATTCTAAAAGGCAGATCCTTTGCTGTGCTTCCTAGTGGCCGACTATAGGAAACCACTGCTTAGTCAGCAGCCAGTGTGGACCCAGCCCTGGGTGGGGAGAGAAAGCCCTGAGCCTGCGGGGTGGCGCGCACCCCTCGACCCCGTCTCTAGGCTGCGAGACCTTCACTCTGCTGCCCTTTCCTGGGCCCAGGTCCAAGGGCAGGGAAGTCTCCCATTCTCATTTTGTATTATTGAATGTTGGGTTCCAGAAAGCCACGACAATTCATTTTGAGAAATATTCTGGACAGGCTGGGATGCTTGTGGAAACCCTAAAGAAAAGATGAGGAGCTCCTGCTTTTGATTTGGAACCCTAAAGCTTGTTGAACTTGGGTAAGAATAGTCGCTGGCAATAATAATTGCAGGCTGCCGGCTGCCTTCCCTCCATGAGCTCCCGTAGTCTTTTTTTAGGTCAGCTTTCTTTGAGGTATATCTTACACCAAAATCACAGATTAAGTGCACAGGTCTGTGATTCTGACAAATATATCCCCCCAAGGAACCTCTGCAGTGAGGGCCCCTCCTCACCCCCTGTGCTCTGAGTGCTGTGGCTTCTTGGTGGCATTTCATTGTCGCAGTGTCTGTAAGGAGGGCACTGATGCTTGCCGGGTGGTCCAGGTCTAAGTGTCTGCAGCACTTGGCCCTTGGTGAAAAGGAAGTGGTGGCAGAGCCTGGGGCACCGAATACAACACCTGCAGATTTGCACCTGGGGCTGTGTTTGAACCTGTGTCACCTTGTGACCCAGAGAACGTGAGAGATTCCAAACAAAGAGAAGGCCTGCAGTGCCTCTTTGGGAATCGACTGAGTGGGCATGACCACTTGGTCTCCTGCAGCAAGTATTTATGAAGTGCCTACTGCATACACTGAACAGTGCTAGATGACACAGAGGGTATAAAATGAAGAGATGTGACCCTACCCTGGAGGAGCTGCGGTTTAGGGAAGCTCAGGGACAGCGGATCCCTTGGTGGGGGGAGAGGCAGTGCGCAGCAAGAATGAGAAGCTGCGGGGAGGGGCACAGTTAAAGGGACTGAAATAGGAAGCTAAAATCTCAGCATGGTGTTTATCACTCACTTTATATTGTACAGTGTTGGTTTTAAGTTTAAGTGCATATATTAGGGCATTTAACTTGTATGTGGAATTACAGAAATAACAGTCTTTCGTAACTTGGGCATGCACGTGGGCATGTGTATTTTATTCTTACCAGAAGACTAACTCCGCTGTTTTCATCTCACTTCTTCACGTGCGCCTCCAGCGCCGGTGGTGGAGGAAGGTGCAGAGGGAGAGGAACCGATGGGTGCCCTGGCCTCCTGTATCGTCATTTTCGGAGCATGTGGCTGCCAAGACCAGTAGGAGAGGACGTGATAAGGTCCTTCCTCGCTTATGTCCTTGGGGCGCCCTTGCTTCCCCCCACGGGGAGCAGGCTCTGCCTGCAGCGGGAAGCGCAGCGGAGTGCGGTGGCGCACCCAGGCCTCCCGCCCAGGCCCGCCGGGGTCTCCTCTGCTAAGAGAGTGCTGCGCTGTCCTAGCAGACTTCACTTACAAAACACAGGTTCTAAGGTAAAATTGAGAATTTCAGGACTGTGGCAGCTTCTGAGTGCTGATTAAGCTGCGCAAGCCAGGCCGCAGCACAGGGTGTGCGTCAGTGCCCCTGAGGGCCCCGGTCGTGGGGGAACGTGACAGGAGCCTGGTGTGGGGGTGGCCCAGGCCACTGGCTGCCTGGGGCCCCCGAGTGGCCGGAGGCAGTGAGGGCTGCCCTCCTTCAGGGACGTGGAGGTCAGGAGGGGGTGTGAAGGCTGCGCCACCTTACCTGGTCACCTTGTATAGTCACTTCATCTGTGTCTCAACCTCCTCATCTGTAAACGGGAGCCTCTGGGGGTCAAGAAGATCTCATTTGTTGTTTTGAGCACTAATTTGAGACTGTTAGCAACATGTACATTGTGAGGCTGGGGTGGCAGTGTTGTTCTGGGTCACTTCGGAGCTCCAGGTGGGACAGGCAGGTGGTGCCGGGGTCCCGCAGGGCAGAGGGGCTCTGAGTACGAGGCTGACTGGCACCTTCTCTCTGGTGTCAGGCCTGCTGGCCACCCGCCCCGGCACGAGCTCGTGGCTCTGGCTTCTGCTGCCAGGCCTCCGCTTTGCCTCCTGAGCCGCCCTGCTGGGAGCCACGGGGCTGGCAGCACCTCCGCGCCCGCCGCGCCCGGAATGCGGCCTCTGTCCTGCCTGCCTGCACAGAGCCACTTCCCAGCACGGCGCCTTGGGATTTTCCAGCTACTCCTTTCCTTACTCTCAAAGTGGGCACGGGGCTGCGACAGAAGGTCATGTCCTTGTTGTTGGTCACTGTATGTTCTAAAGGTGGTAACACAAATTGCCTTTAAAGTGATGTGGCATGAAAAAAATCGTTAATTTCTGGCATGGCCAACAGTGGTTGCTATGGCAGCATTCAGAGGGCCTGAGATGGCATCAGGGACCATACAGCGCCCGTTTGTTTTCACAGACCTGTGAAAGTGCATAGTTTTGAGCAAACAACTGTGGAGAGGAGCCCCCAGCCTCTGATTTCAAAGGGCCGGTGTTTCACCAGGGCCTGTGCGCTTAATGTAAGAAAGGTGTTTTGCCACACACTTTTCCGGGGTATTCAGCAGGGTTGGCGAGGGGCTGCTTGAGCAGGAAGCCCCTGTCTTTGCTATAAAGAAACTAGCAGGCAACAAAATGAAAGCATCAAAGCGCCAACAGGATGCGGCCCGGAGCCCTCCCTGGCACGTCGCCCCCGAGAGCCACGCGGGGAAGAGTGACCCTGGAGCTCGTTTCATGCTCCCAGGCCAGGCTCGAGTTGAAAGTTCAAGGCATTTTGTTTTTTCACCTGTTTCCTACAGTTTTGAGAAACTTTTGAAGAATTAATGTGTAACTATATCAGACACTTGGCATTTTCTCCAGGGAAAATAATGTTACAGTGGGGGAGGGAGGGGAAGTGGCTACTCAGCTGAGATGCAGGAAGGTTTCTATAAAATAAGAGAAATCCTCCCTGGGGTAAACGTGCCCAACATCACATAGGCTTCTTACCACATTTCCACCACACTTGGGGACATACACGTTTGCTCGAGGCCAGCACCCAGTGTGTGGCTCCTGGTGGTCACATAAGGACCAGGGCAGCCGTTGGCAGCCTTGAAACCAGCATTCAGTGTGACGGGGTGGCCTGCACTGTGTCTCTGTGCCCTTCGTGGAGCTGGCAGGCCAACGTCCTGCTGGTGCCAGTGATGACACGATGAATGACGAAAGCAAATTAACGCAGCACACGTAAAGACAGGGCGACGTTCTCTGCCAGGCAGGTCTCTGGATCTGGCGTTTCTCGTTCTGAAACGATTTCTCCCCCAGCCAGTGGCGAGTGGCAGAGCCCGCTCTGGCAGGGACCCGTACTTCAAGCCACCGAAATCCAGTCATTTTTACTTTTGTTTTTTCTAACCCAGTCTTGACAACCAGCAATACACATCGTTAGTGGCCTGATGGTTTATCACATGGAGAAAACAGACACTTTGAAGTGATGACATATAGATTTTACTAACATTTCCTCCCGTCATTAATTTTTAATACATAGAGGATGAATATTTTATTGAGGAATCTTTTTTTAAAAGGTGGTTTTTATGTTACAAGCTGGTATTCATTTAAAATCCTTTTGCTTAAGCTAACTCCTAGCTTAAGCAGAGTTAAATATTAGCCTTTTCCTTGTTTGGTTCACCTGGTATGTGTATGTGTGTTTCTAAATGTGGACCAGGCATACGCAGTAGTTGTCATTTGTCAACTATCCTAATAAACTCTTAAATCCTGCCTTTTACACTCTTGCCACCAGGTGGCTGAGAAAAAAAATTAAACAAGAAAAATCCAACAGTTATGCAAAGGACTCATAATCACTTTCAATTTCTGCTTCTGAGATGAAATATGAAACTATAGATGGACTGTGTTTCAAGAAAGAAAACTGCTGAGTTAAGTGGCAGAGGCATTTCAAACAGCGCCAGGCCAGATGGGCATCTCATAAGTGTGTTTGTTTTCTTAAATATTGACAATGTTAAACTAACCAGATTTTGCTGAACTAAAGCTTTTGTAGACTCTCTCTGAGCCTGTTCCACCTCCATGCTGACCCCGGGATGTCCACATCATCCCTGGCCAGTGGATTTGGGACAGAAGTGTGGCTTGGGTTCTGAGCACAGTGGCAGGCCTCCCCATCCTTAACCACTTGGGTACGGCACTCACCGGCCGCAAAACCTTGCCCACAGCGGCACTCACAGTCCGCACGGTAGCTTGTGCTGTGCATTGACGACGGATCTGTTTTGCTCTTGTGTGATGAGGAAAGCTTTAAAGCACTGAAAGCTTGTTTTACTTTACAGGCAGCTTTAAGAAAATAACTATAATAACTCCTACTAAGGACTTGTTAAAATGTCACAGATTCGTAGTAACTTATTAGCTGAACGTACACCCTGCAACTGCAGAGATAAAAGCTGTAAAAATAAAACCTTTTGGCTGTCAACTATAGTCGATGCTCGTATCGAAGTGGTTAATGCCTGGGCCATGTCGTCTGCAGAGATGTGGTTTAAGCTCCCTTAGAATCAGCTCTGGGACCCCCAAATACAATTCTCCAAACTGAATGATTCTGTGTATTAATGGCAAGATGCTATAAGGAGACCCATGCATGAGGGACGGGGACATAACAGGCTGGAAAACGCTCCGAGGCTTATTTTCTCGGGCTCCATCCGTGGGATAAGGCCTGCATCATATGGCACAAACCCTGCTCCCCCCAGATCTCCACAGCATCATGACGAGAAGGGCCATCTTGTCCCGTGGATACAAAACTCTCCTCCTTCCTCACCAGCAGGCCGTGTGGCCGCTGGGATTGCCCTTCAGTTCTCCAATTTATTAACTCGGACAAGTAACCTCTTGCTCGTACACCATTTTATTCACAATTTGCTTTTCTGATTCAAAGTGAACATGAGTGCCTTAATCCTCTAATGGGAATTAATTGCTTGTTTCGGTGCTTAACTCTGATCCTCTCTCAATCCCCACAGGGACAGGTTTCTTCCTGCAGGATCTGTATGTGCTGTTCAAAACACAATCAGAAAGGTAATGATGTTTTTCTTATGAAAGAAGCCAGAAATGCAGAATATTAATTTTCTTTTTTATTGCATAAATAGTATCCTCAAACTAATTTAATATTATAAAGGATACATTTACTGAATTCAGTAAGTAAAATGTAGAAAATAAGTTAGTCATTCCTAAATTAGTTCCTAGAAGAGAAGGTTAACTTTCATTGCCTACTTTTCTTTTATGGAAATATTCTATCTTCTGCACAAACAAGTTACTGAGCTTAATCTGTCATGGGATTAGTTAAAAAAAAAAAAAAAAGAAGGAAGTTACTGAGGTGATTTTCCACAGAGCTAGAGTTATTCTGTGGCCTAATTACCATAATTTCTATATACTACCACCTTTCCAAATATTCCTTTGGTTTTGAGAAATTATTAAGGCCACAACTACTTCATATACCTTGATTCCCTCTCTCACTTATAATGTATTCATTTTTATTTTTAAGGGGCTTTGTTGGGAAAAATATAGTTAGCAGATATCGCTAGAAGATCCTGATAAAGGAGGGGGCAGGGGCAAGGGGAATTCACATTCATCGGAGGCTTATGCCTGGCACGCAGGCTGCGGGCAGTGGAGGTTGCTCTTGAGTGGAAGTGTGATGAGCCCAGTTTTAAGTAGGAGGAAATAAAAGCTCAGAGACTTGAAATAACATTCCCAAGACCTACAGGTGCTAAGTGGTGGAAATGGGAATTCGATTCGGACCTGTCATCATGCCACAGTATATTTTTTTACATTTGCCATGACTGTGTCCCTAAATGTTCATTTACAGAACTCTAACTTTACTCTGCCTAATGTAGTTCCCTTTGAGGGCTGGGCCCGCACTGTGTCTGATCCCGCAGGCCTGGCCTTCAGGGTCGTGGTTCAGACCTACCTGGGAACATCTATCTCACATTAAAGCAGAGACAAAGCGCAATATTTGTTTTGCTCTGGAAAAGCCCAAATGGCTCACCTATAGCTGTTTCTATCTATTATTTGTTAATAGATAGTCTTACATTTTATCCAAGACTCTGACCCTAACCCAGTGTCACAGAGAAAACTGTCATGATAACAGGGAGCGAGGTTGAACACACAGTAACAAACGACTCTCCGAGGGCCTAACGCTCTCATGGCCAGAATGAGTAACAGGCATGTTCTGAGTTTCTCCTGACTGTGGTTCTGAGAGGCATCTGGTCAGTGTGATAGACTTTTCATGTGTCCTGTTGGCTGTGATCCTCACAGCAGCCTTGGAAATGGGCTGAACATGACGGATGAGGAACTAGAGTACAGGGAAATAAGGAACCCAAAAGTAGCAGAAGGAAAGGAATAATAAAGATTAGAGATGAACAAAATAGAGAGTAGAAAAACAATAGAGAAAATCAGTGAAACCAAGAGTTGGTTGTTTGAAAAGATTGACAAAATTGACAAACCTTTAAACTGGGGGAAAAAAAAACAATTGAGAGACAGAGGAGACCTAAATAACTGAAACAAGAAGGGAACATTATAATCCATTTTACAGAAATAAAAAGGACTATAAGAGAGTACTATGAACGACTGTATGCCAACAAATTGGCTAACCTAGATGAAGCAGACAAATTCCTGGAAATACACAACCTACCAAGACTGAATCACGACAAAATAGAAAATCTGAACAGACCTATAACTAGTAACTAGTAAAGATACTGAAGCATAGTCAAAAATCTCCCAAAAAAGAAAAGCCCCAGGACCAGATGGATGGCTTCACTGGTGAATTCTGCCATTTAAAGAATTAACACCAATCCTCCTGAAACACTTCTAAAAAATTAAAGAGGAAGGAACACTTCCAGACTCATTCTGTGAGGCCAGTAGTACTCTGATACCAAAGCCAGACAAGGACACTGCAAGAAACAAAACTACAGACTAATGTCTTTGATGAAAACTTATGAAAAAATCCTAAACAAATACTAGCAAACAGAATTCAACAACACATTAAAAGGATTACATGCCCTGACCAAGTGGGATTTATTCCTGGAATGCAAGGATGGTTCAACAAAGGAAAATCAATCAATGTAATAAATTACACTAACAGAACGAAGGAAAAAAACCACAGGATCATCTCATTTGATACAGAAAAGACATTTGACAAGATTCAATGCTATTTCATGGTAAAAACACTTAACAAATTAGGAATAGAAGGAAATTAACTCAACATAATAAAGGCCATATGTTAAAAGCCCACAGCTAACATCATACTCAGTTTTGACAGAATAAAAGCTTTTCCTCTAAGACTAGGAACAAAAACAAGGATGCCTGATTTACCCACTTTTATTCAACATAGTACTAGGAATCCTGGGTAAAGCAATTAGGCAAGAAAAAGAGATAAAAAACATCCAAATTGAACGTATGAAGTAAAATTAACTCTGCGGACAACATGATCTTGTATAGAAAACCTAAAAATTCCACCAAAAAACTGTTAGAACTAATAAACAAGGAATTCAGCAAAGTTGCAAGATACAAAATTAACACACAAAAATTAGTTGCAGTCTTATACACTAACAATGAACAGTCTGAAAGGAAATTTAAGAAAACAATTCCATATACAGTAGCATCCAAAAGAATCCTTAGGAATAAACTTGACTAAGAGGGCAAAAGACCTATATGTTGAAAATTGCAAAACATGCTGAAAGAAATTAAGACACAAATAAATGGAAAGATATCCATGTTCAGTGATTGGAAGACAATATTATTAAGATATCAATATTACCTAAACCAATTTGCATATTTAATGCAATTCTTATCAAAATTGCCTGAGCATTTCTTGCAGAAATAGGAAAATCCACTCTAAAATTTATATGGAATCTCACAGGATCCCAAATAGACAAAGTAAACTTGAAAAAGAACAACAATGTTGGAGGTCTTATCCTTCCTGATTTTAAAACTTAACTGCAAAGCTACAGTAATCAAAATTGTGTGGTACAGTAGTCTCCCCTTACCTGGGGTTTTGCTTAATGAGTGCAGAGTTTCAGTTTTGCAGGATAAAAAAATTCTGGAGCTCTGTTTTCACAACAACACAAATATACTTAACACTACCGAACTGAATACTTAAAATGATTAAGACAGTAAATTTTATGTTATGTGTATTTTATCACAATTTTTTTTAAAACTCCAAAATAAAGAGAAATACAGAGAAGGATTTGGTTTATCAAATAAAATTCATTCAAACAAGTGGAGGGAAAGCGTATAGGGAGGTAGGGTCCTTTCTTCAGCTACACTTGACAGGGCCACCTCCCCTAGGCCACTGGCTCAGTGCCACTGGCGGAACCGCGGAGGCCGTCATGATCCAGCAGGCCTCGGGGCATTCCCGCTGCCGCCCTCCCCAGCTCTGGGCCCTGAGCCCTCATCTAAGCTGCCTCACTTAGTTTCCTCATCTATTAAGTGAAGATAATGCCACCTACTTTATAGAGTTGAAAGGATGAAATAAACCAAGATGACACAAACTACTTAGTGCAGGGCCCAGGGCACCCAGGTGACCTCAGTGATGCTGTGAGCAAGGCCCACAGAGGACCTGCCCTGTGAACCTGGTCCTCCTGGGAATTAGCCCTCCTCCGAAACGCCATCCACAGGACTTTTGTCCTCTGACCTCCCTCCTGAGCCTGCTTGTCCACTCTTGGATGAAATGCCTCTTTTCTTCTGTTGCAGTGGAATCCCTAGTGCACCAAGAACCAAGCCCATCGTGTGCCGAGTACCTGCTCTGTCCTGGCATCTTAGCACTCTTATTCCAAAGTCCATGCTGTTTCTAATGTGACCCGTCTAACCTCTTTGCTATGTGCAAGTTCCCAGCCCTGGTGGCACCCTCCTCTCCTGAGCAGATGATGTCACCTCCTGCTGAAGGAGCAGCTTCTGAGGGAGGGCAACGAGCTCTCTCCCACTAAGTGCCCCGTCTCCCCTCCAGACACTTTAGCTTCGTGCAGTCTGGCTCGTCGTGTGTGCCGGCGCCACTCCCTGCGACGCACAGGGCTTTCCTTCTCCTGCGGTCGCTGCTTTGTCTGCCCCTTTCCCTCTTGGCTCGGCAGCAGGCAGAGCGAGTCCTCCCCTGCCCCCACCCTCCGCCTGGCTCCCTTTCTCTGGTGCCCACAGTTGCCACCTTACTGATGTCTTCTTGGGGACCTAAAACACACTCTAGTTAACTATATCCAAATAAAACCTTCCCGCCAGCCTTCTAAGCAAGCAGCTCCGGTCTCGTGGTTTCCTTTCTGGTTCACATCAGGGCTCTCAAATATGAGGGGCTGTGTGCCCTGCAGAAGGGCTGGTGGTGCAGCGGAAGGAGAGGACAGTGGGACAGGCTCCTTTGTCCCTGCGTCCTCCCTAAGTGCCACTCAGCCCATAAAGACAGAGGAGGAAAGCGGGCAACAACATTCTGGAAGACAGAACACAGAAGCGGGCGGTAGCTGAGTTGCAGCCTAGAGACGCCAGAAACCCGAGTTCCTGCGCGGTGAGGAGCGAGCGAGAAGTTAGCTGAGCAGTACCCGCAACGCCAGAAAGCTCCAGAACTGTAGGCCACAGGCGTAGAAGGCAAAGGCAGGGCCAGAAACGGGAGAGGCTGAAAGTCTGTACAAGGAGCAGAGACCTCACAGTCTCCCCTCAGACCCAGCTGAGGACAGCGGGTGCCTTTCCAGAGAGCTGACTAGCTTCTAGCCTTGGTCCTGGGAACAGCAGGCCCCGCTTGAGGTGGCAGCCTGAAAATGGGGGTGAAGGGAAAGTCCACAGACATGGAGATTACTGGGGCCCCCCAAACCTGTCCCCACAGTCCCCACACGAGGCCTCCAACTGTTGGGCCGTCTCTGCCTCATGCAGGCCGCAGCCTCACTTCTAAAGAGCGTCTCGGTTTCCATGTGAAAGACCAGACAGAGGTTGCTGACATTTGCAGAAAACCTGTTAAAGAAACGCAGAGAGCACAACAGAGAAAAGAGGAGTTTAGGGGAAACAGAGACAATGAAGGGAAAAAAGAAAACTTAAAAAAAGTAGTTTTGTGTCTGTGAAATACACGATGCTAAGAAAGACAGAGAACAAGAAAAAGATTTTGGAAATAAATATGATGGCAATTTTTTTTCCAGACAGTCCGGCTCTGTCACCTCGGCTGGAGTGCAGTAGTGTGATCATAGCTCACTGCAGCCTTGAACTCCTGGGCTCAAGGGATCTTCCTGCCTTAGCCTCCTGAGTAGCTGGAACTACAGGCATGTGCCACCACACCCAGCTAATTTTCTAATATTTTTGTAGAGATGGGGTCTCACCATGTTGTCCAGGTTGCTCTCGAACTCCCGGCCTCAAACGATCCTCCCAGCTTAGCCTCCCAAAGTGTTGGGACTACAGGCGTGAGCCACTGTGCCTGGCCGCAACATTTTTTAAAATAACAGAAGAATTGGAAGATAAAGTAGAATATAAAGAAAAAGACCTGAAAAAAGGAGAAAAGAACAGAACACTGGTGGATTAAACCAGGATATGTACCACCTGAATACTGGGAGATCCAGAAAGAGAACAAAGAGGAAGGAGAGGAAAGAACATTCCCAGGATCCAGGGTAATCATTGCTCATGTCAAAATCCCAGCACAGATCCACCAGTCACGTCATAAAATTTCAGAATCCAAGGGACGAAGGGAAGACCTGAAGAGCCTCCAGGGAAGAGCTTAAGTCACACACAAAGGACCGTGAATCACAACGCACTGAACTTCTCAGCAAGATCTGGGGACGTTAGAAAACAATGAAGAAAATACCTTTAAAGTTCTGAAGGAAATGATTTCTAGAATCTTCTGTTAACCAAGGTGGGAAAGAAGGAGCTTCAGCAAAATGAGGCAGTCGACCAAACAAGGGGCTGCGGCTCCCACAGAGGGGAGAGGCCAAGGGAAGCCAGGGTGGCAGTGACATTGTGACCCTGAGGACCCAGACTGGAGCAGACAGGCCCCCGGTCCTGACGGTGCTTTCAGCAAATGGGAGGCCGAACCACTGTCCCAGAAACCTCAGCAAAACCAAAACCAAATCTGAAGCCATTTTTAATTTCGAGACAAACAGAAAGTTGTGCACGGAAGGAAACTGAATCGTAGTACCCTGCGCGTCTTAGCCGAGGGCAGTGTTGACCGAGCTGCGACGCTGGAGTGGGTCTGGGTTGAGCCCACGTCGTGATGAGCCCACACGGGGCTCTCAGTGTGAACCCACAGCCGTCTCCAGAGGCAGGTGGCTGCGCCGCCTTCACTGTACAGCTGGAGCTGAGGCACAGAGCGCTGAACTGATGTGCCTAAAGTAGCACAGTCACTAAGTGGTACAGCCAGGATTTTAACCCAGGCAATTTGGTTCTGATGTCTGTGCCTTAAAACACTACGCTCACCTGCTTTTGGGGTAAAAAGGCAAGACATAATTTAAAACATCAGAAAGTAGTGGTATAAGTAACAATATGGAGATAAATACCAAATGCAAGAGTTAAAAGACTTAAAAGTGTTGCCTCCAGGGAGTGGAAGGGGGTAGGAAATTTCACTTCCTTGTAAAGCTGTTAGACTAGTTACCTTACAGACACGTGTCACTTTAATAAACTGAGTCAGAGCGGACTGGTCTTCCGTCTGCCCAGGTGGGCCCGGCCGGGCAGTCTCAGGTCCGCACCAGCCCTTGCAGGGGAGAGCTGGCTGCGGTGCTGGGGACCGAAGTGGGACAGGGCGTGTCTGCAGGGGGCGGGCAAGGACCCTTGGGGGCTCTGCTGAGGACAGGCTGGAGGAGAACAGGGAAGCCCGCCCCTGCAGGAGACGGAGTCACGGGGCCGGGGTGCAGGCGTGGGGACGCTGTGTGACTCCTTCCAAGTCCATCCAGATCTGCCCTCGTCCTCTGGGCACTCCTCGCCCACTGCTGTAGACAGCCCTGCACCCCCGTCCTTGTCACTCTCTCCAGATGCTCTCCAGCCACTCACCGTCCTCCAGCTCTGCTCTCAGGCCGATGCCTTGTGTCATTTTCACTGTCGGTTCTCCTAGCAGCCAAGTTCTGGAGACGTTAGCTCAAGCACTTGCCCTTCCTCCCCGCTCCGCACTGCCCCACCCGTTTCCTCCTGATCACATCTTGACTTTCCCATCACAGGTGCGCCCCACTCCTGACAAGCCCCCCAAGTCTAAACTGTGCCCCTGCACTGTTGTCAGAGTCACCGCAACTAGAGGTCAGATCACGTCCCCACCCTGGCTAGGGCTACCTAGCCCCAGGGCTACCAAATGGCCAGGCCGGCTGGGGTGCATGTGCCTGGCCAGCCTGGTGTTTTTCCCACAGCCACACCTTTCCTGGTATGATGTGCCTGAAATCTAGGGGACGCTGGTGTCACACAGGCTGAGAGGCAGCAGAGAGGAGGAGGGGTGAGGGGCCGCCCTCCTCCCCCATGGCCCTGGAGAGGCCAGGCCAACACCCGGAGCAGCTCGGGTGTTTGCTGATAAGAAAACCGAAGTCCTGTGAGTTCAGTGTGACTTCTCCAAGGGCCACTTGTCCATGTCCAGGGGGTGTCAGCCCCCAGACATTGCTGGCTGGTTGATGGATGCATCTTTTGTTTTCTTGCACCTGCAGTCCCGGTTCCCAGACGCCTGCCACAGGCTGTCATTAAGCAGTGCGGGCAAACGGGCCCGCCCCTTTCAGCCCTCATTTCTATTTGCGTTTGAGTCACTTTTACAGAGATCACTTCTGTCCTTCTGTAACAGTTTGTGGCACAGACCCAGGCGAGTGGTAAACATTTACCTTCACACTGGAGCCAAGGTCGCTGCGGTGAGTCACAGTGAGTCACCGTGAAGCATCATTACCCTCTAAGACCTTGAAAAAGGAAACGCTGAAAGGTGTGATTGCTAAAGTTTTGCTGGGTCATACTGCCAGGCCTGGAATGTAAATTTAGTACTGAAACTCAAATTCTTGTAGTTGGACTACAGGTGCTTATAAAAAATACACATTATATATGCTTGTTTCTGATTTTTCTACAAATTTATTGTGCAATTTTCAAAGTCCTTTTTGAAAGACTGAAAACTCAAGAAAATGGCAGGCTAGGTGCGGTGGCTCACGCCTGTAGTCCTAGCATTTTGGGAGGCTGAGGTGGGAGGATTGCTGAGGCCAGCAGTTCAAGATCAGCCTGAGCAGGAGCAAGACCCCATCTCTACAAAGAACAGAAAAATTAGCCAGCTGTCATGGCACACACCTGTAGTCCCAGCTACTCGGGAGGCTGAGGCAGGAGGATCACTTGAGCCCAGGAGTTTGAGGTTGCTGTGAGCTATGATGATGCCACTGCACTCTAGCCCGGGAGACAGACAGAGCAAGACCCTGTCTTGGATGGATGGATGGATGAAGGGAGGGAGGGTAGGTGGAAGGGAAGGGAGGGAGAAAAGAAAGAAAATGACAGTTCTGCAGGGCTGATAGCAGGACAGGCTGTCCCCATCTGACGAACAGCTGAGATTAGTGCCTTTTCCCAGACTGGCAGCCATAGATGGTGATTGGCATTCCTGGGAGCCTCAGCACAATGGCCAAGAGCAGTGGGTTCTCTGGACTGTGCTGGGGGCTCAGGAGAGGAGCAGCTGCTTGCCCAGACAGGGTGGGTCTGGGAGGTCACTGCTGTGGCCTGGCCAGGGTGTCCTTGGGCCTTGAGCTGTTACCATTGGGGTGGGGGGCCAGAGCTGAGAACGGCGACCTTAAGGGCGTGAGGGAGGCTGAGGCGGCCATAAGGCCAGGCCTGTGTGAGACTCAGTGGTCAGGCGACGAAGGCCACCGCAGAGCTGGGAGGGCACTCAGGCTCTGCTGTGGCTCCCGCATGGGTGGCGCTAAGAGGCTGTCATGCAGCATGGGCTGCACGTGGTGGTCCCTGAGAGAGCCAGGGCGGCCGTGTGAAGTGGGAAGTTCTGCTCCGTCCGCCCAGGTAGCACAGGGGCAGGCTGGTGAGCCCCGCCTTCCTGCTGCAGGAGACAGTGCCCTGTCTATATGGACACCTCAACGAAGTCACAAGCACGTGCCCCTTTCCCTAGACCAGGGACTGGCAAACTGTAGCCCACAGGTCAGGTCTGGCCTGGTGTCTGCTTTTGAACAGCCCACAAACTAAGAATGGCTTTTTCATTTTTAAATGGCTGAAAGAAATCACATTTCATGACATGAAAACTGTGACATTCTAGTTTCTGTGTCCATGAATAAAGCCGTATGGAGTGCGGCCACGCGCATTCGTTCACATCTGGTCTACGACCAGCAGAGCGGAGGAGCTGGGAGGGATGCAGCCCACAGAGCCCACGGCGTCTCCTCCCTGGCCCTGTGCAGGCAAGCGTGCGACCCCGCTGCTGCCCCTGGCTGACACGGCCGCTTCCTGTCTCCTTTGCAGCCGCTCCGTCCGAATGGCCCACGTCTTCCTGTACGGCACCCTGAAGCGAGGCCAGCCCAACCACAAGGTCATGCTGGATGGTGCCAATGGCTCCGCGGCCTTCTGTGCCCGTGGCCGCACGCTGCAGCCCTACCCGCTGGTCATCGCTGGCCAGTACAACATCCCGCGGCTGCTGAACCTGCCTGGCACGGGCCGCTGCGTGGAGGGCGAGATCTACACGGTGGATGAGCAGATGCTGCGCTTTCTTGACGACTTCGAAGGCTGTCCCAACGTGTACCAGCGCACCACGGTGACGGTGCGGGTGCTCAAGGACCTGGGTGAGGGCAGTCCCGAGGACACGCTGGCGGCTGACTCCACGGTGCAGTGCTCCGTGTACAGCACGGCCACCCACCCGCCCGAGTGGGTCCACCTCCCGCACCACGACAGCTACGACTCCGAGGGGCAGCACGGGCTGCGCTACACCCCCCGGGAGGACAGATGAGGAGGGCAGGGACTGCGCTGCTGCCTGGGGACGGCCCTGGGGCGTGGGGTTAGCACAGTCTGTACCCACTCAGCGCAAGGGCATAGCAGTGCCTTTCGGCAGCGTCTTTGTGAATGACTCAATCTGTGGGAAAAGCAAACAATCTCTTTCCATGGCAGCTGATTTTACAAATTTTGACATACTTGCAATTGTCCTCACAAATCTTTCTTTCCAATACTAACTACTTCATTGCTTGCTGCTTAAAGAGCGTCATGGGCTTGAATGTACTAGATAAGAGAAGTTTAGGATTTTGATTCCCCTAAATGGCATTTGAAGAACTCATATAATCATACTTTTCTTTCTTCTTCTTCTTCCCCTCCTCTCCCTCCTTTTTGCTTTTCTTTAATCTGAAGATAACGTTTAAAATGAATGTGAAGACTTTGTTTGGCGGCCGGATGTTAGCAGCCCTACTCTATTGATTCTGTTTTGTAGCACCTAGGAAAAAAATTTTTTTAAATAAAAGCTAATTTTAGGTTGTTCAACATCAACATAATAAAAAAGATCCTCAAGAAAAACAAGCTGTTTTGGAGCATAGTCATTCTTCTTAATTTTTAGATCAAGCTTACACAGAAACTATTGAAGATGATCATTTAAAATTAAACTAGATGTCTTGGGAAACAAAATATAAAAATGTTGGTGGTATGTTTGACCCCTTTTATTTTTTTGGTATACTTACTTAGTAGAAGGTTCTTTTCACTTTTATCCAGCAAAATAACGAACACCCACTTGCTGGCAGACACAGCTGAGCACCCGGACTTCAAATGGAAGTTTATCCAAGTCCAGATCTCAGCAGCCAGGCCCGTCACTGCCTCCTGAGGGAGCAGCATTTTGGGGGTGGCCTTTCAGAGGAGAACCAACACATTAGTAATTTGTTCTTCAGGCATGACAGAATCTTAGCTTCCGAATACAAACAGCACTTAAAATAATTTTAGCAAGGCACGAAGTACCAATTACTACCCACCTCCATCTGATAATTTGTCAGCATAGACTCAAATCGGCGCACGACTCTTTGCTTCTGCTCACCAGTAAAGTATGAAATGTATTCCAAGAATTTCAGAACCAACTGAAAATGCAGCTGCTGATCCTTAGCAACCTCATTCTCCGTTGGGAGATCTCACTTACGCTTCAACTTAATGGTAGACTGTGATCGCTAACTGCATCTGGCACAAAAACATGATCATTATTTTTAGCCTCTTTTTCTTAATTGGAAACTTGCTTCACAAAAACACAAAAAGGCGAGGACAACTACCAGCTGATGAGCCTGTGGCAGCCGCACCCACTACGGTTGTGAGTGAGGCAGCCCCGAGGCCTGTGGCAGTGGGGACAGGACGGCAGCCTGCTTTTCCTCAGCAGAGTGGCGGGACCCCGTGTCAGCCAGCAAGCCCGGAGGTGGCCTCCTGAGGGGACAGCCCTCAGTGCTACACCCACATAGAGCCACAGTGGGAAGGGGACTGGCAAAATCAGCATCTGGGCTCTCTGGTCTTTAGGAAGTTACGAATAATCAGCAACAGGACTTAGGTCCTCAGTTGCAGAATAAGGCAATCAGATTATAAAATGGCGAGTGCTAATTTGGCAAAAACTAGAATTCATATAAACTTTTTAAAAGGATCACAAAGAAATGCTAGTATTTACAGTCTATTGGCACAGCCTGCAGCCGATGTGTACATTGTCTTCATTCAAAAAAAGGGCAAACTAATATTTAGACAAATGGTTGGTTTTATTGATTTAATTTTGACACTAGGAAATCTCACAGCAGAAGTACAAATCATATGTACAAGTATTTATATCAAAAAAATTTCCATTGGTGATATTTTGGCAGAATGTTGGTTTGACTTATGTGGAATAAACATGACGACGTAAAACCTGCTGCACAGGAGTGTCCCTGTAAATGCTGGAATCAATTGAGTGTGAAAGAATAATACAAATGGCTAATTAAATTGGGTGATGACTGAAAGGCTATAAATACTTCATTCCAGTTCCACGAGCAGATCTCCTTCTCCAACTGTGTCTCCAGCTTTACGATGCACGGATTTTACCTTGAAT
>VBSM01000605.1:12997012-13018030 GCA_008086735.1 Cheirogaleus medius
GGGGGAGGAGGGTAAGAATTATTAACAAGAACCAGGAGGGAGCAATCTCTCACTCTGTTGCTGGAAGCGAGCAGCCTCGCAGGCTTGGGAGCACAGGTACGAGCCGCCCGGCTCGGGCCCATCCGAGGGGAGCCTGACGAACAGGCTTGTCCCTGTGGTGGCTGTGACTGCACCTTCCCCGCTCCCATCTCTTCAGTCCTGGTCAGCCAGTCTGAGGGGTGTTCTCTGGGAGTCAGCTGTAGCTGGCTCGCTGGCCCCTGCACTGGCACACTCGGACCCAGGTAGCATCTTAAAAGTCCAAAGGGTTCATGCCAGGTGAGTCCTGCACACCTGGCCTCCCTGTCTTTCTGTAGTTTTAGGTTGAAGAAAAGTTCTCAGAGAGCTAATGGGACACTTTTGCTTTCCCAAATTTGTGTTCAGGTTTAAAATTAGAAAGGAGGTTGTTGGAGTAGGGAAGAGACAGTCATTTGACTTTTGGAGGCTCTTGCGTGGGCATGAAAATGGACAATGGGTTGGAACTGCCGCGTGGGCAGTTGGCAAACATGACAGACGCCAGCCATGTCTGGGTTGGTGCGCTGGCCTGTGTCGCTGCCCCTCCACAGTATGCACCCTGGAAGGGATTTTTTTCTTAAACTTGAGCCCAGGGTCTTTAAGAACAATGTGAACCTATGCAGTGGATATTTCCAAGGCCTGGCTCGCAGATGCTGTTGCACTGAAGAGGCCACCTCGGATGTTTGTCCATGATGTATTTTTAATGATGCTACAGTTATTAAAAGATCTGTTTCCTTTGTGAGCCTCTTCTCTGGGAGGAAACGTGACCCTCCCAGGTAAGAAGCAGGGCCTGCTACTCTGTGATGGGGCTTCGAGCCACTCCTCCGGGCCCTGCTGGGTTGGATTCCGGGGGCCTGGGGATGGGGAGAGGGAGACAGAATGGGCAGGAAGGATGCCAGTTCACAGGGGTCAGGCCAAGAGACAGAGTTCACCAGGTGCCTATCGACACCCTGAAAAGCAGCTCTCGGCTGCTGAGGGCGAGAGAGACCCAGGCCACGAGGAAATAAAACACGCTGACAGATGGGACCACACTCCGTCAGAGCACTAACGTTAGCACCTTGGTCCAGCAGCATGGGGGCCTTGGCACGCTTCGGACACACATCTCTGTCCCCCACGACCAGGCCAAGTTCTCCTCAGGGATGGAAATGTCATGATGCTAGTGTAGCATAAACTTTAATCCCAATAAACAAACAAAACCATTTTCACATTAATAGAAACCAATGTTTTCTTATTCACTTTTTAAAAAAGTGATTAAATTTAGAACGAATTCCTAAAAAGCTGCAAATCATGCCATTCTGCCCTCTAAAACCCCACAGAGACATGCAGCTGCTGGCTCAGGGCCCACCTGAGCATGCGCCTGGACCTCCGCTCGCCCAGCTGGGACCAAGCAGGGCGCCCCTGGCCCTTCTCTGAGAATCAGTTTCATTGCCTCTGGGGTGACAGACCATGAGACAGACAGAGGCTACGGCTCTCTGATACAAACCTGGTGTGAGTGGACGGATCTCTCTCTGCACCTGACATCCCCAAGATGCAACACATGCAGGACACAGCTGGCCTTTGCTGCTGTCCCCAGCCCCACCCTCAGTCACACTCCACCATGCAGATACTTCCAAACCAAAACATCCCTCAGAAAAGGCATTTTTTAGTCACAGGTAGAATAATGAAGTTATTGCTTAAAAGGACTTTTCTATAATATTTTCTTCAAGGAAAAAAAATGCATTTAAGCAAGTTTTGCACTTAACAAATTTCAAGACTAACAGATCTCGCCTTTTTTTCTCCCTTAATCATTGAGTTGTGCATGTGTACATGGTCTCAGCTCCTGATCTGAAATTGAATTGTCCTCTTTGTGGAGAAATTATCTTGAAGAGTTGCATTAATTTTTGCAATCTGTAAAACTGTTTCCTGCTGTGTCACAGAAGTCTCAGATAACTAACTGCCTCCAAGACAGATGTAAACATTAAAAATTAAAGACTCCTTAATTTGAAAGACATTAAAGTGAAGAACAGTTGTTCTTTGACTACCTGAACATAACACACAGACTTTTTTGGAAGGCCCACTTTCCACAAGGCAGGGACACATCAGTGACAGTGAGAAGAGCTCCCCAATCCTGATGCCCTCTGTAAAAGGGGGATTTAGAAGAGATCACTCCCGTGGTCCCTTTCAGGCCAACTGTCCGTGGCTCAAAGGTGGAAGTTCGGCTTCTCTCGCGAGGCCAGCATGGGCTGGCGGGAACTTGGGGACATACCTTGCCAGTTTTCCCAGCTGTCATACTGTTCTGCATTTTCATGGCTTCAATCACACAAATTTCCTGACCTTCTGCTACCTGGAAAATGAATAAAAAATGGACATAAGTCTTCAAAGCATTCTAATTTTGTAATAATGCTTAAGAGCAAAGCCATTAAGAAATTCTCTGTGAGATGCATTGAAAGTTTTGTCTATTAACAGTGGCAACAATCTCTAATGTTTCTTATTTGAAGTCCATCTCTAGGGACAGCAGATAAAGGCCATTCCCTCTATCATCAAGTCCTTGTTAGAAAAAATCCTGACACTGGAGGACTGGGGCCTCTCTGGGGATCTCCGAGTCTGTCTTTGCCACTGACAGAGGTGCTGCGAAATGGGAATGTTTTCCACTTACCTGAAATGTCCAGAATTGCCGGGAAGGCAAATCTCTACAGACAGGAGTGTGGGGGGTTGCCTGGGGCTGAGGGGGAAAGGGTGGCTGCTGATGGGCACAGGGTTTCTTTTTGGGGTGGGGAAAATGGTCTCAAACTGATGGCAGCAATGGCTGCACGGCTTTGTGAATAGACTAACACCACTGAATTGTGTACTTTGAAAGGGGTGAATTGTATCGCATGTCATTTTCATCTCAGTAAAGCTGTTACCGAAAAGATGGGACATTTCTGTCTGTACCCCTGGGGAGCTGGGAACAACAGCTCAGCATCAGGGCCCGAGGACCACAGTCCCAATCTCCACAAACACACCGAATGCTGACGAGGAGGCGGCTCCCAGATAGCACCTTCCTACCCGGGGAATGATTTCTAGAGCTCTGCCCATTCCCTGCAAGGAGCCCGGGAGCTCCCATGGCGCTCACTGGAGCTTCGCGCTCTGATGTTTGCTTTCATCCCGGGGCAGCACGGGTGGAGCCAGCTGTAGGCCAAACCTGGGCTTCCACGCAGGAGTCAGCTGTGACTGAAAGCCACCCTGTTCACTTTTCTTTGGCCTTGATGGGTAAGCACCAATGAGCCGGGCCAGATTTTTCTCATACCTTTGTGAAAAATGGCCTCATGGTTTTTGAAACAGGAGAGTCCGGTGTCCCCAGGGAACAGCTCTGTGGGGTGCAGGTGGGCGTGCTGGTGCAGGGCTCCCAGCCGTTCACGCCACTGTGGCTATGCCTGTCTGATGCCGCAGGAGTGCCTGGAGAATGTTCTTTCCTGAAATCCCCAGATGATCTCCAAGTCCCCCTCCAGGCCCCCCGTGTGGCGCAAGCTGTCTTGCTGGCAATCTGCAGTGCCGGAGCCCTGTGTATTCTCTTCCTCTGCTGTTCAGGTGGTGGGCTGTCTTTTCCTGGCACAGAAATATAGGAAGAGAGGGGATGCCAGGCCTGGCTGCTGGCACGGAGGAGAGACGCTGCGGAAGAGCCGGGCTCGGAACCGCGGTGCCCGCTGCCCTCTTTGATTCACTTTCACCTGGCACCTGCGTCCGTGGAGAGTGAAGAATCAGCTCACGAGGGCTATTCTTCACAGTGCAGGGGGACAGGAGCGAGGACAGTGCGGAGACAATGCAGACGCCCCAGTCAGGGGGTCAGAACAGTCACTCCCTCACTTCAGCATTTTAGAGCCTTTTTTCTCTCTTCAAAGGCAGGCAGGGACCAGGAGAGACAGGGGAGGGCAAGTTCCAGTGCAGCACACCTGCCACCTAGCTCCACGTGGGCAAGCCCGGGAGTGGCCTCCTAGTCAGAATTTGGACTCACTGAGATGGACCCTGACCCAAGGACTGGGCACCCAGGCACTTCTAGGAAATGGATCGGAGACTCAACAGGACAGAATGGAAATTCCATCCGAAAATTAGGAACCAACTCTCCGACTCTGGGCTCTGGCCACTATTCCCTTCAGAGGCAGACAGGCACCTGCCACAGGTCTCCACGTGCTGGCCTCCCACGTCCCCACCTAGTCCGCCTTCCTCTGGAGTGTCTGGGGGCGCAGGGCTGGCCCAGCAGCTTCTTGTGGCCGGCACCCTCTGCCACAGGTGCACCCCCTTCTGCTCATCCTGTCAGCCGCTGCTCTGAATCTGCTGTTCAGACAGCTGCTTTACATGGGTCTTCAAGTAAGTGAATTAGCAGTTAAATTGCAAATATGAGGAAGAAACAAAGCCTGGAGATTTCCAGTGGTCATGCCAACAGGGCGAAGTCCAGCCTGATGATGGTGCTCATAGGAGATGCGCTGAAGGGAGGCTGGGCCAGGCTTCAGCTCTGCCCCAAGCTCCACCCGAGCCTGGGGGCAGCAGGAGGTTGATAAGGAGTTTATAGGACTCCGCTGAGACTGCCCACGGCCATCCTTCCGGGCCTGGCTCTGTGTGTTTGTTAGGTGGGCAATTTGCAAAGAGGAGACATGCAGGTGACTATAAGGGCTGGGTCCCCAAACGTTAATCAGAACAAAACCTCTGCTTTAGTCAGAGACAATCAGAGAAGTGGGAAGTCCCAAAGTTAAAACAGTGCCCTCCCTCTGGTTGAGAGATTCTGGCAATTTAACTAAAAAGACTATTAAAGAAAGTGTGTCCTAGCCAGGCACAGTGGCTCACGCCTGTAACCCTAGCACTCTAGGAGGCGAGGCAGGAAGATGACTTGAGGCTAGGAGTTTGAGACCAGCCTGAGCAAGAGCAAGACCCCATCTCTACTGAAAATAGGAAACATTAGCAGGGTGTGGTGGTGCGCACCTGTAGTCCCAGCTACTCGGGAGGCTGAGACAGGAGGATCACTTGAGCCCAGGAGTCTGAGGTTGCTGTGAGCTATGATCATGCCACTGCACTCCTGCCCAGACAACAGAGGGAGACTCTGTTTCACAAAAAAAAAAAAGAAAGAAAGAAAGAGTGTCCGGATCCAAAGTGATCCTGTCTTCCACCCAATCTACAGCATGACACTGGATCATAGAATTAGATCCTTGCCACTCCATCTGCCTTTTCACTCCTTGTTTTTCCTCTCTAGCTCCTCTCACTGTGTCTGCTTAGGTTATTTGGCTATAAAGGGCAAAGCTGAGTCATCTACTTCTCCCTCTCTTCACCAGGGGCAGTCTGTCTTGTAGACTGCTTTCACTCATTCACCCCTAAAAGACTAGTCTTGGAAATTGTTCCTTGATACCCTACAAGGAACATGATAGAGATCTTTGTTCAACAGGATCATGTTCTACACAGACACACACAAACACAGATGCACATGTGAGCTTGATCTAATTCCAACTTATTTCATGCCTTAAAAATCAAGTCAGAGAACCAAATATGGTACCAACCATATATCAAAGAATGCAGTGGACTGAAACAAGAAACAAGAACTATGTCTGCCCAGTCTCTGGGGAGCAGCTGTCACCTAAGGGTGTGCTCCATGGATGGGGCGGCCCCGAGACGGCACCACTCGGCTCTCGCCTGTGGACTTGGGAGCCTGGCTGCCCAGCAGCGTTGGCTCTCACAGAACAGGCTGCACACCCTAGGGCGAGCAGGGAGCTGGGCAGCAGGCCCAGCGGAGGCGACACCTTTGGGATGGTCCCGGTGCTCGGGAGGCCAGGCATTAATTGGGTGCGCGGAGAGGGCTCCGACATTCATCCTTCACTAGACAGCTCCCATGTGAGGCCCCGCTCCGGCGGGATGTGAGCCCACGCTTCTCTGACACTTTGTGAATCACCTGATAAAGACTTAATGATTGTGACAGGATGTCTCCGATGTTGGGCTTACAAAATGGTCACAAGCCTCGCAAGTCTTTTTGATAAACCTAGTCGGCCTGATGTACTTCCCCGTTCCCTGTCTAATTGGTGTAAAGTTTGTAGGCCCGAATCCCGTATCTTTCATCCGGCTTATTGCGTCCTCTCCTTTGACACGGGGTCAGGGTTCACATTCGCATCCGATTACCAGAGCGGCACTCATTAAGCGGGAGTCGGCCTTGTCCCAAAATGAGTAAGCTTGAGAAAAAACTCGGCCCATTTACTCAGCAGATTTTCACATGTTTCGTGGCCTGAATGTCACCCAGCAATGCTCTGTGCTGAAGGGTTTCAGACATCTCCAGCTGATGATTAATTGTGAGTGATGGGAAATAAAATCCAGCAAAGCCAGCTGCTTGCCATGGTCGGCAAAATGACTCTAATGGATATAGGCTGCCAATTTTCCAGTTTTACTGGCGAGTCTTCCAAGTGTAATTAAGGGAAGTTATAAATGATATGGAAATCTATCAAGTTCCATTTATTTTCAGAGGACTCTTTCCCCAGAGACTTTTATCTTCAAGCTTATAGTATGCTTTGTTGTGCTAATGATTTAAACCACTTCTTATTTCTGATTAAAGCCCCCAATATCCTCCTACCAAGTTCTCTTCATTCCTTCCACAAAGATTAAAAGACATAGAACCTTCTCCTGCACATGCGCCCCAGCTGGAAAACATTTTAAGATGGGATACATTTGGCAACATGTATCGTTCAAACTGCCATCGTCACTAAGAAAGCTCAAAGAAAGTGCCCAAAGAAAAAGAGAAGAGAAAGGGGAAAAAAGATCATCCAACATAAAAGGAAGCCCCCAAAAGTATAGACTTGAAAGCTGTGCTCAATACCAGATACTCATCAGAAGGTGGTGTAGCTCACTAATGTTATTTGATTTGGAATAAAAGCATGAAAATGATGGCAAAGGCCTAAAATTGGAGATGTAAAGGATGACTGCACAGTATTCCATTTCTCAATTTCATCCTTCAGAGCCACAAAATGGGGGTGATACAGTGACTGGATGAGATTTACAGTAACAGCTGTGGTCTTCCCACACAAGGGAGGCCCTTCTAATGGGCTGAGGTCTGTTTTGAACAGACGGGTAGTAACAAAACAAGGTTCCCTATTAAGAGTGTGCAGTCATATTTCTGATAAAGAAAATGATGGGAGTCGGGTTTCCTTCAAGACAGACCCTACCCTCTTTTGTCGTCCAAACTCAGGGCTGTTTCAAAGGCCTTATCACTGAAATATAGGCCAGAGGACATAAATGGCACCGAGTACCCCCACCCCGCCCCGTAAGCCCACTCTCTAGCAACTGTAAAGAATGCCGAGGAAACTGTGCCAGTGGCATATGGCTTTCTACTGTGCTAAACATTCATACAAAAGACAGGTTCATCAGTCATTGGAGTATCTGGATAAAAAATTAGCTCCTGATGGATGGTATTTTGAGCTTACCTGCTGCTAGTACATTACCAGAGAAACACAGGTTTTGAAACCCACATGACATTAGAAACTGCAGACCATGAAATACGACACGTGCAGGAGCACACAATGTACGCCAGATTATACAAAATAATAAATAAGCTATTTAAACCCTCTGCCTAAAATTGGGCCCGCTGCAAGGAACCCTGGGTCACTTCTACGCAGGCCAATTAATGCACAGCATCTGCTGTACAGAAGCAGGGCACCAAGCACTTCCGAATGATTTCGGCAATTAAAAGAAAACTGTTTCCTGCCTGTTCAGACAGCAACTGTTTCAATGCAAGAGTGAGCACCAAATCACTGTGTGCAGCTGAAAAATTAAGTCCCCTTTTTGGGAAAGAGGAGTGGGTGGGAGGGAGAATTTTTATGGAAAAAGGAGAGCCTTCTTTTGTTGTCCTACATTCTGTGTTTTTCTGCCAAATTAGACAGAAGGCTCGGAGGGCTGACCGGCCCTGCAGTCCCCTTCTGCGGTGCTGGGCCACCCGAAAAACACGGATCAATATCAGCCCTGCTGGCTACACCACAAAAGTGAGTCCTTCAATTACGTTGTTAAAGACTGTTCTCCGTAGAATGCAGGTGCCTGAACCGATGCATTTTAAGGCCCTTAGATCTGCAGAAAGGTGCAGTTAACAGCCACGAGGGAGGAGAAAGGCCCCTCAGATGCACTGCTAGCGTCTGACTGTAACCACCTCCCCTCTCTGAGCTGCTGAGATAGCCTGGTACATATTGCCACATATTTCCTGAAGGAAAAACGTGCATTCACATCCCCACATCTTCATGTGAAGCAGAGGGAGGCTGGAACTGTCACCAGACCACAGAGTCGGGAGGTGGCTGCTGAAGGCCCCTCCAGGCCGAGCAGCGGAGACTCCCAGGGCGCGTGCGCAGGAGGCCCGCCCGGCATACACGTGGCCCAGCCCCGAGCCGATCCCTGGACCAGGGTGGTGGGAGCTCACAGGCTCAGGGCAAGAATGCAGAGTCGTGGCCAATATAAAACAAGTCCAGTTTTTCTTAAAATCCCTTAAAATGAAGAAAAATATTACTCCCTACAGCCTTCTAAGTTAGCTCAAAACCACAGCCAAGGCCCATAGTTACAAAGAGAACCAGTCAAAACTGATGTCATTTACAGTAACTTTAGAAATCAGTCTGCATTCTCTCCACCTTTGTAAAATGTGCTGGGGGCTTTTTGTGTTTTTTTGTTTGTTTGTTTATTCAGAAAAATTGCTTTACTATAACACTTCAAAAATTTATATGCCCAATAATCAGTTTGGAAATAAGATTTAAATAAATTTGCCCATTTTAAAATTTGGTATCCAATCAGTTTTAGTCCTGTTATTAACCTACAACTGGAATAATGAAATGTGTTGTTTTAAAGGACTCAGTGAAAGATGATTTTTTAAAAAGGCCTTTATTTATTGATTGATTTTTAGCAAAAGGGAAAAGATATTTTGAATCTTGGCAAGGTTGAGAATGGTCATCTTTAAAAATGTTTAAAACAAAGATGATATCTCCTCTAATTCCAGGCAGAGCATTGCTTGAAAAATCAAATCAAAGGCCAGTTTGCATAAAACTCTCCTACAATATTTAATTTACTGATCCATAAATATTTTATCTTATATTGATAATTATCATTAAGTTAAATTATAAACATTCCCAGATTGTTACCTCCAAAAAACCCTACAATTTCCAAATAAATGTAATCTGGAAAAGATTAAAAGGCCAAACTCAGGAGAGTCGTAACTTCTGAAGAAGACAGGACAGGAATTAGATTGGGGAGAAGCCACAGGGTAAGGTTATGGTATGCCATGTTTTATTGTTAAATGAAACCTGAGACACATACGGTAAACATGAACAGAGAACATAGGAGTGCTTGTTGCATAACTCTCTATAACCTTCTATATGTTTGTAGTATTTCATGTTTTAAAACTTTAAAAATGTTAATGAATGCATGAATCTGTATATATATGCTGCGGAATACAATCTGAGGTTTGGGTGAAAAACTGGCATCATGTCAAACTGCTTGAATAACAACCACTGTTATAAAATATGTAAATTTAATTATTATAATTATTTTATGATTGTGAATCAAGGTATCCAGAAACTAGAAAATCCATCAAACAGCCAAGCTACTTCCTCTGCCAGGGGAAGCCACAATTACTGTCACTGGGCTGCATGAGGCACATAAGCACAAAGCCGGAGAAACACACACAGCAGGAGAGCACACCCCACCCCTGCTCATCTACAATCCTCAGAGTTTAAGGAGTTTTCAAATCTTGTTTCTTCAAGAAATGAAAAATAAAGGTCACTCGCCAAGTTGGCCATTTCCCCAGGATCAGCTATAAGCTCAATTACACACGAGGTTTGAAACAAAGGGGACGTGTGAATGTCATGCTCTGCAATGGGGTACCTGTGTCCCATGGCCTGTTGTCACCCACCTGCTTAGGAGCCCTCCACTGCGAAGGAGCACACACAGGAGGAAAATAAATCAGGGTGAGGTCTGGGTGTGCTGCCACCAATGATTACAGATGTTCTGTTTTTACTGATCCACCATCTAGACCATTTTTTGCCTTAAGGCATTGTTCACGAGAGCAACAATCCCAAACACCTCATTGCCCTGCTAGAGGTTGGTTACTTTACAAAGTGGATCTTCCTCATCTTGGCCCCATAAAAACAACCGAAATTCTGTCCTACTAATATTGAATGAGCTAAGTGGCAAGAAGCAGCAGCAACAGGTACTTAATGTCAATCTATTATTTTACTTGGTTTCACTAATAATTAAGAAAGAAATGTAAATGGATATACAGCCTGCTTCTAGTTTGTGTCTCACTTAATTTTTTAATGTATTAAGTAAGATGATTATTTTTTATGCAAATCTGAGATGACTGCAGAATCCAAACATAACTTGAAAGAATCTTAATTAAATGCAATATAAAAATATCTCCTTGGGTTGGCTCGTTTTGTTTTGTTTCTGGTATCAAAAGTCTAACAAACGTACTCATAATGACTTTATTTTATACTTCAAAGCCAAAATGAAAATTGTGAGATAAATTTAGCAGCTATAAGTCCAATGTTAATATGTGGAAAAATGTATTCCACCATTATTCTGAAACAATATATATTTTTAATATTTCTGTTTGAGAATATCATAAAGACAGAAGTTCAAAAACATTAAAACAAGTCATAAAAATGCTAACTTTGGAGAAGTGCTCCCAGTTTATGACAGTGTTTTATATATAGAAAAACAGGTACTGCAAAAACATTTTCAGAAGGCATACAAAAAAGGCATGTAGAAAAGACACACGATTCATCCTATCAGTTGTTTTCTGAATTAGCTTTGGGGTTCTTCAGTAATCCATTCCTTCTTTCTTACTGATTTGTTTGCTTATGTGCATTTTACTGCTTAATAACTAACATCCCCTTCTCCACATGTTAGAAAACTATTATGCTATCATTTAAAAATGATTTTACTGCCACATTTAATGTTAAATAGTATGTAATAGACATTGAAAAAATATTAGGAACTTTTGCCACATGAACCCTAAAAAAGCACATAGAATAAAACACAGCTTCTGCATTTAGCGAAAGGAAAGTGTTTCAAACAATCAGTTCACAGACCTTGAAACGCCAAGCTCCATGAGTGGATTTATTATTTCTAAACAGCCACCCCAAATCTATTTCTGAGGTTTTTAAACTCTGTACAAATTGTCTACTTCACAAAATTGATATTTTATGATTTATGTGATACTTTTGTGAAACTTACTATTGTCATGTCCACCATTCTAAGATTTGTCAAGTTTTACTTTAGCTAAACATAAAAATTACGGGTCACTGAAATTTAAGCTATTAAAAAAATAATATTTCAAAGAAAAACAAAATACTTGTAAAGCTCTTAGTTGTTTTTTGGTCCTTGTTTTCCATGAAAATACACAGAGATGACTGATTCCATTATCTTTCTACTGATAAAAGTGGAACCTCCCCTCAGCTATTGTTATTGCTGAGAAAAACACAACATACCCTGCAGTGTTAAAATAATTTAAAACCACAAAACTTAAAAATGACAAGTAGTATTTTCTTATAATGGCCTGAAGTGAATGCTGTGCCTTTGGTCCAAGGAAAGTTTCTCGTGTTTTAATTACACCAGGCAGAATTTAACTATAGGAGTTATTGTTAAAAGCCCATGATGAAACTTCTCACCCTGCGCTTGGTTTCAGTATTAGTGGTTTGGGACATTTTTCTGAAAGTAGTAATTCAGGAGAAAACACTTTTATCAAAACACAATGGCACAGAATATGAAAGGAAGTTCTGCAAGGACCAAAAGAGAGGAATAAAAGAAAGCACAAGCCCCACCTGCGCAGCCTGGGCACCACATGCAAACAGCATTCATAAGTAAGATACAGGACAGCGAGACGATGTGCCAGTCTGCTGGGCGTGCCCCCACCACGTACTCTGACTTTAAAGGAATACATAAAATATAGGCCCCGTGGCTCTGCAGTAACATATTTTTAACAGTTAGTTCTTAAATTAAACCATTCTTGAGTACCCACATTTAATTACTGGTGGGTGTTTTTAATATCTGAGCTCCCCCAATGAACCAAGGACTCAAATCACATTGTTCCCCTTTACTAAATGCCTTGCTTTCCCACGTTAAATTATTAACCAGGAAATGGAAAGTACAAAGGCCAAACCCTTTCGGTATGTGGAAAAGCGAGACCAGGAGACAGCAGCTGGGAAGAAACAAGGCCGCGCGCGCGGATCTGGCCTCCAGCAGTGTCATGAGGGCGCCGGGCACGGGGGCCAACTGCAGTCTCAGCCTCCTCCCTCGGCACCTCCCTCCGCCTAGGTTTGGACTCAGGTGTTAGAAAGTAAGGATTTAAGGAAAACATTTATTTAAAAAAAAAAACCCACAGATGTAATTTAATAATTAAAGCCACACACAATTAGGACTGACAAGCTCTGGCTAGCAGTATACAGACTATATGGCTTCCAGAAAAAGATTAAGAAAGAAAATGAAAAAACAAGCCCCTCACATTGTTTACCAACGTACACACCTAGTCACCAGGAGATTCCACTGACTGATCATGTCCTGCGTCAGTGTGTGATTCTTAATGTCAAGGCCAAGGAACTATCTATCCTCTTATGGCCTAATCCTGTAGAAGGAAGATGTACAAGGCAAATCCCTCCCCCATATTCAACACACACACATAAATAATGTTTATGTATTACTTCTCCCAAATCCTTAATACTCGGGTATTAGATAGTTTTAATGAGTGCTTTCTCCCAGGAATATCTATGCTTTCAAAATAAACATAACAATTCATAGCTACTTAGCCTCTTTTATGCTTTTCCAGAAAAGCTGGTAGTTCTATTTCTATATCATCAGGTGAAGCAATTATTAAGTCAGTTTTCCAAATTCACATATCAATTTCAGGACTAATTGTTTAAACAACTAAAACTGATTATGTTATTCATTTATTGTAAATACTCTTCTAGAAGCCAATGCCAACTACATGATTTTTTTCTCAATGTTAAGAGGATATTTTACTTTTATGAAAGAAATCAGGAAGCATTTTTAATATAATCTTTACAGGGAAATATGTAAACCCTGATGACTTAACTGAGATACAAAGTGGAATCTCATCCATGAAAGACTATCATGTATGGCTGCTATTTTCCTGTACATAAATAAAAATGCAAGTACTTAAGTACCCTTTAAAACCTTCTGATTGCATCTTAAACTGTTTTCTTTTCACTTTTGCTGCTTATCAACAGAGGTTTCTATCCGTGTTCTAAGAAAATTCATGCATCCTACCAATTCATCCACAAGTTATCCTGAGACTGAACATATGAGGAAATATTTACATAGCTTTGATTTGTGCTTTAATGTCACAAAATAAAGATGAAAAACTTTAAACTGTGATCCTAAATTTTATTTACCAAGGAAGTACTCTAGTACTGCAAAGATTACAAAATTACCCTTTCCTTAACCCTCCTTCCCAATTAGACATTTATTACAGAAATCATGCAAAAAGTTTGTTATTGGAAGACTATTTTGTGGCATGAATTCTCCAAGGATACTTCAAGCACAGAGTACTAGAAAGTTAATAGCAACTTTAAGTAAAATACTTCCCAAAACACTGACTTTGCAAAATAACAGAATGAATCTGGCCTTACTTCTGTTTCTGTCCCAGATGATTTGGGAGGGGAGGGTGCACAGAAGTATTGTCACTAACCTAATTCAGATGTGAAGCAGGTAGACAAAGGATGCACCAAATAGATTTTGCTGTTTTGTGGGAGTCATATGGGTTAAGAAAGAACTGCAGAGTGTGATTGTGCTGTTAGCCATCGTTCTGAAAGGGGAAGTGTGAGACCAGCATGTCCCACTGAGACAGACACAGCCCTTACCATGTCTCCAGGCTTGACAGAGACTGCTACCACCACTCCGGGCATCGGTGAACGCAGAATGCTGCTTGTGTCCTCAGCCACTTTCTCCAGCATAAATTCATTCAATTGTGCAGCGAGTTTGGTTAAGACACGCACGTTATACTTAGAGGAAAAAAAAAAAAAAATCATAAATGATTTTAAATGATGACCTTTTCCTCAACAGTAGCATTCACTCAAAATCAGTTTTTAGCTTTTAAATTGAAATTACAATAACATCCTTAAAGGTCATATGGTTTTTAATTATTGTGACACAATATCAAAATATATTTGTTTCTGGCATATATTGTGAGATAGTTATTTAAGAAATTTCTTGAAATAAGAACTATTTCAGTTCTTAATGATAAATAATAACCATCCTGTATCTTTAAGAAAATCATCTGAAAACTATATAAAGAATTTTATTTGTATTCCCTTCACTGCTTACAAATTTATCCCAGTGCAGGCAAATCCCGTGAGCTGCTCAGCCAGAGGGATTGAGGCAGTGACACCTTGATCATGCACCAGTAGATGGCAGCAGATTGCTGTCGCAGACTTCCCACACCCCTCCAGAGAGCTGCTGTACTAGGTATCAATAAGTTAAGACAAAGGGGTTCACTGTTCATTTTAGGCAAAACAATATAAAAAATTTAATTTTTTTCAGTGACATACAATATTGTATTCATAGTAGAAAAAGTGAGCTTTTCTTTTTAGGCACATTATGCAGTCTGAAGTAGCAAGATGGTTAGGGTAAAGATGAAAGATAATGAGAATATCTTCTGCACTGAGAGACAATAACATCATGATTTTAAAAACATTGAGATAAAAAGATATTCACAGCCAAGTATTTTTGTGGCACCTTCTGTAGGTGGCTCTCAAACAATTAGGGGCAAATTTAAGGCAGTTCAGTGAAACAACATTTCTAATAAAGAGAATTTCTGCCATCTTTGTGAGCAAATCTGTGAGGCACAATTTGGTCTATCCAAATAGAAACAAGATAAAATGGTTTGAGGAAGCACGGCTGGGTGAAGTTGGAACCGCCACCTGAAGATTTCTGCATCCCTACCAGGTCAGATTTCTCGTGGATGAGAAAGAGGCAGCATCGAGGCAGCTCCATTTTGGGGAAAAGCTGCTGAAACTCAAAGCCTCCTGTGGGCATCATAGTGGCAGGGAGGCACAAACAAAACATAATTCACCCTTCAATTCCGAGGGGATGGTAGAAATCCGTAAGTGCGCTCTTCACGGGGCCTATTGAAAAGGGGCGGGGGAGGGCCCCAAGGAAGAGCTTTGATGGCCCTGGTTCCAAGTGGATTTGCGACACTGTGACAGGCTGAATAATAACATCTTTTGCATGTTTCTTTACTCCTGAGTGTGTGTTTTGCAATCAAGACATACAAGCGTCTGCCAGTTTCTGAAGGATATGATCCTTAAGTGAAATTACAGTGCAAATAAAAGCTTTTTGCTTCTATTAAAATTCATCTGAGTCATAAGTGGCGACGGAAAAAAGCGAGGAGAGTGCATGCTGCTGTCAGTCTAATAAACGTTCTGGGCAGAGGACTATTTATCGACGATGAATTGTACCTCAAAGTCCTTCATTAAATCAATGGGGGGGGAGATGGAGGGGACAGGGGAGAATATAATTGGACCAAATTGCACAGTTTTAGCATCTATGCTCTGTCTGCCTTGGAAAAGGAAATCCAACATCACTCGAGGCATCCGAGTCAACAAAAAAGTTACTTTCCTAGGTGGCATCACCCTGGGCCGTGCCTTCTGTGTGACTGATCCGCATTGTGCCCACTCGGTCCATTTTCAGAATAGCATACAGATCCATGTTTTTCTTGTGTTTTGTACAATTTCACTTCAAAGTGTGAGCCCTAAATTCAGGAAAAGTATCTTTATACATTAAGAAAAATATGGTTTCCCACATTTCACCACAGTGGATACACTTAACTAATTTCGGCAATATCACAAATAAGCCTTCACACAAATAAAGTGCTAAGATTGTACTTAGCTCCATTTCTCCCCAGAAATTACAAGATCTTGACTAAAACTGGATCCTTTTACTATTTTTATAATTTTCATATCTTTTGATTCCTTTCTCTGTAGGACTCCTGCTTTGCTTGGAAAGAGATGTAAAAGAGTCAAAAACTCAATGCCTTTAGATGCAGTCTTTGTTATTGATGAGATGTTCCTTTTCCTTTTGTATTTGTTTATTGTTCTTAAATCTGTTTGGGGGATAAGCGACTTATTGTAATCACAAGTAAAAAATAACAACAGAGTAAACTCCTCTGGAGAGACCTTGTTGCAAATAGTTGGCTTAGACATGACCTTTCTGAAATAAAAAGAGGAGGCAGAGAGAGGTTCTCTTTTTAAGATTACCTTTGATGTTGTCCTGACCCCGTCAGCATACCACACAAACACGCCTTCTTAAAACAACCTCTTGGCTTGCCCGTGCTGCGGCGCACGGGGCGCGTGCCGGGATGTGGCCCAAGCAGGGTGCAGCATATGGGCCCATCAGAATGAATTGCCTGGTGAGAACCGTAAAAGCTTTTTGATGCCCCAGAAAAGAAGTCATTTAAGAACGTACGCCAGGGCTTTCAGAGCTTATGATCAAAACTGCTATTTATTGGCTTCTCTGGATTCTTTGGGGCACAGGGCAGCCAACTATTTGAGAGATTTCAGAAAAGCACCCCTACCAGGATCTTAGGGGCCAAGTTCGGTTTTATGATGGGCATTTAAATATTCCTCATAGGTTGTGCAAACCTCCCTGGAGAATTCTGATTGTAAGTGTTGTTGTTTTCAAGCAGACAAACCACGAAGTTGATGTTCTTGGGGTGGGAGTTCAAGATTTTAAAGTCTAGCTGACAGGACAGAGTAGCATGATCCCAGACGCAGCCAGAAGGTTTTTGCCCCGCTTAGGTGGGTCAGGAGACTTGGGCTTGAGTGATGAAAAGCTGCTTGTTGGTGAGGCTGGGCTGCCACAGAGCTGGAAGTTGATTAGCTCTGGGTTGGTCAGTACGTGGAACTTCACTCTGCTGGATTTAGGGTGTTCGCCAAACCACAGTCAAATGAATAAAAAGTTCCTGAAAACCACCTCCCCATGTAAGTTAGAACAGAGAACAGGTGCTCTCTGGGTTTGGCCTGGTCAGGCTCCTCAAGCCACACATGACAATCAATAATGGGAGGGAACAAGGTGTTACCTAATGACACAATTACTGTAAAGTGGCCCCAGTCCAGGTCTCTAAGCAAATTAATTTTATGGTGCCTACAATGTGAAACCATGTCTAACAAGAAAATTTCTCCCCAAAGTTTAAAAGAAAGAAAGAAAAAGAATCGCAGCAGACATGAAAGGATCAGGAAGAAAGCCGCAAGAGATGGACAATTACAAGGAACACCAGTGGGATTGTTTTTAAAATTAACACACAGCTCTCACATGGAACCTGATGTGGCGAGAATGCCACTGCTGGGGGAGAAGGGGAGGCCAGTCACGGTTTGGGAGGGATGGGTGCTTTTTAACTAGACTTAGTCAACAAAAGCATCCTGCAAATGGGCACGTCTACAGCTACAGCTCAGTGCCCCAGAGACGGTGAAGAATCACCCACTGTGAGACACACTCCTCTTGGGTGGGTACGTGAAACACCATCCTGCTGGTTTCTGTATTCGGTTAGTACAGGCACCTCCTTATGGAGTTTAAATCCATGTAGGTCCTTCCAAGGCTTCAAGGCATACCAGCGATTTTCCAGACCCTGTGTGCCAACGCGCTGGTGTGATTCCAAGGTCTACGTACTGGCTGAGGACTTCCAGTTTGCCTTACAGAGTTTTTCAGTTGTGATTTCAGAGCCTCTAGTGTGGTTCCTCTTCAGGTGGGCTCAGCTTCAGTTTCCATCTCTAAGTCTTTCCTCCAGAAACAATTAGGATACGTACAGTTGACCAACTGTGAATGTCTTTTCATGTCAACTGTTGGCCTTCTGAGTCAACACCAAGTCAAGGGCAAAGGCCAATCCTTGATTGTAAATCATTTTACATCAGCTATCTCCACATCCTGAAGCACTGGCCAAATACCGTACAACTACCCTCAGTAAATGAGGTGGCAGATACATTTCTTCAAAGATGAGGTTCTCTTCCTATTCCAGGTTTTACACCCTCTGGCCTCAAAGGTCTTGAACATTAAGCTGTGTTTTCATTTCCACAGTGTGGCAGTGAGAACTACACTCAATATTCCCCTACAGGTCTCCTTTCCTAACTCAGAGCTGGAGAAAAATGGTCAACATTTTTAAAGTGATAGAAATGACGAGCCACACAAACGATATATCGTTAAAAACATCAGTATGTCAGAAAAGCAGAGAAAAACGAAATATAAATGAGAACACTTAGGTACAATGGGAATTGGAATTCAACCATGTTTTCCTTTCCTAAATTCTTTGTGGAATACACGGTTATCACTTGAGGAAAAAGACAGCAAGGTTCAAAGCCATGCAAAATACGTTACCTTCAACTCCCGCACAGGGCCTAAGGGCCCAATATCCTAAAATGACAACAAACCCCCAAAAATCTCCAAGACACAATACTAGAAACACAGAATTGGAGCCTGTGGATGTCCTTCTCCTGGAGGTACAACCCAGGCGAAGAAGGTGACATGAACAGGCAGCAGTTAAAGAGCCTCACACAGCCACAGTGGCTGGAGCAGCCGGCTCACATAATGCTGTGACAACTCCATCAGCGCAGTCTCAAGGTAGCTGTCAATCAGGATGCATCATTTAATCCAACAGCACTCGGAGGACTTTCTCCTACAACCCACATGACAGCATATCTACAGCTCTATTTATATCAGCGCCCAGTTGTGTTTACAATGTTGTTGTAATTAGAAAAGACGCAACAGGCAGCAATATTATTGAGATTTCCATTTTGCAGTATTGCCCTGTAAAGTGTGATCTTGCTTCACAGAGTCATGCTAAATGACAAAAGGCTATTTTCTTCAATCTCCCAGCTCAGACAGCACTTCATTTGCAGCTATCTATAATTAGATTAATGGTGTAGTGCTGTACAAAGCCGGCCCACTTCACATCAGATAGCATATGAATTAGGACAAACACTTATTTCAATTCCAGGCAGAGAAAGCAATGACTGGGGTATTTAGCATACCCTTTATGGTGGAATGAGATGTTAATTGTGTACCATTACCTCTAAACTGCTTGCTTGTTGTATAAATCACTGTGCTAATTGATGCAGAGATAGAAATGTAGCCACAGGCAAGAAAGCAAAGGAATGAGAGCTGAAGATGGTGGATAAAGGATTATCGAGTAAAACCATATGGAGACGAGGTTCCTTTGAAACCTTTGCTTTCTGCCCAAGAGCAGGATCTCTTCAAGCACAGCACAACTCTGGTACTAGGGGAAAAAATTTTAATTTTTTACATTTCTTTTTAAAAACACAAATTCCTTTTAAAAGTTCTGCCTGCCAGAAATCCAAATAATAGGTATGTGGAATTAATCTGAATATACATTTATAAAAACATGGAATGTGTAGTTTTCAAATAGTCAGAACTCCTTATCTGGGTTTTTGGCTCATGGGTTAATAAGTAACACTTGTAAACTACCTGAAGCAGATGTTTCTGACCCATCCACAGGGCAAAAGTAAATTCTTTCCCAAGACTTGAAGTTGTTCTTTTAGACTTAAAAAAAAAAAAAACAACTATTCTGGTTTAGATTTGTTATAGACTCTAATTATGCAGAAACATTTATTCAGGATGTGAATCCAACAGGACAGAATCATTTGCATCTGCCATTGAAACAATGGCGATTTTAACACCATCGCCAAAACACTAAAATCTGACTCTCCCAGTTGATGATTTCATATCAATAGAAGGAACTAGAAAGAAGATTTGTTGTTTTTCTAAAACTAGCAAAAAATAAACAAAAGCATGTAGTAATTTAAAAGCTTCAGGTTTTTTTTTTTAAATCTCCAAATGCTACTCTTCTTTTTAAAATGTCCTATTCTGCACTCAACAGCTCTTATTAGGGTAAAAATGAGTGTCTCAAAAGTACAAATATAGAAACCAAATGCTATACCCACAAGTCAAACCATTAGTGATCCACAGATAAACATGCCCTTGGGAAGTTCATAAATCAAGTGCATGTGTTCTGGGTATGTGTTCACAATTTTTTTAATAGCAAGGCAACACTAAGGCGCAAATTACTGCTGTGCACTTTTTCACAAATTCAGCTGCTTAGTAATTAGCACTGTTATAACAAAATTTTACACAGAGAACAAATGCAGTAGGTCAGTTAACAGTTCAAATTCTCAACTTCACAGTAACAGTTAACATACCCATCTATTGCAAGTGCACATTGGAGAAATACTGTGTATAGCTCAGCCTTGTGAAATATGAATGCCATATTAACTTGCAAGAAAACAAAAACAATGTTCCAAAAACCTAGGGTGTCTGGTTCAAGTTATCACCACTGAAACTTGGAGAGGGCTACAGTTGTTACCTTTCACCATACAGAGTGGTCCTTATATATCTGGCTGCTGAACTGAGGGACACCTGTATTGCAACTTCAAGTTCCACAGTTTAAGGTTTGGGTCATTATGGTAAATATTAAAAAACAAAACAAAACAAAACACACACACACAAAGAAACATCAGGGGCCCTTGAAATAGAAACCAAAGTTGGCAAAATGAATAGTGTGAACTACCCTGAAAGGACCCCTCCCAAGCAATGCAGCAAGGTGACACAAATGGAAATGCACTGAAGGAAAGATCTGGAAGCAGTGTAAGAGCCTGTTCCCATCATTAATCACTTGTTCAGACCATTTAAACTAGAGCCTGACAGCCCGCAGTCAGCGCCAACACGCGTCAGCGATGCTGGTGTTAACAGGAGAAAATATATGGTTTCTGATATTGCGTCTAGTTCCTCAGCATTTGCTCCAATTGGAAAAGGCAGTTAAACACAAAGTAAATCATTCAGAGAGCCTGGCTGTTTAGTGCCATACAACTGATAACGTCCACACGCTGCAGTGACATAATGTATCACTTTCAACACTCGTCCACTGACACTTATGAATCAATTTATATTCAGGGTTTCATTTTGTTACTGGTAAGTTGGTTCTTTTTTTTTTTT
>VBSM01000605.1:13018130-13091868 GCA_008086735.1 Cheirogaleus medius
TTACACAAACAGAGGTAGGAAGAAAATTCCAAAAAAACAAAAGAAAAAAAAATGAAGGCCATTCAGCAACTCATTTTTCAAACTTCTTGCTAAAAAAGGGAAGGTTTCCTTAGAGAAAAAGAGCTTATACCAAAGCTTATATCAAGGCTAATGTCAAAAACATTGAAGGAATGAGTGAGTTAGTAAGTTTGTATGTATCTCTGGCTTGTTCCAAATGACAAGCTCCTCTGAAGAGAAAAACCCAGGATGTCCGTCAATAAGTCTTTTTTACTGTTTTTGCTTTTGTAATCAGAAACACAAAGCTCCTTCCAGTTCGACTGTCGTAAGATAAGCAACTTTTTTTGAACGATAGTGCCAAAAATTAAATTGAAAATTAAACATTAGACCCAGTGCTCAGTAACAGAATTTATTTCCTTCACTGTGCTCCACTGAGGTCACTTTCCTTGTAATTTGAATCAGTTGTATCTTGAGATAGACCCAAAACTGATGGAGAAGAAAAAGAGCTACACAGCACAGGAGGCCAGCCCCATTCCTAGTCTCCTACAGCTCATGAGGCCGCCTCTGCTGGGCAGGAGGACACTGGCAAGTCCACAGCACGTTCCCAAGGAGCACGTCTGTTAATGCCAGTGGCCTCGCTGGAGCTCAGCACTGTGGTGCCACCGTGTGCAGGTGCGACCATGACAAAGGAGGCCCGGCCTCCGCTTAGCCCAGGTGCCCACAAGCTGTCTAACAAGTAGGTGCGTCTGCCGCAAAGGCAATTTGCTGGAATAAGTGGCACTTTCACATCCACAAAGGCAAGTCCGCTTACAATGAACTGAACAGAACTCACAAAATAGAACATGTGCGTTCTGTTTGATCAGGAGCCTCCGTGACACATTATGACTATAATGAGTCATTTTTTTCTTTTTACACAAGAAAAATATTATAGATCTTTGAAAGCCTTGTACTCAATTATGTAACAATACCAACATCTGTTAACGGTACAGGCTGTTTCTATTCTGCATCCTGAATTGTTTTATGTAATTACAAGTTTATAAGGTATTTGGTAAACCAGTAAGAAAGTACCTTTTTAAAGCACTATATAATTTGGGGTACAATGAAGTGTTCTCTTGAAAATCTATAATTAGGGCAGCATCAGCTTACAGAAAAGTACAGGAAATGTTATAAAAACACAATTATGTAAATAAGCACCGAGGTAAGGAAGTGTACCATTTTGCTATGGTCACCACCCCTCTTTTCTTCCTCTTCTATTTGAATTATTCTTTGCTCATCTCAAGTTAAAGTCATGCTGTCACAGGGTGCAGAACAAATGAACTTTGGGGAAAAAGGATGGGGAGCTTGGCCTTCCCTTGTAAGTTCTTCAGTCCCCCTGGAGTTGAAACACCAGAGGCCTGGGAAGTGTGCCAAATGCTAGGGCCTTCAGCAACGTTCTTGCCTTTCTGGGTTTGTTAAATAATAAAATATTTTTATTATTATGAATTCACTGAAGAAACTCAAAATTGAATATGTCAAAACGTTGACTTGTACTGCACAGAAATTCAGAAACTGAAATACATAAAGACAAGGTAAACAAAACTAGAGATGGTTGTGATTCTGTGTAGTAAACTGTTGGCCAAGAAAATCAAAGCAGAAAACAACCCAACAACTCTTCACATATTCGTTCAAAGTAGTAGGAATGATCTCTAGTAGGGGATAGCTGGGGAATTTTAGTTTACAATTCTGACATATCTTAGACATTTAACCTGAGCCACAAGATAGAAAAGATGATGCTGAAGGTTGACAAGCCCTGGAAAGCCACATGATCAATCTGGAGAAAGGAGATGTGGCCCCATACTGGAGGCATTACAGTGTGAAAACCCAAGTCTTTGAAGCCAACCAACCTGAGTTTGACATCCCAACAAGATGTCACATATGGCCAAGTAACCTCCTTCTCAGAACAAATTTCATCTCTAAAATCAAGAGATGTTTTGAATGATTGTTTGGGGGATTACATTTAGAAAGATGTGCAACGCACCTAGCAAGTGCCTACTCACCAAATATTATTTCTGTCCAAACAGGTGTTTCCTTTCCAAACATCTCTGACTGTGGATTTTTTTTACATTGCATATTATAGGACGTTTTGGATTAACAACTTCTAATTGTTATAGTTCTAGCTCTAAGGCTCCACATTTGAGAGCAAATAGATTAAATTCTTCAAGCACCACATCCAGCTTTAAGATCAAAGAAAGGAAATTGGTTCTAATATTAAGAGAGCTTCTAGATCAGGCAGTGAGAGACCCTATGGTTGTCTCTTCCTTAGACCTTTACAGAAGCACATAGAGAATTAGAGAAATGGTTTAGTGCATTTGTTCAAAAATCATTTATGAAGTGTATCTGGGCAATATAAGAATATAAAATAAATATAAAAAAATGGCTTCTGACATCAAATACCATAATCTGGCAATAAAGAAAAGACATTCATGAATGATACAATATCAATATATATGAGTATACTAAGAATGTGACCAATATGGGGTAGACTTTTTTATTTTAGCCCCTTTCTTAAAGAAAACCTCCTGGTTTGGGGGGCAGTAGAAAGCAGTGATTTAACCTTTAGTATCTGGAGTCAGACTCCTAGGCTTGCCGTGTAACTCCACCCGTAGAAGTTTGGGAAAGTTATTTAAGATTTCTATGTCCCAGATTCCTTACTTACAAACTGTGGATCATAATAGCACCTACTTCAACAGGCTCTGTGAGGATAAGAAGGACCCTCAGAACACAGGAATGCCATTTAAGTATTTAATAGCCATCATTACTACTGTTTTTGCTGTTGTTATTATTAATATATGCCTACAGATAGAGGGGAAATTAAGTGAAAATTTGGACACTAGAATTCTTGGGCATAGTCCCTGAGAAGACAATGCACGCTGCTTTGGGTAGGTCTAATATTTATCAAAACCCAAGGACCTTAATCGCTCCCTCACTATCAACTACACGCAGACACATACCTTAATGCTTCCTGCTGATTCTCTTCATTTGGAATCTCCTCTGATAATATTTTTAGCCTAATGATTTGGCTTTCTACCCGATTCTCATATGAACATTCTGACTGAGAACTTGCCCTGTCTATGCTGATCTGACTATAATAATCTTTCCGCAGACTTTATGACTATGTTTCTAATTTCTCATGGCAGGAGAATTCATATTTGAAGAACTCGAGCTTTTATGAGAAAAAGAAAATTGGGGGACTGAGTTTTTCCAGTGAGCCTTGAAAGCTCTTATAAAATTTAAAATGTATTTTATGGAGTTAAAAATAGTTATAGGCTTGTAGTAACAAGTCCTACATTAAAGAGGTGTACAAAACAAGTTGCTAATCTCCCCACCTCATCCAATCCCACTCCTCTGCGGTAATGTTAATTTTTATCTTATATCTTTTACTCACACAAATCTATCCAAACATAAAAATATATATCTATTCCTACAAATACTTTTACACTGGGTAAAATAAAGATAGCTTTAGAGAAATTGCCATTCAACATCCTTGACTCACTATAAACTTTTAAACACCAGGATGTTTAAGACAGAAAGAACTTTGAGTAAATTATTTTTCTTACATGCTGAGCTCACTGTAAGCAGAGGGGAAGTCCCAGCCTCCTACATAGCCTCTGCCCACAACGACTCCGGGACGTAGCACAGTGGCCTCAACTGGCCCTGAGTCTCTTACCAAAGATCCAGCTCCCTCCTCTTGAGGTTCAGTTGTAAATACAGCTTTAAGGCCCTGGGTCAGCTTGGCCTCAGCTTCCACTGCCCTTCCCAAGGCTGCAATGCAAATTCATGTCCCCTGCCATCTGCTCTATATCCCTCTCTTCCCAACTTTGTTTCCTTTCTTCCTAATTATCCCCAACAGCATGACTTGTTATCTGCATACAACAGATAACTCTGCCCAGCTGCAAAGACACCACTAGAATTTCCTCTAAACCTTTGTCCTTTACCCTCAGGAGAGTGTATATCTCACATCTTAATATTCATACCAATCAATGGAAAGCTGTCCTACCTTTGTCAATTTTAACCACTTGGTGATTTGAGGGACAGAGATGCCAAAAGCGTTAGTTACAAAAGTTAGGGCCGATTCTCTATGGACTAATTTGTAAGTTATAGCTGTTTAATCAAAATGAAAAAATGCCTATCTACCCTTTTACCATTACAATGAAAAAATGCTACATAAGGTAAGAGTAAAGAACATTTCCCTTGCATCTAAATCCAGAGACCGGGAGTGCTAAATATCAGCCCTTCTGTGCTGTCCCAAAAGCCTTTCCTCTGGGTTGAAAGCACACAGTAGGCAGAGCCCAGGCAAGGTGGGGACGATAGGGAACATCCACTGTGACATCTGCCTTGTGAATTCACCCGGATCAGGGGCTGGGCCTCCTTTTCAGAGGCTTAGAAATCAGACTTCCTATATCTACTCAGAGAGGACCATTCTCAGCTACATGGATTTGCTCTTGTCAAGTTGTCAAGATACAGATGTGTAAACCATCCTATGAATATACTATCATATATAGATTTGTATAGAGAGCTGGCACATTCCCTAACTGTAGTGTGGACACATAAGTTATAGTCGGTGGTTGTTCAATAAATATGGACTCAGCAGAAGAGGCATCAGCCGATCTTAAGAAGTCTCTCCACTAAGATAGCATAGCAGTGGTTCTTAAAACAAGGTGCATTGAAAGTCACCTGGAAGGCTTGTTAAAACACAGACTGCTGGGCCCCCCTCCAGAGTTTCTGATTGAGGTGTGGGTTGGGGTCTGCATTTCTAACAAGTTCCCCGGAGATGCTGACGCAGCTGGTCTCGGGACCACACTGTGAGTAGACACAGGGCCTCTCCACTACTGGAACAGCCTTTCCCACAGGGATTTAGCTCATATCCATGGAGAAGCCATTCTCTCCCTAGACTCGCTGACAAGACACTTAAAACTGCTTCTCTGACTCTTGTTCTAGGTAGAAAAATTTCCGAGTGACACATTTTTTATTAATATATGATAATCACTGATAAAACTAGGAAGTTATGAGTATAGGTCTGGTTCTTTATAAAACCGGGGTTCAGATCTTGACTATGTGTGGTCTACAGTATGTTACTTCACTTTCTAAGCCTCAGCTCTGTCATCTATTAAATGGGGGAGAATACTGCTTGTCTTGTAGATCTTTTTAAATTTTTAAAAATTGTGGATAAAGGCCAAGTGGGGTGGCTCATGCCTGTAATCCTAGCACTCTGAGAGGCTGAGGCAGGAGGATGACTTGAGGTCGGGATTTTGACACCAGCCTGAGCAAGAGCAAGACCCCGTCTCTACAAAAAATAGAAAAATTAGCTGGGCATTATGGTGTGTGCCTGTAGTCCCAGCTACTCAGGAGGCGGAGGCAGGAGGATCGCTTGAGCACAGGAGTTGGAGACTGCAGTGAGCTATGATGATGCCACTGCACTGTAGCTGGGGTGACAGAGTGAGCCCCTATCTCAAAAAAATGTGGATAAAAACCTATAGAACTACTTTAAGATTTGAATGAGACAGTACATGTACACTGCCTGGCACAATGCCCAGCACACAAGTGCATAGTAAATGGCAACTGTTACCATGGCCCTTGTTAATGGACTGATTTGTGTCTCCCCACAAAATGCACATGGTGGAGCCCTAAGTCCTATGTTACTATATTTGGAGAAAGGGTCTATAAGGAATTAATCCAGGTTTAATGAGGACATAAGGGTAGGGCCCAATCCAAAATGACCAGTGTCCTTACAAGGAGAGGAAAAGATACTAGGAGTGCACACACACAGAGAAAAAGCCATGTGAGGACACAGAGAGAGGGCAGCCATCTTTAAGCCAAGGAGCGAGCCAGGAGAAACCTAACCCTGCCGGCACCCTCATCTTGGACTCCCAGCCTCCAGAACTGTGAGAAAATTAATTTCTGTAGTTTAAGCTATCCAGTCTGAGGTATTTTGTTATGGGAGCCTGAGGTGACAAAGACAACCAACCCTGCTCACAAAGGAACATCTTTAATGTATCTTTTGCATATATTCAGTCTTGCTTATTTGATGTCTTAAGGTTTTTGTAGTGTTTGGTGTCTATAGTTACTATCCCATTAATTTGTCTTTGACCTCAGTGACGCTGTCCCTCACTTAGATCATATACATTATTAGAAAGGTGACATTAGGGAAAAGAACCTGTTAATATAGACTGAATGCCTGTCCAGCAAATAAGTAACCTTAACCTTCTGAGATTGGAGATTACCACTGTGCTCAAAGTGTCTTCTGGGAAGAGACATTCTCTTTAAATATTTACAGATTTTAGATGTGCTGAAACCAGCATAACTGCCTAGCATTTGGGCAACTGAGAGACTGTTCCTTTGATCTCCTGGTTTATTAAAAACTATGGGGAAGCTAAAAAGTCCTAAAAATTTGGCAAGGTAACTTCAAATTGAATGCACATGTTATTATACAAACTTATTAAGTATAAATTCCTTGGAAAAAAACTTTAATATTGAAAAAATTGGCCAGGCACAATGGCTCACGCCTGTAATCTTAGCACTCTGGGAGGCCCAGGTGGGTGGATCGCTCAAGGTCAGGAGTTCGAAACCAGCCTGAGAAAGAGGGAGACCCCGTCTCTACTAAAAATAGAAAGAAATTAATTGGCCAACTAAAAATATACAGAAAAAATTAGCCGGGCATGGTGGCGCATGCCTGTAGTCCCAGACACTTGGGAGGCTGAGGCAGAAGGATTGCTTGAGCCCAGGACTTTGAGGTTGCTCTGAGCTAGGCTGATGCCATGGCACTCTAGCCAGGGCAACAGAGTGAGACTGTCTCAAAAAAAAAAAATTATAAATTTTTAAATGAATTAATTTAAATTATAAAAAAAATTATAAACTCTCCTAAAGGAGAGTTATGGTCTCCACAAATGATCAAATGTAAGCACTAGATCACTATTGCCCTTGGCCTGGTGTCTGCAAGAGGAAATTGGACACTGAAAAAGTTTAACTTTCATTTGACTTTCAATCTTACTACAGTCTTACTAGAATACTGGTGAGTCTGGTAACTCCATCCATTTCAAAACTAATCACCTCAACCTGAAGAAGGCTGCAGGAAAAAATGGATTGAACCAGAATTGTTTAGCTCCTTTCCTGCATAGCAGGCTTCCATTCTCGCCCAATTTCTTTTTTCAATTAAACTCACGGGTAGAGGAATCTAAAGATAGATAGCAAATACTGTCTCTCTTATCTTAAAAACAAAATGAATCTGTTATTCCTTCTCCCCAAATGACAGAAGCATAATTTAATCACATTCTCCTTGGAAACTCTATATTAGAGACTCTTAACCTTAGGACAATAAAATCCTAGTGCCTCCAGAAAAAGTCTCAAGCAACCTGTGAATCGGAAACACATGAAATATTTTTTTCTTTTGCTTCTTCTATGTTCTTTTGAAAACTGTCTTCTGTGAAAGAAAAAAACCTTTTTAAAAATATCAAATATAGTTAAGATTTATTTACATTAGGATGTATGACAAAGTTCACATAGGCATTGGTCTTATTTTTGTCACTAGACATAGTGGGACAAATGTGTTTCTTTATGGCAAAGTGCTTTGCAATGAAGCGTGGCTGCGACGTGCACCAATCTATCTTGGAGACACTGGAAACATACTCTTTCTCATGAGAAGGCATGATGTGAAAGGTTGGAACTAAGTTTACTTGTTACTAAGATATTACTTGTTCTAATGTAAGAGTCCGTCTTGAAGCATCTCACAGGCTTGCCTATGACCCTGCCAAATGAAAGAGGCCGACTAGAGCCATGTGGCCTAGAAAGAATGAGGCCTGGACCAGAAGACAATAATTGGAAGAATTTCTCTGTCAAACATTAGAAGTCATCGACATCAGAATTACAAATAGTTTGGTAATCTCTTACATCCTGGGAATGAGCAGACAGACCAATCTCTCTGCCAAACACCCAAATGGAATGACCACGATTTCCCAGGACACAAAACCATCTCTTAGCTTCACCAGTTATGTGAATACTGATACTGACAAAGGAGAAATCTCATTTTCTAAGCCGCTTTTGGGAACAGCAAAGGCTGTGGACATTTAAAAACTAGTGAAAGAATTCTGTGCAACTGCACACCATAATTTTGTGGCTTGGTGAAAAACCTCCACTTGTCACCACAACTCATGGTTTTCCACGAAGACATGAATTGACATCAATGATTTTGCCCACAGTGCTGGTGAAAGCCTTGTCTGCAGTCATTGCCAAGTTCTCAAAACCAGAGAACTGAGGCAATGCCTTGTTAAAAGGTTCTGACATGGCATGGGGGCAGAATACAAATTTTTTCGCTACTATAAAGAAGTACGCTAACATAACGGAGATGAATCACTAAACTACATCCACCCCAGAAAATATCACTCCAAAATAGTTCAATAGGGAGGAGTTAATTTTTAAGCATACTTAAAGAATATGGTTGGTAGTGGAATACTATTCAGCCATAAAAACATGCTATAAGGTGGATGGAACTCAAAAGTATTATTCTAAGAGAAAGATGCCAGACATACAAAAAATCCATTTATATAAAACATCTAGAGTAGGAAACCCAGAGATAGAAAGCAGACTAAATGGTTGTCAGAGGCTGGGGAGGGGAGGAATAGTGAGTGAGTGACTGCTTAATTGGGATGGGATTTCCTTTTAAAGTGATAAAAATGTCTTGGAACTGGACAGAGATGATTGTTACACAACATCGTGAATATACTAGATGCCACTGAATTGTATGTTTTAATGGTTAATTGTACGTTAGGTGAATTTTAACTCAAACAAAAAAATATATTTGGCTGTATGAATGTTGTAAATCTTTCATTTTAAGGCTCTTTGGTCTCTAATATGTATGATTCCAATTTTTGATTTGTGGCGTCTCTGTATCTTCTCCATTAGACAGTACACGAGGGTAGGGATTATGGTGTATGGTACATAGAAGCCATTCAATAACTGTGAATGAAAAAAGAAAAAAAATCTTTTTTGGGGGGGGGGTCAACCCACATATCTCCTCCAAGCAAAATGAGGCAACTGGCAGATAACTATGAAGACTTACAATGCTAAAGAACATGATTCTACAGGCTAGAATTATTAATAAAAGCCCACAAATCTGGCAATTTCTCTTAGGGAGAAATTTACCAGGTCTTGGAAACCTCACTAAATTCTTTTGAAAATTTATTTTTTCCTAGACATCACTGAAATTGAGACCAAGGTTCATAGTCTTTTTCTTGCTGACAGTATCAATAATGGTCACCGGCAAAGATAACCTCACTCGTAGAAGAAGAGGAAATGACTTAGTATAAAAGTAACTTGAAGACTCTTGGAGAATTACAGCAGTTCTTGACACAAGCCTGGAAAAGCCCTGGCAGCTCTGATTGTATCTGCTACCCTAGGCCCTGGTAAGTCGGTACTTGTTGCCACTAAAATAAAAATAATTAAATTGGCTGGGTGTGAAAGAGGATGGAAAGGCTGTACTGCTTTACCATCCTAAACACCCTCCCCGTTTTCCTTCATGTGGCTGACTCAGAATAATTCCGTAAGTCACAGCGGAGATGTCATCAACTCTGGAAGCCTTCCCTGAGCTCCTGGGTTGGGTGACGTCCACTTACTGGCTCCCAGGGCACCCTGGCTCTCTGTTTAACACTCACCGTATTATTATATATGCAAATTATCAGTTTCAGTGTCTATTTCCTTTACCAAACAAATGGAAAAAGTAGTAACTTTATAGTGGAGAAACCTAACAAACACCACCATAGCCAAATAATCAAATTAATGTCATCAGTGATGGGACAAATAGAAACATGAGCTTCCTGGAATGAGGAGGACACAACATCACTGCTGTTGCATTCCTGCCAAAAATATATAATAATCTGGGTATGGGGAAACACGAGACAAACCCAAACTGAGGGCCTCTTGACAAAATAAATGGTCTGTTTCAAAAATGTCAAGATCATGAAAGACAAACAACTGAGGAACTGATCTACATTAAGGAGACTCAAAGGACATGAAATAAATATAATATGTGATTGTGAATGGATCCTGGACCAGAAGATAGTATTTTTTTTCTTTTGCTGTAATAGCCAGTATTTTTATAGTAGAAAAACTATCAAAATTTGAAAAAAAATTGAGAAGTGGGAAAACTGGCAAAATTTGAAAGGTTTGTAGATTAGACAATAGTACCATGTGAATGTCAATTTTCTAATTTTGATAACTGTACTGCACTGCATTTATATAAGGGAATGTTGTCTTGTATTGAGGAAATACACACTTAAGTATTGTTCGCAACTTGCTGAAATGGTTCAGAAGAAAACAATTATACACACAGAGAAGGAGGGGTTGGGAGTGGGGAAGAGAGGGAAACACAGTAAATCAGCCATGATAAAATGTTAACATTTGGGGAATCTGGGTGAAATTATATGGACATTCTTTGTACTACTTTTTTGCAACTTTTCCTTAAGTCTTGAAGTTATTTCAAAATAAGTTTTAAAATTTACAAAGTATAAAAACCTAAAAAAAAGAGTTTTCCTTTTAGATGAGAAAAGTGTGAGATTAAAAACATGTATGCTATGTTCAGGGTAGCTGAGAAAATCTGCAGTAATTACTTTTAAAATGAAATCAGTGGTTACACAGAGTGCTAATTGGAAGTTGGCACGATTCCAGGTCACTGACACTATCTCCCGAATTAACCCAACAAACTGGACAGCAGAGCGGTAAAAGGTATTTTCTCTGTTGCGTGGTCAAAAATGCTGAGCTATCTACTGGCTTTACAATAAAGATTTTTCTCACAGGCTTTACAAACTAAAAAACCCCCATCTCTGCCTCAAAGGCAACCATCCCACAAATGCCTACAAGCTAACAAAACCGTAAGGGACGTGATGCAGTACCAGTATAACAATTTGTAGTCCCCTGATGCTGTCAGCAGTGGCATCGTCTCCATGGCGCTGGCCATTTCTGAGAGTTGGCATTTTCTATGACAAGAATAAATTAACTGTACCAGCTATAGACGCTATGAGACGAGTAAGAATTTGCTTCTGCAATCAGGAAATGTACAAGTATTTGGAAACATGCACATGAAGAGATAAACTGTGGAACCAGGTATGTGGAGTCTACTGTGAGAATTACAAGGAATGACAGGGAGCTGCTCTGTGTAAACACCTGACGAGCCTCCACGTGGGAAAAGAAATTCATTCCTCACGCCCAGCCAGAGAAGACACGTACAGGAGTGCAGCTCTCAATCCAACTTGGCAGGTGATTTCTAATCGAGCACTCCAACAATACGACAGGTGGCCTTGTGAAGCAGTGAGCCTCTCACCCTGGACATATTCAAGTATACCCAAGATAACTCAAGTACTACCAGAAGCCAAGATTTGATCTAGAAACCTCTAAGGCCCAGTTTCTCAGTGGTGCAACCATGGACAGGTTTCTTAGCAGCACAAAGACCAAATAAATCTTTGTTTTGGGGGCCATCTGTGCACGGTAGGATGGTTAGCAGCACCCCTGGCTTCTACCCAGATACCATAGCATCCCTTTCCCAGTTGTGACAACCAAAAATGTCTCCAGACATTGCCAAATATTCCCTGGGGGGGCCAAAATGTCCCCTAGCTGAGAATTACTGCTTTAAGGTCCCTCCTAACAGCAAATTCTTCTGAGTTTATGTTTTGTGAAAATGAAATGATCCTTGAACAACATAGGGGAGAGGGGCACCAGTCACTCACATGGTTGAAAATCAGTGCATAACTTCTGACCCCACCCTCAAAAAAACTTAACTACTATAATAGCCTACTGTTAACCTGAAGCCTTACCAATAACATAAACAGTTGATTAACACATATTTTGTATGTTATGTTATTACTTAAAGTAAGCTAGGGAAAAGAAAATGTTACTAAGAAAATAAGAAAAAAAATATATTTCCTATTCATTAAGTGGAAGTGGATCATCATAAAGGTCTTCATCTTCACTGTCTTCCTGTGGAGGAGGGAGAGGACAGGTTGGTCTTGCTGTCTTGGGGGTGGCAGAAGAGGAAGAAAATCCACATGTAAGTGGACCTGCCCAGTCTAAACTTATGTTGTTCAAGGGTCAACTATACTATGGAATTTCAGAGCCTAAGGCAGTCAGAAGAGGATTTACGGAGGAGGTAGGAGTTGAGATAAGTCTTGGGATAAAATAAATCTGAATAAGGGTAGAGGAAACAGTGAGGGGAAGGTAGGAAAACACAGACTGTAATAGGATCACTAGGAAGCAGCAAATCAGGCTAGAAGTATTTGTAACGTAACGTGCTAAAGGAATTTCTCATCTAAAGTTAAGATTGCTTATGTTGCCATCTTGACCTACCCACGTCACAGGAGAGTTAATGCTAAGTGCAGCACTGGAAGAGACTACGTCCTGTGAAAACGATGGGGTGCTGGGATGTGAGAATGTGCTCCAGATTATCTACTGTTCCATCTACCAAAAAACTACTGGCTTAAGAGATGAGGGCTTTTTGATGAAAGTTCGAGTTAACCCTAAGAACTGAGCTGCCTCCAAGCACGCTGGCTCTCTTCTTGGTGTGGAGCTCAGATGTACTCAGAAAGCCTCGCCGTTAAGAGGATGTGATGGAATTGTGGAGGCTGTAACAGGGATTCTTTTAGAGGCCTTCCCCTGGTCAGGCACTGGCTGGTGGGGCAACAGGTGGGCAGCTCACACCCCATGTCCACCCAAGAGGCCTCTGAGGGTCAAAGAATGCCAAGCGAGTCCTCAGCTGTGGTCAGAGGTAAAGGGCCGTCCCAGGGCTGATTGGTGCCTTCACTCAACTGCACAAGACTGCAAACGCCCTGCGGCGACACCTGAGGCAGTCTTTCGCTGCTTAGAGAAATAAATGACAGTTCAATGAAGCAGCTACCGAGGAGCAAGGAAAAAACTGCTGGCTTTTTCTGAGACATGCATGGAACCACCTCCTGTCCAAGTAAATGAACCTTTTCTAAGTAATTCTTCCCCTATGTTTCAGAAAACTTCTGAGATGGGACCTCCAGTTGACCTTTGCCCAGGTTCTTTTTGGATCAGAATTCTGCATCACTCTTTACAGTCACCTAATGTTTCCCCTTCATCGTTCAAGGAGGCTCAGAAGTTACTTGAGTCTTCTTTATTTAGACTCATACTCACTAAAATATTTTCATTTTAAAAAATAGAGAAAAAAACCCCAAAATATTTACATTTAGAGGAGATTTAAAATAAAAGCGTTACAAATGCAAATGAGTTTGTACAAACGGAGAGCTTTCAATCTGGGGCCTCCCGCAGAGCCAGCCACTAAATTGCAGCACCTTCTGCCAAGCATCTCACATTAAATGGAAGCGCTTTCTCGAGGGCTAAAAAAAGTTATTAAGAGTGTGAGCTTTGGCCATTATTTCACAATTGAGTTAACCCTTATCCCAAGGGCAACATTTTGCAGCTGTTTGCAGTGAGTCAGTACTTTCTTTTCATTCCTTTCCTTTTTTTCTATTTTCTTCTTTTTTGGTAAATTACCCTTTACATTTTTGCCTGTGACTAGAGGCATAAGAACAAAGTTTGGATCTGCTTTTTTAAAGGGCAGAAATGAAAATGGCAGAGTCACGTGTTCTTTCAAATAAGCAGCAATGCCGCTTCCCGCCATTGAAAAAGCCTTTCACATGGTAGTAAGTGGTTATGCTTATAATTTAGTCTCATACCACACATTTCCCTTCTCTTAGAATTAGCAATATTTGCATTTCAAAAATCTTTGTACAATCTGCACCAAGCATACAAGATAGACCAATTACAAGTGTGCTTATTTCTCATAATGCTTGAAATTGCATAGACGAGTGGTTCTCAAAGCAGGGTCCCCCCACCCAGCAGCAGCAGAACATGTTAGAAATGCAGATTCTCGGGCCCCATCCCAGACCCAGGGAGTCAGGAGTTCTGAGGGTGGGAGCCGGCAGTCTGTGGCATAACTAGCTTTGTGGGGGATTCTGACGCACTCAAGTTTGCAGTGGGCAAGGAGGCTCTGGACCCGGAGCACCTGTGCTTGGTCATTTGAAACCACTCCCTGATCGCTCTCAGTGCCTTCCTTTCTCCATCTTGTAGAAGTGAGATAATGATAGTAACCCACCTCACAGGACTGTTTTGAGGAGCTCCTTAGTGGACACATATGAAATGTTCACAGTGCCTGTGGCTGGTGGCAGGAGCAGGGATGGGCTGCAAACAGGCAGAAAGGAGCTTTTGGGGAGATGGAAATGCTCTAAAACTGGAATGTGGTGATGGCTGCACAACTTTGTAAACTTACCAAAACTCATTGAATTGTAACTTATAAGGGGCAAATGTTATTTCCTGTGAAGTATACCTCAATAAACCTGTTTTAAGAAATATTTAAAATGTTTAGAAAAGTGCCCAGCTCATAGTAATCAGATGTTGGCTCTTTTTGTCCTAAAAAGGAAAACAATCTCCTTCTAACATGTGACACAGGTCTTGTTCTGCCCTGATGGCAAGAATGGAATATATGCTGTGACCTGTTACTGATCCAAAAGTACATTAGGCCCATGGCAACCATTCTTATAATAAAGATTTTACAGATGGAAAATGATATTTCTTAGAGTATAGTAATATGTCAATGGCAAACTGAAATATAACCAATCCAGTGATACTACTCCACAGATACCACTTTTCTTTTAAAAAATGTTACATGTGTATATTTGCCTTGATTGATTGTGAGACAGGGTCTCGCTCTATCACCCAGACTGGAGTGCAGTGGCATGATCACAGCTCACTGCAACCTTTAGCCTTCTAGGCTAAAACTATCCTCCTGGCTCAGCCCCCTGAGTAGCTAGGACTACAGATGCATGCCACCACGCCTGGCTAATTTTTTTTCCCAGGCTGGTCTCAAACTCCTCAGCTCAAGTGATCCTCCCACCTTGCCCTCCCAAAGTGCTGGGATTACAGGCATGAGCCACCATCTCTGGCCCTGATATGTTGGTATTTAATAATTTTGTTGACAATTGACAAATCCGAACTTGCCTTGAGCCATGTGGAAACAGAAATCATTGCAGAATCCTCCTACGCTTTTGCATCCCAGGAAATAGCTAAAGGCAAAGAGCCACCTCCCGGTGGATTTCCACTCTTCCCCATGAATCCATAACTTTTGGCTGACTCCCTTGCTGTCCTGCCTCTGTAAAACCCTAGTGCTTCCTTTTCTCTGCGATGTTCCTCATTAATAAATATTCTCCCTATTGAAATAGTCTGAACAAAATTATCTTTATAATCATCTGGTACATTTTGTTCTTGACACAATAAATATAATGAATAAGTTTGGCTGGCCATTCTACCTACTTTTCCTTAACAATGTTATCTGAAACACTTGGCATTTTACAGTATTTTAAAATATATACATGCATCTTCCCATATTAGCTCTTGAATTGCATGTATTAGTGCTAGAGTATAACAAGAAATTACAATTAATTTGCACATGCAACTACCTACAACTGATCTTCTAAGACAGAAGTGGACAAACTTTTTCTACAAAGGGCTAGATAGTAAATATTTTAGGTTTTGCACATAGTACTGTCTTTGTTGCAACTCAGCTCTGCCTTAGTAGTGGGAAAGCAGACACTGACAATACATAAATGAATGGGCATGGCTGTGTTCCAATAAAACTTTATTTATAAAAACAGGTGGTGGGCTGTAGACCTGATCAAGAGCAGTGTTTCCCAAGGAAATTCCAAAGAACACTACTGTCAGGGCATGTTAATATATAATCTGAAAAAAGTAAAAAGGGGGAGGAAGGGATAAGGGATTGGCCCATGGTAAAACAGATTTGGGGAAAATTGAGAGACAGGTTTCTTTACTGTAACACTTGCCAATAACTTCAAAATGCTAATTGCAATATTTTTCAAATCCTTGACTCAGAGAATTACTGTGTTTCTTAAGAACATTTAAAAAATATATAGAATTACCAGAAATATATTTTTTTTGGTTGGGGGGAGATAGGGTCTTGCTCTGTCACCCAGGCTGGAGTACAGTGGTGTAATCATAGATCATTGTAACCTCGAATTCCTCTGCTCCAGTGATCCTCCTGCCACAGTCTTCTGAATAGCTAGGACTACAGGAATATACCACCACACCTGGCTTTTTTATTTTTAATAGAGACAGGGTCTCACTGTGTTGTCCAGGCTAGTCTCAAACTCCTGGCCTCATGTGATCCTCCTGCCCTGACTTCCTGAATCTCTGGGATTATAGGCCTGGGATTACCAGCCACCACACCTGGCCCAATTATAATATTATTATGATTACCTGAGTCACCTTGGATCCAGAGAACTGCCAGATAATATATTCCCTAGGGCTTAGACAATTGGCTTTTCCTAAAGGCCTCTGTATACGTATCCTGGTAATAAGCCAACTTGAATGACTCTCTTGCAAGCAAAAGAACCTAACTAAAACAATTCCTTAAGATAAATTCATCGAGTTGGGATTGCCAGGCCAAAGAGAAGAAACTCCTATTACAGGCCACCCACACTGGGTGTTGATGTGGATTAATTTCTCCAAAGCAATTGACCTATGTAATGCCTAAACTCTAGAAATGCTCAATACACATGTACTGACTGGCCTGTAAGTGGGTATTATAATTTGGTTGTGTTATCTGTGTTCAAGTTCAATATGGGCCTATCTAGGTAATAGATACTCACAGAGCACCTTGTCTCACTAGCAGGGCTGCCATAACAAGTTGGTTCTGGGCAAATACTCAAGGAGGCAAAATATGGAAGAGCAAGAGATGGCTTCACTAGCCAGTGAATACAGAACACAGTATTCAGATATGTAGAACACTAATACAGAAATATGGGCCCATCCACACACCCTTTCCAATAGCATTAAAGCAATGGGATGGCATAGTTTCTCCCTTCTATATTCTCATCCACCCCCATTCCTCCTCTTCAGTCTTTTCCTCCTCTGCTTAGGCTCCCAGATATTAAAGTAATCCTTTCCCTTTGATTTTAAACTGATGAGGGAGGGAGGGAAGAATGTAGGACTGGAAGGGGAGAGAGCCAGTGTGGAACTGAAATTGTCTCAAGGCTATACACGCAGAACAGCCCCAGGTCCTACAGGTGTACCCAACAAGGAATAAAAAACAAACAAAACAACACTGTACATCACAAGAGGGTTTATAGTAGTGGATCTTACAGAGGAACCCACCAGAATCACTGGGGAGCCACTGCAAACGGATATGGCCAGACTCCACCCAGAACCAGTGAACCGCTGGCTAAGGTTTATAGTGGAAAAAACAATGGTATCTTTCCACTAGCTTCTTCTGAGCTCTAGCTGTCTATATGGTATGTGGTAATATCTGGAAGAAACTGCTATCAATAGTGGGCTCTCAAATTCTACAAGAAAAAAAAAATCAAATGTCTCCAGTGCTTTCTTTGTAATTTCAGTCTGGCTTTTATCTCAAAGATACTGAACACATTGTTTAGAAGTTCAGAATGGAGGGCAGAAGTGATCACAATACATCAAAAACTTTAGCTGCATTCTGATGAGTTTTCCTATTCCCTGCTTAGTAAATTTAGTTTTCTATTTTTGGAGGACATAATTCCTATGCATACCGCTTATAGCATCTAAGCATTTTCCTTAAGATGGGTCAAAGTGTCAAGGGTTACAGGAGAGCCTCAATCAATTCCTGCAGAACAGTGTGGATTTGCCAGTGACTTAAAATAGGGACGTAGTTTTAGCTTTAGGATCATAAACACAATCGACCACCTGAGACCACAGAGGACCGGATACGAGCTACTTATAGTAATACTGAACCAGCCAACAAGAATAGCAGGAAAGCGGCCGATCTTCTTGTAGTGAGGTTCTTTGAAGTAAACTATTTATTAAACATTATATTACAGTGCGTGAAACAAAAATCTTTGAAGACAAGTTATCCTACACTGCACAGTGGCCACTGCTAACGAATTACTTCCTTTTCCTCTTAGGTTTTGTTTTTTCATTTTTAAGACTGAAACGCAGATTGTTTTCCTCTATTACACAAGCCGGCACGAAGCACTGCTTCTGGTAATAACGTCCATCAGCGAAACAGCATTGAAACACTGGCCAACCCATCAGCCCAACTCCACAACACATGAAAACGTGTATATCAAATAGTGCTCAGTAAATAAAGGCCAGCAACTTCTCTAAAATAGAACACTAGGCTAAAAGAAATGATGAAATAAAATGGCTAAAACTGACAAGAATTCAAATAAGGCTTCAATTTTTATTTAAAAGCAAAGTTTATCTATTGCATTTCCTGTTTCATAACTCTAGTCTAACATGCCTTGTTTCAGCTAGTATTTTTCTGTTTCACAATTAATCAAGTACCTGAGATACACTAATAATAGTCTCATCTTAAAGAAATGTTCAAAAGAAGACCAAAAGGGCAATACAGTTTATTCTTCCAAACCAATTATTAACCCGAGAGCCTGCCAGGGGAGGGAGTAACGAGCCAGCACGCGTGGTAACGTGTCAAAGATGCGACGGAAGAATCCCGGCCCACTCGCCAAAAGGTGTCTCTGGCTACGTGTGTGCTGAGAGGAGAAAGGACAGTGCCGGACACATCGCTGGGTCTGTTTCAACGTGGCTGTGAACGGCGGGAAGCTTTTTAAAATCTAGAAATACATCAAAGGGCTAATGCAGATTAAGCCCTGCTTCTTTTTTTTTCCTGAAAGGCTCACTTTTGTTCCTAATATAAAGACTTAGATGGTATTTCTTCAGATCATAAAGCAAGTTGTACTTTTAATGATGGATTAAAAATTATAAAAGTAAAAGATGGCTTTTCCTCCCCATTCTTTTTTTTTTTTTTTTCTTTTTTAAGTGATGAATTCAGAAGACCAGTCTAGGCCAAATATATCTCTTGCTAACCTTCAGGGATGTAAGCCAAGTATATTAGTACAAAGTCAAATTTGGATGATATAGTCATTTTTTTGTTAATTCCATTATTAGAAACATTAGATAATATATAATAGTATCTAAGATATATAGCTTTAAAAATAGTATCCATCTTCACTATCAAGAGTGTAAAATAAACTTGTTCTCATGACTGGACTTTTGAAATAGAAAAGCTGGTTCTGTGAATAGAATAACTATTTCCAAGTAGATTAACACTTCCACAAAGAAGAAGAGCGTCCACCAGGCTTCCTAAACAGCCCACCTCTCCCAGCTTTCCCAGATCAGGCCCCTCCTCGGTTCCCTCCCTCCCACCTAGAGAGGCAGCTCTTCCTGTCCGTTCTCAGAAGTCCACCTGAACCCTTGGTCTTGATCTTCCCACCTGCCCTAGAATCCTCCCCTTCATCACCTGTACTTCTTTTTTCTTCTCTATTGGCTCTTCTTCAGCCTGAAAACCAGCTTGGGACATTCCAATAAATAAACTCCTCCTTGACCCTGCATCTCTGTGATTACTGCCTTCTGACCACTGCCACCATCGTATTCTCCAAACAGTCCTCTGCTCTGGTGGCTGCTGCCACATTTACACCCATGACCAAACCCACCCCAGAGGGCTATGGCCCCACCATTCTCCCTAGCTGACAACACCTCTGGGTATTCCCATGTTAGATGCTTCAGGGGAAAGACTTACACGATTGTTCATATTAGAAAGAAGAAACAGAGAACAAGACATATTAAAAGGTACTTCCAAGATAAAGCATAAATTATTATGCATCTTCAATGTTTTAGGAATAAAAGTAACTATATTTCTAAAACTATAAAATCGATAGTACATTGTAATAATTTATAGATAGGGTTTGCCTCAGTTTTCACCTTAGAAGTTGTAAAATTTATATTATAATAGTTCCCATTTATCCAAGGTTTTACTTTCCAAGGTTTCAGTCACCTGCAGTCCAAAAATATTAAATGGAAAATTCCAGAAATAAAGAATTCATAAGTTCTAAACTGTGTGCTACTCTGAGTAGTGTGATGACATCTCATGCCATCCTGCTCCATCCTACCTGGGTCGTGAATCCTCCCTCTGTCCAGCAGATCCATGCCCAGTGGTCACTGAGCAGCCATTTTCATTATCAGGTCAAGTGTCAACAGGATTGCAGCACTTGTGTGCTATCCCACTGTCGACCTTTGCTAAGTGTAATGCTTTAATTACAAGGGTCACACAGGGTCTTAAGACATGAAGCTCTCTGTGTGTGAATGCAATCCCTCTGTGTGCCCCTCAGCCTAATAAGCAGGTACCTGTTATCATGAGGGTCTGGTCTTCTTGTAAGAAGTCATCTTGAGATCTTTTTAGCAAATACAGTATCCAATTAGGAATATAAATTCCTTATTGGATGAGAAGTTACAACTTTGTTGGGTTAATTTTCAATTCTAATATGGAGCTTATCAAAGAGAATTTACAGATAAAGAATTGCAAATGAAGACACTGTTAAAATCTATGCTGACGCTCTACCTCATGAAATGTCAAGGAGTCAAGAGATCCTCCTATTGTAGAAGAAACCCTTGGCTTGTTAACTTGTCAGAACCAAGACTAAATACTCCATGTGTTTTTTGGTTGAATAAAAATATACCTAGACCAAGGGACTTTCTTGTAACAGGCTTCTACTGAACTAGAAATCAAGACCTGTGAAGATGGGGACAGGTAGGCAAGGGATTCAGGGAAGACTCCTTTTATCTTCTTGGCTAACAAAGGTGGTCTGGCAGATTAAACAAAGGACCTCCATCAGGGCAGCCAGACCACCTCCATTCATACAGTTAAAGACTCTCAACATCAAGTGCAAAGGGAAGCATTAGGACTGAGTAGTTTATTTCTTACTGAAAATAGAGGCATTTTTCAGTGTGGTGCACAGTTGACCCTGGAACAACATGGGTTTGAACAGTGTGGGTCCACTTACACACAGATTTTCTTCTGCCTCTGCCACGCTGAGACAACAAGACCAACCCCTCCTATTCATCCTCCTCAGCCCAACTCAATGTGAAAATGATGAAGAACTTTATGATGATCTACTTCCACTTAATGAATAGTGAATATATTTTCCCTTCCTTATGATTTTCTCAATAACTTTCTTTTCTCTAGCTTACTTTATTTGTAAGAACACAGTATATAATACATGTAACAAACAAAAATATGTGTTATTCGACTGTTTACGTTATAGGTAAGGCCTCCAGTCAACAATAGGCTATTAGTCAAAAGCTATACATGGATTTTTTGACTGCATGGGGGAGGCGGTCGGTGCCCCTAACCCACTCGCTGTTCAAGGGTCAGCTGTATTTAGGATCTCAGTCAGCAAACGTGTACCCCATAAAAATATCTCAGGATTTTTCCCTGTGAGACACTCGTAGAGATTCCTTGACTACAAAATTAGATGCCCCTGAGGTGAATGGGCTTTTCATTCTGGTTTTATTTTTGAGTGACCAGTGAGAGTTTGTCTGGGATTTGGGGGAAGGATAACATGGCCCTTTTCCCCCCAGCATACAAAGGGCTCTGGCTAAAAGGGCCCAGATATTTCTTTAACAAAAGTGGGTACTGGGGCTATGAACGATAATTTTCTGCCAGGGCATAAGTGGGATTATCACCTGCTTTTAATGTCCCAGAAAGTGTGGCTATGCCTTCCCCTGAGGGAGAAGGCTCTGGTACGTGCAGGGTCAGAGTGTATGTGTGTTTTTCCATCCTTCTGAACCCTGGGCAAAGAGGAAAGTCAGCTAGCTTCAATTTTAGGGGCCTACCAGTTCTAGTTCTATTAATTCTGCTACTATAACATAGTATAGTATGCTATTTCTTCATTTAAGTAGCTCCTCCTCACCCATTCAGATCTCAGCATAGGCACATTTCCTGGGGTGCATTCCCTGACCCCTGCCCTCTGCTGGGTAATTCTCCCAATGCCTCCTCCCACCACCCAAAGGCTCTCACAGCACGTGTCCCAGCTCTGGCTATTCCTCTATTTGTGTGATTATTTGATTAAGTCTATCTTACCTGTCAGAACAAAGTATACCAAGGAGCTTAACTAAGTGTATTATTGTATCACCAGCACCAAGGTATTGCCTGGCACACAAGACAGACACAGCAAACATGTAAATAAATAAACAAATGGATGAGCAGTGCACACAGAGGAACAGGGTTCGTCAGAGGGAGCACTTGGGGACCCCTGCCCTGCTAGAAGCAGGGATAGGACTTGAAACAAGGGGACAGGTCTGTGACTCAGATCTATGGTCGGCAATAACAAGAGTGATCATTATCAATTATTAGTAATTAGTAATGACGACGTGTCATATTATGCTGTAGGAGCTTTCCACATGTTAAGTCATTCCGTCATTGAAGGGGGTCAGGGATAAGTAACTTCCTCAAGGTTACACACTTAGTAAAATGCAGCACCAAGATATGGGGACCCAGGGAGTCGGGCTCCAGACTTCCCACTTGCAGCCATCTGCTGTGTAGCCTCTCCAGCCACTAAAACGACTGCAAGAGGGGACTAGAAATGACCTGCGGGCAAGAGCACCAAGTCAGGAACCCATGGTGCCCAGTGGCTCCTAGAGAGACACGGAATCTTCTCATCTCTGCTCTGAGCTCTGGCTTGGGTTCCCATATTAAAGTATGTGTGACACAAGTGCTTGTGGGCTGGTGGTTGGAGAGACAGACTGAGCAGAGAATACGAGGATGACCATGACCTAGAGCTATGAGGCATTTCAGAAATTTCTGAAGTCTGAGAAACTGAACCTGGAAATTGAGTGGGGAAGAGGACAGTCTCTTCTCCTCCTTGACTTCAGGCAGATTCTAGAGGAAGTGGAAAAGGGAAACTTGAATGAACCTTACTTAGGGGTCCCCATCTGTACCTAAATTTGATAAATAAGAAGGGGTGGTACATCCATGTCCCAGGTGAAAAGAGAAATGGAATAGGTTTTTGTTTTACAAGACACTTCAGATGAAGCATGGTGATAATCCTAATTCCACCAGGGACTGCTTTTTGCTATCAGAGTAGTTTTCCTTCTTCACCAAGGATAAAGACCATGGCTATGTGTTTCTGTATTCATGTAAACCATCCCAGAGCAATGTGGCCTGAAGTTGCTCTGCAGTGAGACCTACCAGAAAAACTATTGACCCAAACAGGATATATCTCATCCTCCTTTAAATGTCAGAACTTCCCATGTCCCCTACACACATGTACCTAAAATATTCCTGGGATTATGTCACTCAGATAAATAGGCTATGGATTTTTAACATTCATTTTAAAATGCTGCAGCAATTACACTTATTACTAAGCACTGAAAGTTGTACAATATATATCAAATCATAAATATGCAGGAAACAATTTTTAGTATTTTCTTGTTCACTGGATTTCCAACAGGAATTAGAAATGCTAGATCTAGTTGCCCTTAGGAAACAGCTATACCAACCAGAAAGTTCTCAGGATCCTGTTCATAAAGGTAAATAAAATTTAATTCTTGGGTGTGAAATATTATTTCCACAATGCTAGTTAGAGTTATTGAATGACTACATTGTGCCAAGACCTATATTGTTATGCATGCACTAAGTCATTTAATTCCTACTACTTCCAGCAAGGTAGACGGTATTATTACTCTCATTTCACAGACCAGGAAACTGTGCTGAGAGAGAGGAAATGAGGCCAATCAAGCAGCCAATACATTAGTAGCCTCCTGGCTTTAAAGCAGGTGCCCTCAATCATTACCTTGTAAATTACTTTCTGCATACAACAGATGGGATATACATGATTGAAGTAATAACCATAACATTCAACAAGTAATTGAAGAATGGAAGCAAGATATTTACATTTATGTAAAGAGATTTAAGACCACAAAGCCAAAATATGGCAGAATAAAGTGACAAACTTCAGAATCCAAAGTCTGTATTCATCCTACTTCCTTATTCAACTTCCCTTCCCCACTCCTCAACCAGATACTCAGATGATTGGCCCTGAATCCTCTAGTTTTGCCATGAAGAATTAACGTAGGTGATTTTGTGTACATATGAATTTGTATTTAGCTGCACTGTATACACCAGCTAGTTGCCACTGGATACCTATCTGTGATTTGGATTTCTGTCCTATTGCAATTTGTCCATTTCCCCAGCATGTAGAACATTATTTAACACATAGCATGGACTCAATAAATACCTGAATGAATGAATGAATAAATGGATCAAAAATTTCCATGGTTTTGCAAAATAACAGTGGTGGATAGGCAGGACTTTTTCTTCTTCCCCACTTCTGTTAGTTTTGAACTAGTGACTCAAAAGAAATACTTGATATGTTTTCCCTTTTTCACAGTATTACTGCTAATTAAATACAGTGTCAGTTATTATATCCCTTAAAAAAACATGTAGGTGGTCCACAGAACAGGATTAATACCTAAATAACTAAGGAATTAAAACACTGGTATTTGAAGCTTTGACAAATATTTTCACTATCTGAGTTTCTAAGCCAAAATATCAGTTCACAGGCAATAAGAGGAAATTGTCCAGTAACATACAAAAAACATTATTAGTTGGCTTAAATCTCAAAATGTTACAGATTTCTATTAAAAAAATTATATGAAAGCATTAACTTTCTCTTCTCTGCTGATTATTTTTTCCTCTTTTTATATAATGACCTTCCTGCACAGTATGTGCTACCGTTAAAAAAACAAAAAACAAACAGTGCCTAGGGAAATGAAAGGAACTGCTTGCTTAATATCAAAATCATTTTACTTGAGAAAGGAAGAGACAACAATGTACTAGAAAATATATATTAATTTAAATGTATGTGCTTTATATTGTGGGGTTAAGTTTGTTTTGAAAAACAAAAATACCCAACAATTTGGGCTACTTTTGCATTAATTGTGACTTCTAGGGAATAAGAAGAAACTCTACATAGAGAATATTTAAAAAGAAGCTCTGTCTTCACACCCACTAAGGTAGTTATAATAAAAAAGACAGACAATAACAAGTGTTGGTGAGGATGTGAAGGAACTGATCGCTCCTACATTGCTGGTGGGAATGTAAAATGGTGCGGCCACTTTGGAAAACAGTTCAACAGTTCCTCATAAAGTTAAATATAGAGTTACCATATGATCCAGAAATTCTACGCCAAGGTATACACTAAAGAAAAATGAAAACCTATGTCCACACAAAAACTTGTACACGAAAGTTCACAGCCGTTATTCATAATACCCAAAAAGAAACAAACACAACCCAAATGCCCATCACCTGAAGAATGGATAAGACACATACTGTATGATTCCATTTCTATTAAACATTCAGAATAAGCAAATATATACAAAACAGAAAATAGACTAGTGGCTGCCAGGGGCAAGAAGAGTTGGGGGGAAATGGGGAGTGACTGCTAATGGGTATAGTGTTTTTTAGGGTGATGAAAATGTTCTAAAACATTATGGTGATGGTTGCACAGCTCTGTGAATAAACATAAAACTACTGACTTACACATGTTAAGTGGGTAAATTACATGGTATGTGAATTGTATCTCAATAAAACTGCTACAAAAGCCCTTAGAAGCAGACATATGAAAATTCTCTATAAATCAAGCACTCAAAGTATTCTTGCCACAGGCAAAAGGTAAAAACCAACATAAAAGAAAAATAGTAAACATGCAAAATTATCTATAAGAATGACAACAATAACAATGTTGCAATAAATTCATGGAATTTGCTTCCAAGGGTTAATATTCAGAATATGTACTAAGCAGAACATTGACCGTAACAGTAAAAAATAACTACTTTGTACATATAAAGAAAAAACCTGAATCTTCAACTTGGAAATTCCACTTAAAAGTCAAATTAACTCATTTGCATTTAAAATTGAAGAAAAGAGGTTTAGTTTATAACAGTTTTGACCTATTTTAGACAGATATTTATTAAATATTTATTAAAACGTTTTAGCTTGAAATAATACTATAGGCACCAGGAAGAAAACAAATATGAGCAATTCAATTCTATACCTTCTGTTCAATAAAACTTGCTTCTCCATGGCAGGTGGTACAGAGAACTCTACCCAGGGGGTTAATCAAAATTCCCTTAGAATAATTGAAAAGCATCTGCATTTTTTCCCCAGAAACCACAAAAAAGTCACAGTAAGCAGAACATATAATCTTGATTATTAGCACTGAGCCTGTAGCAGCACAATGTGTTGTCCCCAGAAATTAAGTTACAAGACACAATGTCATTGTGTGATAAGCCAGAGATGTCTCCCTTAATGAGACTGAAAAACTCAGGGAAATCACAAGATAGACAATGATGATAATAAGTCGCATGTGTGATGTTTGCTACTGTTGCGAAGCAAACTGCACTTTGTGCCAAATGCAATCATTCTCAGCGCAGGATGGGGGTGGGAGAGACTCTAGAGGTCACTGACCCCAACCTTTCATTTTACAACAAAGAAAACTAAGGTTTAGGAAGGTCACACAACCAGTTTAAAGCATTCCTGGGTCTAGAGATGAGCTCTCTCAGGGCTCTTTTCATGAAATATTTTTTCTGCCTGGGTATATATACTACAGAGTGTATAACCTAAGAAATGGAGAGTTCTAAGGAACTTCTGAGAGCTACAATGGTAAAACTCCACAGAGAAGTGCTGTAATTCACCATCTGTGAAAGTGCATGACCAAAGTTTGGGGATGCTCAAAATTTCAATCAAAGTAGCCTGAGTGTCAGCCTAAGGGAAGAACTATAGTCCTATATAGTGTAGATCTGTGACTATTGTTTAGGCAGCTGAAGCCTAATCGACTGCATGGGTCCTTTCTGCAGAAGATGATGAACAGCAGCGGTAAGGCACAGAAAAGGAGAGGCATGGAGGTGACCACTGGAAGGTGATCTGGTAAGAAGTGATTCACCAGGTTTCTGCATGGCATAGGTACACTATGTCACCCTTTGCTCGGATTACCATGTAAATCAGACTAGTTTGAAATTTTGCTAATGAGCTTTCTAATTATTCTGGAGGATAGGATAATTCAGTCAATGTTCTGGAGTGCAGACTTAAAGATTTGGTCACTGGAAGAAACATTCCTCATCTCTGGCTAATAAATGCATATTCTGATTTAGACAGCAGATTCTGTGAGTTTAGTTACTACAGGTCAGTTTCCTTGGTTCTAGTTACTTCTAGGTTCTTTGTTCATTGATATTGATCATGTTTTTAAAAATGTTTCTGTATCTTTTGATGTTTTAACATCTTGGTGGGACTTACAGATCCAGAAAGCCTGCCCCTCCCAGGGCTAGCTAATTCCTAAAGATAGTAAAAAACTTGGGAGCAAGACAACCACCCCTTTTATCTAACTCTCATACACCACGCCAACATTTCCCCTGCCCTAAATCACCCCACAGCCAGTTAGGCAATTAAAGACCACCCCAAAGCCCACCACCATTATTCAAACCAGCCAGTCCTGAGCTGCTTACCGTGCCCTGCCTTTCCCAAAAAGGTCCTAATAAATGCTCCTGTCCACAATCTCTCCCCTCACTCCTTTCTGTCCCCTGACCCACAGTGTGTCTCTCTCTGTGGCCCTTCATGGCATGGCGTGCCTTCTCTCGGAAATGTAAGTAGCAAATTCTTCTTTCAAGGGCGTTATAACCTCTCCCTGTGAGGACTCAGCACCTCTATAAATTAAAATTCGCAGGTACATTCCTGAACACCCTGCAAAGTCAACACCAGATCTGCACAACCACTGAGAGCCAGACTGCAGACTAGACAGCAGGAGTCATTGAGCAAAACGGTCCACAGAGCTCTTGCCTGAGCCCCACACTCACCTCCTACAACCTATCCTTCAAGCTACAAGAGCTGCCATTTGGAAGAACGAGGCTTTATGGAAAGCTCATCTGAGCTGTGCCTGCACATGGAACACACACAGCATGTATTTACTTAGTTTAATCTTCAACAAGTTGATAAATTGATACAATATCCAATATCTTTCTGTGGCATTAACAGAAGATACAACAAGAAAACTCTACTGATGGGCAAACTTAAAGTGTAAAACATTTGTTTTGAAAAGAAATTTAGATACATTCAAGAATATAAAAATTACAGGCATATTTCATTCTATTGTGCTTTGCTTTATTGTGCTTCACTTTATTGCAATTTGCAGATAATGTGCTCTTTACCAATTAAAGGTTTGTGGCAGGCACCATTTTTCCAATAGTATGTGCTTACTTCATTGTTCCTGTATCACATTTTGGTAATTCTTGCAATACTTCAAACTTTTACATTAATATGAAAACTATTTTCATCCTCTGTTATAGTGATCTGTGATCAGTGATCTTTGATGTTACTAATGAAATTATTTTGGGGCACCATGAACTGTATCCATATAAGAAGGTGAACTTAATGGATAAATGTTGTGTGTGTGTTCAGACTACTCCACTGACTGGCTATCCCCTCATCTCTCTCCCTTTCCTCTCCATGAGTGACAAAAATATTGAAATTAAGCCAATCAATAACCCTACGATGGCCTCTTAGTGTTCAAGTGAAGGGAAGAGTCACATGACTCTTACTTTATATCAAAAGCTAGAAATGATTGAACTTACTAGGGAAGGCATGTCAAGTTGGGATAGGCTTCTTGTGCTGAACAGTTAGGCAAGTTGTGAATGCGAAGGAAAAGTTCTTGAAGGAAATTAAAAGTCTTACTCCAGTGAACACGGGAATGACAAGAAAGTCAAGCAGCCTTATTGCTGATATGGAAAAAGTTTGAGTGGTCTGGACAGAAGACAACATTCCCTTAAGCCAAAGCCTAATTCAGAGCAAGGCCCTAACTCTTCAATTCTAGAAGGGTGAGAGAGGTGAGGAAGCTGCAGAAGAAAAGTTTGAAGCTAGCTGAGGTTGGTTCATGAGACAAGGAAAGAAGCTGTCTCCCTAACATAAGTACAAGGTGAAGCAGCAAATGCTGATGGAGAAGCTGCAGCAAGTTATCCAGAAGATCTAGCTGAGATCACTGATGAAGAGGGCTACATTAAACAACAGATTTTCAATGTAGAAGAAACAACCTGTTGGAAGAAGATGTCATCTAGGACTTTCACAGCCAGAGAGGAAAAGTCAAAGCCTGGCTTCAAAGCTTCCAAGGACAGGCTGACTCTCTTGCTAGGGGTAATGCAGCTGGTGACTTAAGTTGAAGGCACTGCTCACTTACCATCAATCAATGGTAGGGCCCTGAAGAATTATGCTAAATCTACTCTGCCTGTGTTCTAGAAATGAAACAACAAAGCCTGGATGACAGCACATCTGTTTATAGTATTTTTACTGAATTATTTTAAGCCCATTGTTGAGACCTATTGCTCGGAAAAAAAAGTTTTCTTTCAAAATATTACCACTCATTGACAATGCACCTGGTCACCCAAGAGCTCTGATGGAGATGTACAGGAGATGAATGTTGTTTTCATGCCTGCTAGCACAGCGCCCATTCTGCAGCCTATGGATCAAGGGGTCATTTTGACTTTCAAGTCTTACTGTGTCAGAAAAACATTACATAAGGCTATAGAGAGGGATTCCTCTGATGGATCTGGGCAAAGTAAATTGAAAACCTTCTGGGAAGGATTCACTGTCCTAGATGCCATTAAGAACATCTGTGCTTTGGGGGAGGAGGTCAAAATAGCAACATTAACAGAAATTTGGAAGAACTGGATACCAACCCTCATGGATGGACTTTAAGGGGTTCAAGACATCAGTGGAGGAAGTCACTACAGATGTAATGGCAAAAGAACTAAAATTAGAAGTGGAGCCTAAAGATGTGACCAAATTGCTGCAATCTCATGATAAAACTTGAACAGATGAGGAATTGCTTCTTACGGCTAAGCAAAGAAAGTGGTTTGTTAAGATGGAATCTACTCCTGGTGAAGATGGTATGAATATTGTTGAAATGGCAACAAAGGATTTAGAATATTACATCAACTTAGTTGATAAAGCAGTGGCAAGGTTTGAAAGGATTGACTCCGATTTTGAAAGAAGTTCTATTCTGGGTAAAATGCTGTCTGATAGCATCACATGCTACAGAGAAACCTTTCATGAAAGGAAGAGTTAATTGATGTGACAAACCTCATTGTCTTACTTTAAGAAATTGTCAGAGTCACTCCAACCTTCAGCAACATTTCACCAGCAAAAAGATTACGACTCACTGAAGGCTTAGATGATCATTAGCATCCTTTAGCAATGAAGTATTTTTTAATTACACACTTAATAGACTACACTATAGTGTGAACATAACTTTTATATGCACAGGGAAACCAAAAAACTCATGTGATTCCATATATATATATATATATATATTTTGAGACAGAGTCTCACTCTGTTGCCCAGGCTAGAGTGAGTGCCGTGGCATCAGCCTAGCTCACAGCAACCTCAAACTTTTGGGCTCAAGCAATCCTCCTGCCTCAGCCTCCCTAGTAGCTGGGACTAGAGGCATGTGCCACCATGCCCGGCTAATTTTTTCTATATATTTTTAGTTGGCCAATTAATTTGTTTCTATTTTTAGTAGAGACGGGGTCTCACTCTTGCTCAGGCTGGTTTCGAACTCCTGACCTTGAGCGATCCGCCCGCCTTGGCCTCCCAGAGTGCTAGGATTACAGGCGTGAGCCACCACGCCCGGCCCCTATATTTCAATATTGCTTTATTTCAGTGGTCTGGAACCAAACTCGCAATATTTCCAGTGTATACCTTTGGATCAGCACTTCAGACAGTGATAAAGAGATAAACCTCATTTATAGGAATGATATGTAAGTTGTAATTCTGTGCAGACATAAAGCCACACACAGTCATCAATATTAGGACAAAATAGTAAAACAATATAAGTGATACATATATCACAGGGGCTGGTTCTTTAAACTGATCAAGATTCCTGTAGTTCTTTCAATTTACAAATTAAAGCTGTGGACTGTTGATGCAGGGACAATTTAGAGTAAGTTTTCAGTCTTAAGTAGCTTCATCAAGGGCTAGGGAAATGGTCACAGATATTTATGTGCCCTTACATAATTATTATCTAGACCACAGACTCTCAGCCTTGGCCCTGTTGACATTTTATGTTGGCTGATTCTTCTGTATGGGCTAGCCTCTTGTAGGATGTTCAGCAGCACCCCTGCCCTCTACTCACTAGATTCTAGAAGTAGCCCACCACTTGTAACAATCAAAATGTCTCCAGACATTGCCAAATGTCTCCTGGGGAGCAAAACCTCCCCTGCTTGAGAACCACTGGCCTAGATGTGTAATACTGCAACATACGAGGTCTGTCTGGAATGTATCCAGCCATATAATATGAAAAATAGAGACATTTATTGAAGAAGATACAAGATACAAGAAACATTATACATGGGACAATGATGCCTCAGTCCCCTTCAAAGTAGGCACCTTAGGACCTCACACAGTTCTCCCAGCATCTCTTAACCTAAGCCGTACACCGTTCCACATTCTCAGGTGTTCTGCTTGTTTGTTGCAGGCCTTCCAGAACATGGACCACTTTTAGCAGACTCTCGACCATCTGTGAAGCATTTGTGCCACACTTTTATTAATATTTGCACTGCACTCCTTGCATCGTCCCCAAAAGCCTTCTGAAACATCCGAGTAGTTTTTGCAGAGGAACATTCAAGCTTAACACAAAATTTGATACAGAATCATTGCGCTACTCGCCCAGTCATTTTGAATGTGATGGCCACACAGCACACATGCTCACCCACAGCATCTAACACCCCACTGAGTACAGGGATGTCACCATTGTTCATGCACGTGCATCCCAGTCCACTCTCCTTGGTTGCCAGGTTATAGCGATGTCACGCAAACTGTTCTCGTTATATTAACAATAGCCGGATACTTCCCAGACAGATCTCGTATTGCAACACAATTATGTTTCAAAAACTACCTGTGTTATTCCTAAAATCCTTCAAGAAGGCTCAAAGTTTGGTAGAATAAAGTAGGGGAGGTCAGGAAGATATGGGTGAAATACTCGAATAAGAACAGTTAACTGCTCAGCATACACTTAAGGATGTATGCCACACCCCAGTCACCTTAAATGCCAGCTAAGGGTTTCTTATATTGTAACAGAGAAGAAAGGCTTCAAATCAAATACATCTAATTGCAATCTTAATTCATTTTAATATCTAGGACAATGATTTGGATACATATTATTACCTTTTGTAAAAAAAAGACCCCTCCAGCCCCCCAATGCAAGAGAACTGATTTGGGAAGCAGAGGAAGCTGGACCTCAGTCTTCTGGCCCACTAAGCAGCTGGTCTCTAAGCTCAAACACAGAAGTGCTGGTTTCATCCCCTTCAAGATGCTCCCCACCTGTCAGTCAGAAAAAAGAAGGGAGGACAAAAGGCCACTGGAAGACCTAACTCCCAACCCCCCAGATGTTTATGTGAAGGGAGCCATGGTTTGTCACTGGGTCTGGGTTTGGTCCTACAGCTGCCCGTACTGTATGAATACCCTGAGCAAGTCACCTACTGTCAGTTTATAAGGGAGCTGTCACCTCATCTGTAACCTGGGGGTTCTTCTGGTGACCTCAAATGTGAGAATTCAACCAGATGGCAAACATACAGTGTCGGCACACTATAGGCACTCAGCAATCGTCCCCCTGGCCACTCCCCTATTTTAAGAGTTGGTTTATTGGGCAGCCGAGGAAGGAAAGGGGTGGTACAATCCCTTGCTTGTGGTGAACTATAAAGGTAATTGTTAGAACTTATACACTAATTATTTCTCTAACCCCTAAATCAGGCAGGGATTCTATTTCAAACAAGGGCACTTTGCAGTATCATTGTGTCCCCCATGCTTGGTAATTACCTTAAGTAATTAACACGGATTCCTTAGGAATTTCCTTAGCTGTCCTTGCCCCCCAATCTTGAGAATTTACACCACACAAAACATATACTGGCTTGGGAAAGCTACCTCTCAGGAACACATACTGGAGATACTGACTACTGTGTGACTTCTCACAAGCCTTGTCACACATCCTGCCATATACTTCCTCACACAAGGAGAGATGCCACAACATATTAAATAGCCAAGCAATTAAATGCTAGCTCTGAAAGAACAGAAAAGCACTTTTTCACAGATGCCATTACGAGGTGATATTTATAACACACACTATTTGATACATCTCACTGGGAAGATTATAGGACTTTTACAAAATTGAGGCCAAATGAAAAGCAACAGCTTTTAGAAGAAGCTATATGACCATACACTCTCACTGTCTACCCAGGAATGAGTCTCTCTGGCAAACAGTAACAGTACATCTATTCAAATGGTAGAAGGGATCCACATAAACACAATGCAATTACACACACTAGAATTTCCCCTAAATTCCATGAATGGCTGTCCATGGCAGACCTGGTTTATGATCCAATATGAGGAAGATTAAGAAAAAGTACCCTTTACACACTTCCAAATAGCTAATAGCTAAACACATTCCTAAGGCAAATCAAACACCAGGCCAAGTAAAGTTTGTCATTTTCTTTGTAGAAGTTGTTCAAGTGGATGATAACACATATGATACTTCGTAGGTTTCAGGCCACCAAGTTTCACATTTGTTCTATCTTTGTGGCACCAGGGACCGGTTTCATAGAAGACAGTTTTTCCATGGGGGTGGGGGTGGGGGGTGGAGGCGGAGCTCAGGTGGCAATAGGGAACAGCTGTAGCAGCTGTAAATACAGAGGATAAAATACACCAGGACTAGGATATGGAATATATTTTAAAAACTAATGTAGAATTGCTATCTAGTTTAGGAAATTTGGACCAAAATACATTATATTACTTATGTTATAAGCCAAGTACAGAAACAATGTTCTGAATGTTTCTTATAATAAGTAGATAGGACAAATATTTGATTATTTTAACTAATGTTGATTATTTTAACTAATCTTCCTCATATTGGATCATAAACCAGGTCTGCCACAGACAGATGAAGACTGCCGCTCACCTCCTGCTGTGTGGCCAGTTCCTAAGTTTCATGGAAGATAATTTTTCCAGGGGTTGGGGGGAGGTGAGGGTGTGTGTAGGGGTGGGTGTGTGTGTGTGTGTGTGTGTGTGTGTTGCATGGAGTTTAGGTAGTGATGCACGGCCTGGGGTTCCTAACAGGCCACAGACTGGTATGGGGCCACAGTCCCTGGGGTTGGGGACCACAGTTCTAGAAAACATTACACTTATTAGTAAAATGGAAAAGAAACTCTAAGACTCCAACTATTAAATATACCCTAAGCCAGTAGTTCTCAACTGGGAACAATGTTGCTGCCATACCTCCCCCTAACCCCACTGCCTCCCAATCGAATCCTTGGCCATGTCTGGAGACAATTTTAGTTGTTATATCTGGTGACATGCTCTGGCATGTCCCTCCATTTGGTGGATGCCAAGGATACTGCTAAACATCCTATTATGCATAGGGCAGTCCCCTACAACAAAGAATGACTTGGTCCAAAATGTTAATGTTAATAGTACTGCTAAAACTGAAAAATCCTGCTATAGGCTGAAAATAAAAATTACTACTATCTATGGATATAAGACTTCAAATGACTTGGACTAAATCTAAACAATTGTGCAAAAGATAAATAAATTTAATAAATACAGTTGATGACACTATGGGTCTTATTATACTTTAGGCCCTACCATGTTATTCTTTGATTTAAAAAAATTATGTATTATGAAAGTACACATTAATTACATTAGTTTAAATAATCAAATATTTTCCCTATATTCTTATTATAAGAAACATTCAGAACATTGTTTCTATATGCTTGACTTATAACACAAGTAATATAATGTGTTTTTGGTACCAATTTCCTAAACTAGATAGCAATTCTACATTAATTTTCAAAATATATTCCATATCCTAGTCCTGGTGTATTTTAAGCTAATTTTCACAAATGCAGACTCCTAGGCCTCCCATCAGACCTTGGGGGTCAGTTTCTCTGGAAATGGAACCTGGGAATTTGTATTTTCTGCAAGTTTGCCAGGTGATTCTTAAGCATGATAAAGTTTGAGAGCCACTGACTTAGGCTTTGCTTTTATAAGAAAAGAGCAGCCATTTCCACTTCATTCTCACTTAAGTTAAAGAGCAACAGTCAAATAATTCATAGGTATGAAAGACCAACAATATGTAGTAATATATCACAGTGGCTGGAAATGGCCTATCGAAAATAGTATCCTTTTAAAATGAGGCTGGAATAAGAAAAAAAAAATCTCATAAGCACAGTCATAAAATGTACCATATCATAAGTATTTTGCCTTTCCACATGAATATATTTTAAGTAGCAAATATTTAAACACAAGGCACCAAATTCTTCCCTGGCTAAGGTTTGTTATTGGTGATCTTCATTATTCTTCAAGGAAACAGATGTCTTTAGCATCTTGCTGCCACAAGGTACACATTTAAATATGTGCTTTATATTTAGCATTTAATGACAAAAAATACATTAACTGTGTTAAGAGGTCATAAGCACAAGATGAACAAAAATTTGGCTTTTCAAAACAAGAGAAAGATTTTTCCTTCTGAATTTTCTATAGACTAAGCACCAAACTGTAGACTCAATAGAGATCACAATTTCAGATGATAACATGTCTCCAAGCAAGCAAGAAAAAGGTGGAAAATGCTAGGCAAAATGAAACAAGGGGAGAGTAGGAGCTATAATAAAAATTGAGCTATTATATGCCAAGTGCCTGCTATTTTCAGGCATTTTACAAACATTTTCTTATTCAACACTTGCCATCTCTGTAAAAGTAGATAATACCTATTTTGCTGATGAGAAAATTGAAGACCAGAGAAGTTAATCTGTTTAAGTTTACCAAGTTGGTAGATGGGAGATCTGAGATTCAACTGCAAGAAGACAAGCTTTACTTATTATTCCTCTCCCCACCCCTGCCTCCTCCAATATTCACTAACATCCTGGTTCATGGAAATTTCCCATGAACGTGTAACTCATAATCCCAAATATTTCAAATTGACAACATTCTAAAGAGTAAGGTGCTCTATGGCTTATTCATCTAAGAAATTGAGTGGAATTAAGTGAGATAACATATGTAGAAATATTCTAAAACCCCAAAGCATCATACAAATGTAAGGCATTAAGTTATTCATTAAAATGAATTTTATTACATTTTGAGGATCTTTGGCAGATGGCAACAGGATTTTGAGATATTACAAAATAATTAGTGACACCCTAGGATACTGTGAAATCATGATTGAGGTTACACTAAATTGGCTTCCAAAAGCCACATATATAAATGCTTTGGACAATAGATAATGTCGTAATTTTGTAACTGACTCTCTTAGAGAGGACAAGAGCCTCCCCTTTAGCTGTGGGCATTTGCAGAGTTCCATCTGGGCCTGTCCTCTGGTTCCTCATCGTCCCCTCGGGCAACCTCATCTACTGCATAGCTTCAGATCTCACGTCTACTGCTGGTGAAGCACCAACTTACATGGTCGCCCTTAATCTTTTTACTGATCGCCAGACCAGAAATTTCCCTTAAATCACAGATGTCTCTTGGGCATTTCAAACTTAAAATAGTCAAAATCCAACTTCTTATCTAGTCCACCTTTTCTCCGATGTTAATTCTCTTCTTCCTTTTTTTCTCCCTCAGTTAACTGCATCAGTTATCACTTCTAGAAACCTCAGAATCATCTTCAATTTTGCCTAATATTGAATACAGTTTAAATACAATTTAAATAATTGTACACTCGATCCTAAAGAAGAAGCTATTCTCAAATGTACCCTCATCGTTATTTGTCTACTGCCACAAGTTTCTCGGGGGAGGGGGAAACCCACCCCTGATGGTATTGTGACTCCTTTTTCAAATCCTTCAACGAACTTCAAAGTCTAGAGAATACTGCCCAATCTCCTTGGCATGGTCCTGCACCATCTAGCCCCTGCCATTCTAATTTCACCTCTCAAATGGACCTTTATCACCTTACCTGTCACCTGTCATTAGCCAACCTGCTCTTCCTTAAACACCTAGGGCACCTTCATGCCTCTGTGCCTTCATTTATCTTACTTCCTTCTCCTTCTCTACCATCAGCACAGAGTGCAGTTTCTGAACCTGCTGTCTCCAGGCCTTGGCAGATGCTGTTTCCCTCTATCTGAAATGCCTTCCCCTGTTTGCAAACTCGATTCATCCTGAAAGTCACAGCATGAGCTATAGATGTCCACTGGAAAACTGTTCACGAGTCCTCTACTTTCTTTAGCTTAGATCCTAGAATATATCTACTTCATCACATCTCTATTATCGTTTTTCTCACAGTATACTATAATCAGTTGTTTACATTTATATATCCTTAGGTGGCAATGGGCTCACTGATGGCAGGGATATCTTTGCCTTTGAATTGCCAGAATTCACCGTCTGTTACATAACAGAGTATCAATCAATGTAAGATGACTACCGTGACTACCATTAAATGCTATGCTTTATGCTTATCAAAACGTAGTCTAATAAGATACAAAATGCAAATTCTTCTTTTTGCCATGTTTATTGAGGTATATTTGACAAATGAAATGCAGATTTTTAATCAGAGAGCTACGCCCTATGGTCTATACTTTTATAACAGGTTTTGTATCAGTAAAAGAAAAAAGGAAAGCTAATATATCTACAATTTTCTCTGCTACTACATCAGCCTGTGTATAATCCATCTCAGCACTTACCATGTATCATGGTGTCAGTTTGTCTGTCTTTACCCACAGCCAGTGTGCTACTTGAGGGTAGAGACCAAGTTACATTCATCTGGCCCACTTCCTAGCACATAGTATAGCAGGCGGTCAATGATTTCTTTTAAATTTTTGCTCAGAATGCATCACAATGGGATATTAATAACCAAAGTTTTATATTATATAAAGCATGCCAATTTCAAAAGAATAGAAACTAAACTTATAGTCCCAAAGTTCATTCTTAGCTTGGTAATATGGTTCACAGAACACATATTACCACAAAAACAATGTTTAAGATTAAGACTGCATTTATAGCCCATTTAATAAAATCTTATTCTACCCATATTTTGCCTAAAATTTTGTATATTTAGGGGAAAATACAGAAAGAAATGCTATAGATTTACCTTTTTCTTAGCACTGTAAAATGCATCTAAACATCAGAAAACTTAGTTGAGCTCCAGAAAATGCTCAGTCTGTGGCCACCATCTGCTGTCTATCATTGGATAGACAAGGGGTCAGGAATAAGGACACCATGATCTAGTGGGGATGGAACTGGGGGTGGGGGGGTGCAGGAAGTCTGATGAAGGCTCTGGATTCTATGGCAGACACTTTCCATCCACCTCTCTTTTCCCCATCCAAGGAAAGCGGGCACAAATGCAGCATGGTTCAGGTGGGCAAGTCCCAAGGGGCAATTCAGCCAGATGACCTGCCAAGGGAACAGTGAGAGCAGAAAGCCTAAGCCAGAAGGACTTGTGGTAGCTGCAAAGCAGGCTGGGACAGGTGGAAAGTTACAGCACAGTGTGTAAGAAATCCCAATAAGGCATCATGTCATTCCTGAAACTTCACTATACAGAGAAAGGGATGGGATAGAGATGAGAGATCAATTTACGTTAGACTTGAAAGTTGAGGGACTTACTGATTTATAAGGCATAGAAAACTGAAGAAGTTCTCTGGAAGTTTAATTTTGGAAGATAATACACAACCAAAAATGCATGACATCATTTACTTCTCAAAAGAGTACAGATAAACAGTGATAACAAAACTCGTTCTTTTCATCTTCCAAACTAATGGAAGTTTGCTCTACTAAAATTCAATATCCATAAGTGAATTTTCAGAAGCAGCAGAACTTTTTGATGATGTTTATATATCTATAAATATGAATGATGCAAATTTTGGGTCCTACAATATCAGATAACAAGATACAGCCCAAGCTTCAGCTCTTGCTAATTAAACGAATCAATTAAGAGACTACGGTTGCAACTGTGTAGCTGCTGTTCTATAGTAGCAATAACAACCCCACGGGGAGGTCTTTTACTACATTAAAATGCTGTCCTGCACAACTCCATCTGATATTATTAGAAACAGTTATTTGTGTCTTGCTGTCATATTAGTAGCAAAGGCAAATTATGGAAATATGCAGACCAGAATGGTCCCAGTATGAGATCAGGTTGGGTTTTTAGCCTCCAAGGGAACAATTGCTGAAATTCCAAAGTTCCCCCAAGTTCTTTAATGGAACTGATAAATCTATCAGCACAGCATCCATTTAGAAGCTAGGTAAGGGTCACATATTTACATACTTTCCTGCTAAGCTGATACAATTCAACTAGATGAATTATCATATTAAGTTTACCCTCCTGAGTTAAACTAATGGAGTTCAAAATTGTTTTCGATGGTTGTCATTAATCGCTGTTACTTCGTAAATGCTTACTTTGAAATCTAATTGTGCTGGTGTATCAAGGGTCATATTAATAGCACTCTTAATGGTAAATCTTTGTAAAACATGTTTATTCTACCAATATTATCATTCAAGCTTTCAAAGCTAATAAGAAATAAAGTATATTTATTATCAATAAAAACTTAATTTAAAATGTACAATTTGAGATTTAAATTAGCTTTAAGAACTTTACTATCATTTGGTTTCATTAGATCTCTGGCTCAGCTTCAAAGACATAGAATCTGATAGTTTCTCAAGAGTCCTTGGGTGAACACCAATACCAGAGCCATGAAGATGCTGTTCACTGTAGTGTAAGCTCATTTTCCCTTTCAGGCAATAGGATTGTTTTTATAAGAAAAAAATTCAGTCTCACTGAGATATGCTTGCCTTAATATTATAAAAACGATATATATATAATAATATTATAAAAATAAGTAGTAATCACAATACAAAAATTTGAGATAAAATGGTAACAAAGTATTCATTCTTACTATGAAGCATAGTTCAAATAAGGAATTCTGGTTAAGTTAAACACTATCTCTTCTATTTCTCTGTGAGCTTATACTGTTTGAAGTAACCAAACTCAGAGATTTACCAAAAACACGCAAACAAAAACAAAACCCAATTTACAATTTGAAATAGGCACAAATATCCTGGGAAAATTCTGGGATATGTAGCTTACTAATTAAGTATATATTATGATCTGAAAGTTTGTGTCCCCCAAATTCACATGTCCAAGTTCTAATCCCCAATGTGATGGTATTTGGAGGTAAGGCCTTTGGAGGGTAATTAGGCTTAGATGGGGCCACAAGAGCTGGACCCCCATGATGGCATCAGCATTCTTCTCAGAAGAGAAAGAGAGATTAGAGCATGGCTTGCTCTTGTGCGTACTCACTCACCTGCTCTTTCTCTCTCTCTACCAGGTAAGGACACAGCAAGAAGGAAGCTGCCTGCAAGCTAGGAAGAGGGCCCTTACCAGAAACTGAATATGCTGGCAGCTTGATCTTAGACTTCCCAGTTTCCAGAACTGTGAAAAATTAGCATCTGTTGCTTAAGTCATCCAGGCTATGGCATTTTGCTTTGGCAGCCAGAGCAGACTACAACAATTGTACTTAGCAGTTACCACAAGGAGCTCCCTGGATTATACAGCCAAACAATTTGTTGTAAAGGTACTCAGATCATTAACAGCTTGACTTTAAAGTTAGAGAGACTTGGTTTTGCATCCTGGTTCTATCAGTTATTACCATAGGGTAGTTATTTAATCCCTCTCTGCTCACTTTTGTCTTCTGAAAATTAGGGATACCAATCATCAATGTTTCATCATGTTTGCATGTAGGATAGGTAACTCCAGTCATATGGGTGATGATAATAGGTGTGAAAATACTAGGGAAAATAAATGGTAGTACTCAAGTGGGGTATTATTAATGGATAGACCTAAGAAGTAATGCTCTGTTTATAAAATATCTTTTTAGGTAAGTTGCCTGAGTCACTTTTTAGCTTTTCATATATGTCAAATATGTTTTCATGTCACTATATTATAGTATACTGGGTTGAATAGTGCTTTCCAAAAATTCACATCTACCCAGAACCTCAGAATGTGACCTTATTTGGAAATAGAGTCTTTGCATATGTAATTAGTTAAGATGAAGTTTTACTGGATTAGGTGAGCCCTAAATCTGATGACTGGTGTCAGTGGATTTATGTTTATACAGTCACAGGGACAAAGGCCACGTGATGACAGAAGAAGAGATTAGAACGATATAGCTAAAAGCCAAGGAACACCAAGGATTGCCAGCAACCACCAGAAGGGAGGAGAGAAGCATGAAACAGATCTTCACCAGAGCCTTTAAGAAGGAACCCACCCTGCCCACACTTTGACTTTAGATTTCTGGCTTCTAGAACTGTGACAGAATAAATTTCTGCTGTTTTACCACCTAGTCTGTGATAATTTGTGGGAACAGCCCTAGTAAACAAATACTGAGTCCTGTATAGTACATTTGGGGAGTAGTAATGAAACTGATAGATACTAAAGGTTAAAATGTGGGTTTGCTGAGCATATGTATGTACACCCAGGTTAAACGAGTTCCTCTGGGTCATAAAGGCACAAATTTCATCTCTGAATGCCCCATTCTATTAACTCAGAAGTCTTTGCCTTCATTGTATAAAAACACTACCTAACAATTTTTACATCAAGTTCAAACAGCATAACAGAAAGGAGTCCTTACACTTGGATTGAAAGTTGATGAGCCAAAGGCTTTAAGGTGGACAGAATAAATCTACTGAAATAAATAAATCTACTGAATAAATCCTTACCTTTTATATGTATAAGTGGATGGGGTTCTATAAACAGAAGATGGTCCCTTATGTTCCCAGGTTGTGTTTACGGATAAGCTGGGCTATACTTTAGTAATAAGTCAACACTGAGATCTCAGGCCATTGGAGGTTGGGGGTGGTACTGATCATCACCATTCTCCATAGGGACCCATGTTAACAGAGGCATCACTCTCAGCTTACGGCGGGGGGGGGGGGGGGGGGGGGGGGGGACAGAGGGCTCACACTTGCTCTTAGCTATCTCTGACCAGAAGTGACACACATTACTACAAGGAGACAATTTTCCCTGAGTCTTTTGCATTTTTCTACTTCTTGTGAGCAAGATACTGATTGTTCTTTGTTCTGGACTATCTTTTTAAGGATGTTTGTGTGGTGAACAGCCTCAGAAGACAGACAGTGTCTCCCTCCAGAACAAGGGGCAGGTATGATTACTGCCCATTTTAATAGATTCAGGTTCCCTAAACTCAGGGCTCCACTCCCATAATGCAACCCATTGTATGTGGTGTCATCTTGCCATTTTGGATCACCCTGGGGGAATTTGGGATCAGGGAAATAGTACAAAAACAATAATACTCTGATCACTGCTAGTGCTGTAATAAACTGTCCTTCATCTCTGACCCTGGAGTCTCATGTCTTCTACCAGCATCCATGACACAGTAGCAGGCTAATTTGTCTGCTTGCAGGGGTAAATCTCATACCCCTTATAGTTGTTTATTTTGGGGGGGGGGGACAGTCTCACTCTGTTGCCCCAGCTAGAGTGGCGTGGTGTCAGCCTAGCTCACAGCAACCTCAAACTCCTGGGCTCAAGCGATCCTTCTGCCTCAGCCTCCTGAGTAACTGGGACTACAGGCACGCGCCACCATGCCCAGCTAATTTTTTCTATTTTTGGTAGAGACAGAATCTCGCTCTTGCTCAGGCTGGTCTCAAACTCCTGAGCTCAAAAAATTCATCCACCTAGGCCTCTCAGAGTGCTAGGATTACAGGTGTGAGCCACCACACCCAGCACCTTCATAGTTCTTGACATTCACTTCCACTCATAGCTCTTAGTCAGAACTAGTTAAATGATCCCAACCTAACCCTTCTTGCCTTATTATTAAAAATCCACATGACATAAATAAACTAAATTCATATACTTATGCAGTCCCACATCACAGAAAAATGGACAAAAGGGTTGAAGTGGTACTTTACAGAGGCAGAAACTCAATGGCACATAAAAGGAAATGGCCAGTAAACATAAGAAAAGATGTTCTACCTCATTAATCATCAGGATAAGCAAATTAAAACCACAATGAAGACACTGTTCACATTGGCAAAAATTATGGACTCTGATAATATCGGGTGCTAGTGAAGATGTGGAACAAAGTGAACATACTCAATGCACACAAACCCTAAAGAAACCACTGCACATGTGTCATCAGCACACATGCATCCACATAGAGAAATGCTTAGTGTAGCATTGAGAATTACAGCAAAAACACTGGATACCACCCAAATGTCCATCAATAGCAGACCTTTTTATCAACACAACAGTATCCTACACAGCTGAGCATAAATGAATTACACCTACATGTAGCACAAGTGAGTCTCACAAACAACACAGAACAAAATAACCAAGTCACAGATCATTCCAGAATATAATTCTACATACATCAAGTTTAAAGGCATGTAAAACTATATATATATTATTTAGAGATGTAAATATGTGGTAAAATTATAAAGAAAAGCAAGGTATGATAAATATAAATCAGGAAGAAGCTCTCCTTGCAGGAGAGAAAGGGTGATAGGATGAGCAGGTGCACACAGACACCTTTGAAACTAATGGTTATGTTCTTAAGAAAACTTCCTGCTGGATACCTAGGTCTTTGTTGTATTATTATTCTTTATAACTTATATATGTCTTATAAATGTTCTTTTATACATTTTTATAAATATATAAAGTATATTTATAACATTTTGCATAATATTTTATATTTATATAATATCAAACAAAATAAAATTTTTAAAAAGTAATGAGATTTGTTTTATTGGAAATGAAAATCACAAACTGAGTTTTTTTTAAGTTCAGAGTGAGTAAAAAGTGAATGAAATGAATTATTTTTAAGTTTGTACTTTCTCTAAGTTGAAATACTAGCATTTTAAAATCTTATCGTTAAAACAAAAGTAATTCTCTTAGCCTAAAACTCTTCTTTGAACATTGAAGGTCATGTTTATCAACATTCACAAAAACCAACTTGTATAGAAAATTCTATAAGGATTCTCACAAAGACAAATATATACTTGTGAAGCATCACCTTTACCACGTAATATGCTACTGCTGTTCCTGACCTGTATGTCTTAGAAAAGACATTTGCTTTAGACATCTTCGATTAAAGCAACACATGCTAGCTGGAAATCAATCTGTATCTGCTGTAACAGTCTCACTATCTTCAAACCATTTCTTTCCCTCTTCCATACAGATCTATTATTGCTAATAATACACATAGAAAAATTCAATAGAGCAAAATACATTCATTGGCCATACAAACTGCTGTGTTGTTGAATTTTAGAGTAATTAGAAATTACTCTAGAAATCATGCTAGAAATTGACATTCCTACTCAGTGTAAACTGTATAAACAGAGTGGACACACAGCCTCTTTCGAATTCATTAGCAAGTAATCTATCATTTACTGGGGCACAGGGAAGTGTCAGCTACCGGCAATTCTATTTTCCTCTTTTCCTTTTTCAGGTGACTTTTTGTTGGCTGTTTAGGTAGGGGAAAGAGGGAGGAGAGAGGGAGAAAAAGAGAGGGAGGGGGTGGGAGAGGGAAGGGAAAAGGGAGGGAGGAGAGAAGAAAAGAGGGAGAGAGGAAGGATTGGGTGCAGGAAATGGATGAAAGAGTAAAATTAAAAGGCAGGTGCTGATGGAATGGGCACCGGAGTGAACCAAGAAATCTGCTATCTTTTCTACCTCCCCGACTAGATGTGAAACCTTGAGAAAGTCAAGCGATCTTTTTTGATACATAGTTTCCTTCTCTGAGGAAGACAGCTTAGTTCAGCTCTTTGATCCCAAACAAACACGCCCCTGCACTTTCTTTTTCTCCGTTTGTTTCTATATTTGCTTTCCTCGGTTTTCTTTTTCAAGTCCAACACTTCACACTGGCCAAGTTCACCCACTCATTCACCCAGTATTTACTAACTGCCTCTCACATGCCAGGCCCTGTTCAGGGCATTGGGTAAAGAATGCTGAACAAAATAGACAAGGAACCCTATGCTCAAGGAGCTTGTCACTTTCAAGGGGGGAAGACAGACAACAAATATGTCAAAAAAGTGAAATATATAGTATGTCAAATAGTGGTAACTGCTAAAGAAAGAAGAAGAAAGCCAGGAAAGGGGGAAATAAAAGGTGGGAAAGTGTGACCAAAATTCTAAATGGTATGATCAGGGAAGCCCCCCAGAGAAGGTAGCTATTGAGTAAAGGCAGGAAGAAAGTAAGGGAAGCAAGCCCCTGTGTAGACATCTGGGGACAGATGTTCTTGGCAGAAGAAAAACAAGTGAGAAGACCCTGCAGCATGTGCCCCACAAGTAAGAAGAGCTATTTTACCACTTTCACTGCAATGTTACTAACAGACTAGGGGGCAGGGTGGGGTGGCAGACCCCAGCTACTGCTCCTTCAGACAGGAGATGGCAAGAGACTGGGCAGGAGTGGGTTGAGAGTGGGAAAGAAAGGGGGAATCAAGAGTAATGTCAAGGTTTAGCTCAAGTTGCCATTTCTGAGATAGGAAAAACTGAAAGAGAAATTTTTTGTTTGTTTTGTTTTATTGGGGGGGTGGGGTTATGGATATCAAGGGCTCAGTTTTCATTATATGAAGTTTGAGAAATCTATTAGAATCCCAGTAGAGATGTCAATAGCAGAGATGACATGAGTGGCCTTCCTAGCATGAACACTGAAGGGCAAAAAGCAGTGCTACACATCCGCATAATGCAGTTCTGTGTAGCCCTTAAAAAGAATGAGTTCTTTATGTACTGGCACAGAAAGACGTCCAAGATTTATTATTGCATGAAAAGATGTGTAATTCTATTTCTGGAAGAATGTATCTATTGTTAATAACTTAAATACCTCTACGGGACAGGATATCTACTTTTGTGGTGGGTAATTTTGTGTCAACTAGGTGAGGCCACAGTATCTAGATATTCAGTCAAACATTTAGATGTTTCTATGAAGGTATTTTTTGTATTTTCATTTATTTATTAATTATTTATTTTATTTATAAATTATTTATTTATTAATTATTTATTAATTATTAATTAATTAGAGACAGGGTCTCGCTCTGTCGCCCAGCCTGGAGTGCAGTGGGGCAATCACAGCTCACTGTAACCTCAAACTCATGTGAAGTTATTTTTTAGATGAGATTAACATTTAAATCAGACTTTGGGTAAAGATGTCCCTCCATAATGTGGGTAGGCCTCATCCAATTAGTTGAAGGCCTTAAGAGAAAAATCTCCAAGGAAGGAGAAATTCAGCCACCAGACTGCCTTTGGACTTGAACTGCAACTCTTCCTAGGGTCTCCAGCCTGCTGGCCTACCCTGCAGAATTTGGACTTGCCAAGCCTCTATAATTGCATAAGCCAATTCCTTAAAATAAACCACTCTCTCTTTCTCTATAGACACACCCCTCTGTTGGTTCTATTTCTCTGGAGAACCCTAAAACAACTTCTTATGACATATATTTAATACTATTTAAATTGTTTTAAAAAATAGCATGTGTTACTTTATTAATCAGAAAAACAAGAATAACTGTAAGTCTTAGTTCCATTATTTAAAATTTACATTATATTGACCAAGTACCTATATATATACATACTATTATACTTTATATACATAAGCTATACATACATCTCTATACAAATATAAACAATAAAGCACAGAGTAAGCATACATTATTATTAATAACCTTCCTATATCAATGGCTGTAAAATCACTATTTTTTTGATCCAAACTACAGGCCTCTCTGATATTCTCAATAAACTCAAAGAGCTATCTGAAATACCCAACATGACTCTAAATCCCAAACAAGGTATCCAAAAGACATGGCCAGACATTTCACAGATTATAAATGATACTTCATAAATGAATAAATGGAGAAAATTCAAATATATTAGTAACAAACAGAGGAATAAAAATTAAAATAAGGTACCTTTTAAAACAAATTATTTTGAATATTATAACTAATACTGTTAATTATAAACTTATAAGTAAAAATAGTAATTATAAAGTAAACCTTTTTTCAGCAGATAAAGTTCATTAATTTTGAAAATTATAACTAATACTAGTGAGAGGGCAAAGAGGTATTCTAATATGTGATGGGTCATATCCTAAAGAGATATAAAATAATTGGCAACATGTGTAATAAACCATAAAATTATTCACAGTTCTTATTCTATTTAGGAGAAAATATATCTTAACAAAAAAATCTTATGCATGGTAGAAAATAATTCCAAAGATCAAAAAAGAAAAGCACATGAAGTTGTTCCCTAGAATACCATTTGTAATGGGAAAAAAGTAGAGGTAATTTCAATACCTAACATTTGTGATTTAAAGATAAGTAAAATATGTGACCTCTATTCATCAGCATGTTAAATATAGCTCCATTAATAACAACATGAAACATAATAGGATCTTATGTGAAAAAAAATCAAGATACAAAATTATGATTCAATTTCATTAAAAATGTGAATTTGAAAGGACCTAACAGAGAAAGCTAGAAAGAAAGCTGAAGAAAAGGTCAAGGTCATTATTTTCAAAAGCAGCTTTAGATAATATGCTCTCATTTTTATTATGAGAATATGGAGAATACTTCAATAGAAAAAAGTACTTAAAATTTTCAACAAACTGAAAATAATTTTTAAAACTATTTTCCCTCTAATAAGAAGGAGCTAAAATAATACTATCATGGAAACTTCTCTAACATATTAAACAACCCATTTCTTTTCCTTTTTTTTTTTTTTAAGAACCCATTTCTTGCACAAAGTAACAACAAAATAAAACTATAATGGGTCCAGCATAGGCCACCTGTTAATCCTAGCAATCTGGGAGGCTGAGGTGAGGTGGGAGGATTGCTTGAGCTCAGGAGTTCAAGACCAGCCTGAGCAAGAGTGAGACCCTGTCTCTACTAAAAATAGAAAAAATTAACTGGCATAGTGTTGTATGCCTGTAGTCCGAGCTACTTCGGAGGCTGAGGCAGGAGGATTACTTGAGCCCAGGAGTTTGAGGAAGTTGTGAGCTAGGGTGATGTCACGCTCTAGCCTGGGCAACAGAGCAAGACTCTGTCTTAAAAACAAACAAACAAACAAAAAACACCATAATGAAGCCAGGTTCAAACAAATGGGCTAAAACTGGTTGAACATTTTTATTCTCTATAAATTAAGAGAATATAAAAATAATTCTTTCATACTTACCACTGTACCAAGAAACTGAATGCTCATGTTTCCACCTGCATCTCGAGAAAGACACTAAAAACAAAAAAAAAAGAGAGAGAGAGAATGAATTTGCATGTACCCAAGAACTTGTACATGAAATGTTCATAATAGCCCAAAAATACCCCCAAATGTCCATCAACTGATGGATGGATAAACAAAATATATCCATACAGAGGAATTTTATTTGGTCAGAAAAAGGAATGAAGTACTGATACATGCTATAGCAGAAGTCAGTCACAAAAGATCACACCGTATTTGATTCCATTTAATTGAAAATTGCCAGGATAGTTAAATCTATACAGATAGAAAGTAAATAGGTGGTTGCCTCCAAGAGGAGGGTTGGGAAGAAATGAAGCATGACTGCTAACTTATGTGGGATTTGTTTTTAAGGGTGTGAAAATTCTAAAATTGAGCATGGTGATGGTTGTGCAACTCTATGAATAGACTAAAAACCACTGAATCGTAATTTCAAACGGGTGAATCATATGGTATGTGAATTATATCTCAATAAATTAGTAATAAAAAAGGATTAGCCTTTGTTTAAAGTAACAATGAGAACAATGCAATTCTTCTATGTCCAGAAAGTAGTGAAAAAAGAAATAACCCATTATGTATTCACGTATAAAGTATGCTTAAAGTAAATATAACATTATTATTTATATATACCTTATTTGATTTTTGGTTAAATGTAAATAATAGTACTAAAAATGGATGACTAAATATACACTGGAGGTAAACTATACTTTTTTTCCAGATCATTCTGACCTATAAAATTGCCTTATTTACTCCTACTCTGTTTCCCAAAAATGTCCATATTCTGTGCTAATCAGAGAGGTCCTAGTAGCTTCAAAAACTATACATTCAAATAAAGCAGTTCTAATTAAGCAGCATAAATTTTTTTAATTCCCAGATATAGTACTGGAGGGAATATTAGTGATTTTCACTCAACTGCATGCCACGAACTACCACAGATATATACCAATTTTATTCCTTTTACAGAAGTAGAGGTTTTCCAACTCCAATCTCAGTGATCACTATAGTAATAGCACCCAGAATAGACTTCTAGAATTCGAGCTGAGTCCCTGGTTCCTTGATTAAGGAAAGTTAGATCAATAATAAAAAAAAAAGTGGTTTAATGCACAATGTTTTCCCTACCTGTAAATATTGCCAAATGATTTGACACAACAGTAATCTCACTAGCATATTCAAGGCAAAGTGGTATTGAGTAGAAAATTCAAAATCAGTATGTTACCATTTTGACCCATTAATTTCACTTCTAAGAATTTATCCTAAGGAAAAAAATTAAGGGGAGGCAGAAAAATAAAGCTATAAAAATGTCAGCACAGCATCGTTTATAGAATTGCACAATGTCAAGCAGTCTAAATGATCAGCAAAGAAGTTGGTTAAATAAATTATAGTATTCATCTAGGCAGTCATTTAAAAACTTTAGAGACATGAAAAATGTTTATAGTGTATTTCTAAGTGCAAAAAGAACAAAACAGTATGTTTGGAATAAGTCTCATAAAAAATTCTGTATGTTACGAAAAATTCTAGAATAAATAATGTGCATAAAACTGCTGTTATTTCTAGGTGAAAAATCTTAGTTGACCTTTTTTCCTTATCTGTTCTCCTATTCTTTTATATGGACATGTTTAACTTAAGAAAGGCAAAAAGAGACAGAAAGAAAACAAAATGGAATAAAATAGACTCCTTTCCTCGGTGTCTTAAGGGAGACACAATTAAGAACTGAAGGGTGACTCCTAGGTTCTGACAGTGGTGCTTCTATGTCAGTTACTCAACTCTTGACTATGTGTTGAGCACTGCTAGTTGAATTAATACTCACCTGCCAGGAGACTCACGGAAAGAGAGCAAAATTATAAAATAACTATAATTCAATATGATAAATTCATAGTACAAAACTTTATGGAATAATAGGACAGACCAACTATTAATAAACACACAGAAAGGTTAAGGAAGATTTGCAGATAAATACCAAAGCTAGATATTAAAAATTGAACAGGATTCAGCCACTATGGAAAACAGTATAAAGGTTCCTCAAGAAATGAAAAATAGAACTACCATATGATCCAGCCATCCCAATAGTGGGTATTTATTAAAGAATGAAATCTGTATGTTAAAGAGATATCTGTACTCCAATTTTTATTGTAGCACTATTCACAATAGCCAAGATATATAACCAACCTAAGTGTCCATCAATGGACAAATGGATAAAGAAAATGTGGTATATATACACGATGGAATACTATTCAGCCTTAAAAATAAAGAAGTGACAACATAGATGAACCTGGAGGACATTATGTTAAGTGAAATAAACAGGGCATAGAAAGACAAAAAGCATATGATCTTATTTATGTTTGGAATCTAAAAAAGTTAAATTCATAGAAATAGAGAGTAGAATAGTGGTTCCCAGGGGCTCGGGGGATGGGAGATTTGGGCTTTGTCTCTGGGGTCAAAGGACACAAAATTTCAGTTAGACAGAAGGAATAAATTCAAGAGATCTATTGTACAACATGGTGACTATAACTAATGACAGTGTATTATATTCTTGAAAATTGCTGAGGGTAGATTTAACATACTCTCACCACAAAAAAAGATAAATGTGTACGGTAATACATATGTTAATTAGCTCAATTTAGCCATCCCACAATGTACACATATTTCAAAACAACATGCTATACAGATTGGTATGCTTTGTCACCTCTAAACCTCAGGTTGAAATCTGATCCCCCAGTTTGAAGGTGGAGCCTACTGGGAGGTGTTTTGGCCATAGGGGCAGATGCTTCCTGAATAGAAGAATTGCCCTCCTTAGGGTAGGAGTTCTTACTTTATTAGTTCCTGAGAGAGCGGCTATTAAAGGACCTGACACCTCCCTCCCATCTCCCTTGCTTCTTCTCTCACCATGTGATCTCTGCACACACTGGCTTCCCTTGCCTTCCCTCGTAAGAGGAAGCAGCCTGAGGCCCAATCTTGAACTTTTTCGGACATCAGAATCATGAACCAAATAAACTTTTTTTCTTCATAAAGTGCCCCATCTCAGGTATTCCTTTACAGCCACACAAAATGGATTAAGACAACATGATAAATTTTAATTTGTCAATTAAAAATAAATTTTTAGAAAATGAGCAGTAATTATCCAAAAGAAAAGTGAAAGAGAAACTTGTGGGCTGAGGGGACAGCTTATGCAAATTTCAGATTAACACACTGGAAAAAAAAATTTTTCCCTGGGGCCACAGCATTTTATAAAAACAAAATGATCTTTCTAATTTGTTATTTTTTTATTGTTTTCTGTGCATGAACTATATGCAACACAATCCATGTTTTTAGAATGGTCAATATTAATTGTAATAATAAGAATATCAACAAGATTTTCACGAACCAACTACAGGGTCTTGTTTCACGAGGCCCCGGGCTCAAAACTAGTGTGAGTTAAATAGAACTTACATGGCAGTTAATGTGTTAAGAGAAATCCTGGTGAGTTTAAGGAATGTTGAGTAGTTCAGCTTAGCCAGAGATTGGGTTGGTTAAAAGATGGAAGTGGCCAAGGAGGGAAACTGGCAAGGAATTATAAAGCCAGGTCATGTCTTGTACAGAGAGGGCTCATACTTGACAACGTGCGTATACTTAAGAACTGGGGTGTGACATGTTTATGTTTTAGAAAGATGATGATCTGATGTCAAGCTGAAGATATACGGGGATTGGGGAGGGACCTGGCTAGGAGGCCAAGTAACATGCCACTACAATCATCCCGACTGGCCAAGCAAACAACAGTACAACTCTGTCTGATTCATTCACAAGACCTTAGAATTTAGACAATAAACAGACCTGAAAGTTAATCTTAATTTTATTTTAGAGATGAGGAAACTAAGGCACAGGAATATAAAAAGTAATTTCCTACACAGCAACTCTCCAAGAAAAATTTTAATCTTGGTCCTAAGCTCAAAAAAAAAAAAAAAATCAACACAATAAGCTTTACCACAATAAGCTAAGCCACTGAACTGCTGTGTGTAGGGAAAGCTTGGGCATTTAGCTTCGTACAACAAAAACTGGAAAGGTAACCATAGACCAACAGGCAAAAATGAATGAATGTGGCTGTGCTTTAGTAAAACTGTATCTATAACATAAATAATAAAATTTGAATCTCACATACTTTTCATGTGTCATGAAACATTATTCATTTATTTTTTTTCCAGCCATTTAAAAACATAATAACCATTCAACTTGTGAGCCCTACAGAAACAGACAGTAGGCTGGGCCTGGCTGCCTCCTGGTCTCAGCTACCAGTATTCCTCACTTGAGGACGGCAACAATCAAATAAATGATTTTTCTTCTCCACCACTGGGCCCACAGTGATTTTAAATCACATCACATTGTTCTCCTATTCAAAACCCGCCGAATGCTCTGCAACATGAATCGAATTAAACCCAAAATCTTTGGCCCCTAGATAATGGTCCCTGCCTACCTTGTCCTACTCTCCTTCTGGCCTTCCCACAAAACCAACTTGTTGCGCCTCAGAGCCTTTGTACTTGCCATGCCTGCCACCTGCCCTTCCAGCCCCCCTGGCTTCTGCATGGCTGCCCGCTTTTTCCCACAGGTCTCAACTCAAAGCCAGCTGTTCAGAGAGGACTTGCTAACACCCTAGCTAAAAGCTAGTCACCTCCTATAAATATACAGTCTTCATCTAACTTCTTAGTACTAAAATCACATTATTTATGTCCTTACATATGTTTACTATCTGCATCCCTGCTGGAATATAAGTCTCACTCCCTGCTCTATGGGCAGAGTCTATAACACAGCCTAGGCCACGCTGGGCCTTCCCTTCTATGTAGGAGACACTAAAGCAGTATCATCGTTCCCCTTCCTTACCCTACGAGGGTTATTAGACTCAATCCCAGGCAAATAGAAGTAATTTTGAAATAATAGAACTAGGTTTAAAAACTTAGATTTTCACACTGAAAACAATTAAATTGTATCAACAAACGTGTAGCCATACGTGTAAGTACCAGTAAGTTGCCCTTAACTTTGCATTCAATTTAAAGCAGGTCACAATTACATACATAGTTGATTATGTATGTCACTTTTTCTTTTCCCCACACTACCATAATCTATATGGAAGGAAGATGCAATGGAAAACGGAGAAATGAAATTTCACTCAAAACCGGAATTTACTTCTATCTTTCCTAAGAGAAACATACACATTTCCCACCATCCAGGATTAAGAAAATTAGCTTTTAGACATGACAAAACCAAAGTATTCAAAGCCTAAAATGAGTCTGACACATGCCAAAACAAATATGAACAGACCACTTGGATAAGCTAATAGCCAAAAATCTTCATAAAAATTAAGACTTTTACTTGATGAAAGATATCTACTCTTATTAAAATATTTTCTCCAAATATTTTATTTCTTTTCCCATTTTAAATGGCACTTCATAGCCAGATAAAAATTTTTCTTTTCTTATTTTAATAATCTGCTCCAACATTTACAAAATAGACTCCTTTTTGTTTCTTTAAAGAAAAGAATACTTTAGAAGTAAGATTTTGTTAACAAAATGATTTCAACATTTGTTAGAACCAAATTCATACCAAATTAGCAAGGTTACTCACACAAAAAAGCAAAAACATTCACAAAACAATGTATCAAATGTTCCAAAAATATCTTCCTAGGATAATAAAATCAGAGGCAATTTTACCTTAAAAGTAATGTCACTGAACAGTAAGAGGAAGAAATAGTAATAGTTTTCTTTTTCCTCTCACTGATTTCCAACTTGATAATATGTTTTAAAGGCCATTACTGTGGGATTTGTCTTATCGGTCTCCAGTGCAGCTGTTTGTATTATTTTCCACATTTACTACAATCAGTGTTTATATTATTCAAAATTCTCTTCCTCTGGCAGCCACTAAAATACAATTTTCTAGTGAACAGATAGTAGAGGAGAAAAAGAGTGTTTATGGGGGAGGGGAGAATTTCTGAACGACATTTTCCCATTATATTAAATTTCAAAAGCAACCCCAAATCATAAAACGTATGTTGCTAGAGACCAGGAAAACTACTAAGCTTCTAGGACTACATTACAAAAGCAGGTAGCCTTGCCTTTATATTAATATTTTAACATTACAGTTGTAAATACCAGCTGTTAAATTGTGATTAAATTTTTTGAAGCATAGTGAAAGGAGTTATTTCTGTTCTGCTGGGGAGCTTGTTTCTAAGATGTGTAACTGTAATTGATATTTTCAGGAATGTGAAAAGGAGATGGTTAATAATTACTCTTTCATTTCCTACTTCTTTAGGGAAAAAATGTCAACCTCTACTTATTTTAAGTTATATATTTATATATCCTATACATCCTAAATAGATGGTTTCATATTACATTCAATGATTCTAGAGTAATGACATGCATATAGTACAAAATAATAGCTAATAACTTCTAAGAGGTTGGGGTGGGGAGAAACATTTTAAAAACATGTAAAACATTTATTTTAGGACTAAAAACATAAGTCGATTATTTCCAAATCCATTTTTACTTTTGTGCTGGCAAAGAACAGGTAAAAATGTAAACCCCTTTATTTAATTTTCTAATTAAAATATTAATTTTACCATCTGTAAATATCTATTAGGATTAATATTAAGGGTTGTTCTTAAAGGTTGTGGGAGCTATTTGAATCTAAAACACTGAAAAGAAAATAATTTATTTTTAGTTTCCTCTCTTTATGTAGATATAAAAATCAACAATTTTTTTCAGAAACAGAAAGTTAAGGTTAAAATTTTAAAATCCATTCAAATTCTACATGGACAAGCAAGTGTATCACAGATATATTTGTAAATATATCACAGATAATTATATAATCTGCAAACATATCATCTCTTCTGTAATATTCATGTGCTTGTGTAATATTGTATATTACATCAACTCTCCAAGCATTTTAAGTTATCATGTTATATAATCTATTTGTTGATAATACTCCAATCAATTCACAAGTAATCTATTTAATCTGGTATTCTGCAGTACATAACAGATTCATGTGACACTACTCCAAATTTGTCTGCTTTAACATAGAAAATTAGTTCCACTTAGTTGAGTATCAATGACCTATTCACTATAGATGCAGTAGTGCTGCGATCAGCTCTGCACTGTTATTTATAATAAATTTATCTTCTCTTAAAAATACTTGAGCAAGAATATGAGAAATAAAAGAAAAAAGCCTTCAAAGGTGCACCATGAATAGCTTCACATCAGACAAATGCAGAAATTGTTAGACCTTAGCAGTATCTCAAGATATTTTCAAAAGTATTTAGCTACTCTTCAAGCCTGAAGACAACCTGCTGTGAGCAGGTGGATAGAAGAAATCATGCCACACAAAGAAACAGGCCAATAGCAGTTAGTTGGCTCTGCTTGCAAATGTTCAAACAACTTGACTATGCAAAATGAAAATCCGGTATATAAAATGCTAACAAGAGACAATATATTAAATCCCAGTAGATAAATTACATTGTAAGAAATGGAAAGCTATTTGTTGCGTAGTTCAAAGTAAAATTGAACTCTTTCAAGGTTAAAAAAAAAATTACTTCATAGGAATATAGACATAGTAAAAAAAAAAAAAAAAAAAAAAGAAAAGAAAAGGAAAAAAAAAAGTTCTATTCATCCAGCATGTTCCCCACTACAAAGGTTCTAGGGTGTATGAAGACAACAGAGAGTGAGCTCAACATGGCCAGGACCCAGACAATCTTTTGTTTTGTTTCATCAGTTTAATTATATGCCATCGGCAGGATATCATTCCATTTTTTAAATATAGTTCTAATTTTTTAAGACTTCAAAATTAAAATTTAGAAAGTTTGTCAATTAGATGATAAATTCATCTTCTGTTTAAAAATAAATTCAACTAATCTATTCCTAGTTTTAAATGATAAAAACCAAAACTGTGGTTGACACATGGAAGGGACACTTAAAAAACCACTATGTGGGGTTTTGTTTTCATCTATAAACACTCTCTGATTCACAAAAAATTTTACCTGTGAGTTATCTAAACCAGTAACCACTAGCAACACATGGCTACTGAGAATTTGAAATGTGACTAGTATGATTGAGGAATTAAATTTTCAATTATATTTAATTTTTATTTTAATTTAAAAATGGAAGCAGTGTAACCTTTTTTGTATTAAAAACAACTTTATTGTTTTGCTGGGACTACATTACACTCTAACTGTTTCATAGTTTAAGATACTGGTTTTTTGTTTTTCTTTCTGAGACAGAGTGTAACTCTGTTGCCCGGGCTAGAGTGCCAAGGTGTCAGCCTAGCTCACATCAACCTCTAACTCCTGGGCTCAAGCGATCCTTCTGCCTCAGCCTCCCGAGTAGGTGGGACTATAGGCATGCGCCACCATGCCTGGCTAATTTTTTTCTATATATTTTTAGTTGTTCAGCTAATTTCATTCTTTTTTTTTAGTAGAGACGGGGTATCACTCTTGCTCAGGTTGGTCTCGAACTCCTGATCTCAAATGATCCACGTCCCTCAGCTTCCCAGAGTGCTAGGATTACAGGCGTGAGCCACTGCGCCTGGCCGATACTGTTGTATTATACACATGCCGGATGTCATTGTTGTTTCTGGTATCACATAAATAATTTTTTATATTGTTTCATGTTGAAAGGATAACAGTTTGGGTACATAGGGTTAAATAAAATGTATTAGTAAAATTAATTTCACTTGTTTTATTTTTTTTAACATCGCTACTAAGAAATTTTAAAATACGTATGAGATTTCTATTGGATAAGGCTGTTCTATTCCACAGCTCTTTATATTGGTAATTTGGAAATCACGATATATCTTTCCACAAAAGAAATATGAGACATGACTATGGTTCTCAGATTATACCATTATGACCTATATAATAAACATCACTACTGACTGACTCTACTTATGCGATGAAAATGGTAAGAAAACACTGGTAAATATCCAACATAAAAATGCAAACAAATGTGAAATACTGTCATTTTATTTTCCTTAAATAATGGTATTTGAGGAAAAGTTGGCTAAATTATTAGATAAAGAAATAGAATTTTTAGTTCTAAAGAGAACTTTTAATTGTTTTAAAGAGTTTTCAATGTTTATGTCCCTGGTTCTTTGTTATAAATTATTTCACATTAAAATATATGATCTCCTCCTCCTTTCAGGCAGATGTATCACTAGCTCTATACTCGAAGTTATCAAGAAGTATTAGAACTGATTCCAAGAATATGATTTTCTTGAAGTCAGAAGAGAAGAGTACTTAAAGCAGCTAAGTGGATATATGAGAAAGAGACTGTGTCCAGCAGACCTCACTGGACAATGACTACTGCATTAACACCAGGTGAGAAAGAGCACGAATGACGTATGCACAAACCTCCAAGAAAGAGGAAATCAGGAAAAGCCAGAGGCAAATTCTTTTCTACATCTATCGATACCTATCTATATCTATTAATAGGTGGTAGTGTGGGCCTAAAACAGCTTAGGGGCTTCCCAGGGCAACTGGAGGCAAATAGGAAAGACATTTATTTGACTGGAAAGAAACATTCTTGATCAGTGAGGCACCTCTGTGGGCAGGTGCTGAGGAGCCCTCCTGTTTCTCTTTCCTCTCATAGAAACTATGGTAATTCTGTATCTAAAGAGAACCAGCAATCACACTGTCTAACAGAATATGGATTCTGCAAATGTAGGAAGGTCAGGAATTAAAGAGGATTGATAAAACACAGTTAAGAAGGCTATCTTATGAACATGGTTTAATTTGATGAAGATTTAGAAAAAATAAAATCTCAATCTTAAAATGAAAGAATAGATAAGACATATTTATTTCTAAAATTCCAAAATGTGAGATGACTATAACTTATCCATTCACCCACCTACCTATTCATACAATTATTGAGCCTTTAAACATGCCGGGAACTTAGCAAGGCAGTGGGAAATCAAAGTCAAATCAAAAAGGAAACAGGTGATTTAGATTAATTAAAAGACCTTAGTAACCTATGAAATTCATTATCTCAATGATAGTACATGCCAAAATATAATTTGTTTTTAAAGAAATGAACGGGTAATATCAAGCTCACGAGGTTAAGGAAAGTGAATAGGCAATGTGATCTGATTGGATGAATAGGGAGCTAATTTCTAAAGCAAAGGAATGCTGCCTCCCCATCTATTTCATCATTTAATCAGATACAGAAGTCAAATGCTACTTTTATGAAGTCACAGGGATTCAGCAATAAAATAAAATAGATGCTGAGTACCCACACATCCTTAAGTAAGATGCTAGATTAGGCTACCTAGTAGAACATGCTAAGGAACTATGAAACCAGCAACTGTCCATCTCCTATCTCAAGATAAGTTAAAAGAGAAGTTAAAAATTAATTAGAAAAAAAGAAAAAAATTAATTAGAGGAGGTTGAATTCTTAAGCTAAGAATCTGAGGTTGAACACCTTAAGTGAAAGAGACTTCAGAGAAACATTTATTCATTAGAGTCTTTAGTTGATGACAAAGCAAAAGAATCTTGTAGTTTGTTTGGTGAGTCAAGGATTTATAATTATTAAATATTTCTTTTGGCCCAGATGTGGCTTGTGCAGAAGAGAACCAGGCTGGGTCATGAGGGACCCTGCCCAACAAGAACATCTAGAGTCAACACACAGTTGCTCAGGAGGCTGAGGGCAACTGGAGAAGACACAGCAGGCATGAGGGGTTCTGAAGGTGAGAAATCCACCCAAATTCCACAAACATGTCCCAGAAGCTAGCAGCCAGCTTTGGACATTTGCCATGTCCAAAAAGAATGAATGCCAGCTTTCATCTGCCCAGTCAACTTGGTTCTTGTGCTGTGTACCTCCTCTGGTCTCTACCCCATACTGCAACTTTTGAGAGAACCCAATCTAGCAGCTGTGAAGTGGGAGAGGGTATTGTCTGGGCTAAGAAAATGATACCCTAAAGTGAAGGCCTCAGAAGCAACCTCAGAACTAAAGTCTCTCAGACCTTCACCTACCCTCCTATCTCTCAATCCTCGTTCTCTCCAGAAGAGAGTCATAGAAACCAGAATTCCTCTTCCCCAAAGCCAGCCATAAAAACTAGAAATATGACTCTAACCTTCCCCTGTCTTTCTATCTATGAGCTGGCCATAAAGAAATTCTTTAACTTACCTTGTCTGACAGGTCATAAGAATCCCATTCCAGAGGGGTCCTGCCCCTAACTTGGGAGGAAGAAATGCTACAACAGAGAAGCCAAGAAGAATCTGAATGGCCAGGCCTTGCTAGGTTCCTCACCTCAGTCTAGCAGCATTAGCTCATATCCTTTGTCTAATCACATTCCTACATGTCCATTCTTCATTGGCTCTAAGCATAAAAACAGACAGTTTTCCCTGTGTCTTTGGGACTTCATTCTGAAGGCTCCCATGTTGTGTAAAACTATGACTAAATAACTTGCTATGCTTTTCTGTTATTAACCTGTCTTTTGTTACTGAAATGTTGGCCATGACCGTTATGATGGTGAGGAGAAGGATCACCTACTTTTTGCCCCTTCAATATAAAGGAAGAAGGAAGAAAGCAACTCTTTCCTATTCCCTATTAAAGGTTTCTTGGTCTGAGGTCAAACTGAGTTCAGGAGGGAAAAGTTTTACCAGTTTTGATAATATAGTGAACTAGACATACTCTTCTTTCCCAAACAGAATACTACTTGTTTAATACCTGGTAGCAAGAGTATAGACTGTGAAAATTGTATGTGGCTTTATACATGGAAGGAAAGAACAAGTTGAGACAAAGAGTTTGAAAAAACAACTAAAAGAAAATTATTTCTATTGCACTGAAAAAGTGCCATTTATGCAGTGAACTGGTTACGTAGTATTAATAGATAAAGGAATGGCAAATCTTAGGAAATACTCTGAATGTTTCCTAGATTACTATTTAGATACATTGGGTTTCACAGTGGGATTACCCCTTCACACTCATTAGGAATGCTATTATCAGAAAACCAGAAAATAAGAAGTATTGGCAAAGATATGGAGAAATTGGAGTCCTTGTATACTGCTTGTGGGAATATGATGCTACCACTAAGGAAAACAGTATGGAAATTCCTCAAAAAATTAAACATAGAAGTACCACATGACCAAGCAGTTCCACTTCTGGGTACACACTCAGAAGAATTGAAAGCAGGAATTCCAAGAGACATTTGTACACCTATGCTCATAGCAGCATTATTTACAATATCCAAAAGGTAGAAACAGCCCAAATGTCTATCAATAGATAAATAAAATGTAGTATATTCATACAATGGAATATTATTCAGCCATACAAAGGAAAGATATCCTGTCATGTGCTACAACATGGATAAACCTTGAGGGCATTATGCTAAAGTGAAATAAGCCAGTCACAAATAGACTAATACTGTAAGATTCCATTTAAATGAGGTCCTAGAGGAGTCAAATTCATAGGGACAGAAAGTGGAATTGTGGTTGCCAGGGGCTGGGGTAGGGGGAATGGGTGGCTAGTGTTTAATGGGTACAGAGATTCAGCTTGGGAAGACGAAGAAGTTCTGGATATGGATTGTGGTGGTGGTTGCACAACAATGTGAATGTACCTGATGCCATTTAACTATGTACCTAAAGTGATGAAAATGGGAAATTTTATGCTACACAAATTCTATCACAATTTTTAAAAATCTTGTTAAGGGTACAAAATAATGTTGGAGAAAGAAAAACCTAACAGAAGAGCAGAGGATTTCATCTCAGATAGGCATAGAACTCTACATTTCTATCACTTTTTTCTGCTTTTATAGATTAGTAGATGGTTGATGGCTTGGTTTGTAAAAGCAAAGAATGTAGAATTCACTATAAAAAAAACTCATCCTAAGAAGATAAGCACCTAAGAATGACAGGCAAGTTTGAAAAAAAAAAAAAAAAGACAAATCAGGTCAAAGCAGGAGCTCGGGTGTTTGTTGGGGAGAGAATTTTGTGATCCTTATTGGTACTCATTGAGTGCAGAATAGTGCTTGGCAAGTTCTTATCATCAACTTCTCTCAAACTCAACCCCTTTTTTTCTCTACACTACTAGCACTTCATGGAGGATGAGAACAATAACATGATTATCTTCTAAATGAATGCCTTCTTCATTTCTCCCTTCAATCCCTTAACCCTCCTTTTATGAGGACACATTCTTCTTCCATAACAGCATTTTGATGAATGTTACTTTCCTCTGCAAAAAGTTTCAATGCTGCATCTTCATTGCTGATTGAAATGCAGACTCTTAAGTTCTCATTCACAACCTGCCTGCTCTAATCTATTTTTCTATGCTTAGCTCTCATTACCTCCCTATGTGAATGCTTCCTAATCCACCTCCCATTCCAACCTTTTCTAAGGTACAGCTCGAATATTATCTGATACCCCTGGCCTGCAACAAACACACACACATACAAGCATTTAAAGTGGCTAAAGGTTCTCTGGAGATAAATGAAAAATGAAAAGGAGCAATTGGCTGAGAGCTTGTGGAAGCAAATACAGTGACCAGAGTTTCATATTATGGGAAAAATCATCTTTTTGTTTACAATTAATTGAGAGACACTTCACAGAAACAATAAATCTTTTAAGAATTTTGGGGTTGGAAAGGTGAGAGGGTGGCAAGCTAGAAAGGGGGAGAGAAACAGGACTATTCATAAGTAGTGTTGGCACAACTTATGGTTATCCACATTTTAAAAGTAAAATTGGATCTCTACCATATACAAAAGTCAAGCCCATGGGGATTAAGGATTTAAATGTGAAAAAGCACAATTTAAAAAGGTTTAGAAGAGAATATTGGCAAGTATCTTTATAAGCTTGGGAGAAGAGGATTGTTTAAACTAATATAAAACACACAAACCATGAAGGAAAACACTGAAAATTCTGACATTAAATCTTTGATTTAAAACTTCACTTGGATAACTTAAAAAGATAAAAACACAAGCTACAAACTAGGAGAAGTTATTTGTAACATATAACTGATAATGCATTAGAATCTATAACATGTGAAGAACTTTATGAGTCAATAAGAAAAAAACAAACAATCTAATAAAAAAAAAGTTGGCAAAAGCTGTGAGCAGGTATTTTGCAGAAGAAAAACAGGACTGCCAATACATATATTTTTAAAATGTTCATTGTTATTACTAATCAGAGAAATGTACGTCAAAACCACAAAGAGATACCATTTAAACTCGCCAATCAGAAAAAACCTAAGTAGTCTGGGAATACCAAGGGTTCACTAGGATTGAAGCAAAACCGATAAGGGCACAGATTCTTGGGTTCAAATTCTGGCACTTCCGTTTGCCAGCAGAATGCCTTGAGCAAGCAACTTAGCCTTTACAAGCCTCAGGGTAACACTAGTAACCACTTTATTGGATCGCTGTGAGGATTAAACAAATGAATGCAGATGAAGCTATGCTTAGAATAGTCAGTGTCTAACACAGTAAGCATAGAATAAGGTTAGCTTATTATTCATATTAAGATCATCATTATCCTCATCATCACTACTGGTGGGCATAAATTGGTCCAGCCACATAGGGAAAAAACCATTTGTCCTCACCATGTAGGATAAGGACACAGAGTACTACAGCACAGCCATTCTACTGTCATATGCCCTGGAGAAACCTTTATTTCAAGGGGAAACATGAAGCAGAATGCTCATAGAAGCACAGTTTATGACAACAAAATAATGAAAATAGCACAAATGTCTATTTAGAGGGGACTAAATAATTTGTGCTAAATTAATATGATGTAATAACATATAACATGGAAGCCAATAAACTAAAACTACAGGCATCAACATGGACCAGTCTGACAAACTTAATACTTGATGAGAAAAAGCAACTCCTTGGGCCAATTACATTAAGTCCAAAAACACGAAAAGCTAAACAAGGTATTGTTCACAGGTTTAGTGTATATGTAAATATCCCTAAAGAAAAGCAAGGGAGTGATAAATTTAAAAATCACAATGGCAGTTCCCTTTAGGGCCCCCAGAAAGGAAGACTTAAAAAAGGAGGAGTACCGTTACCAGCAGCATTGGCAATGTTTCCTTTTTTAATCTAGATGGTGAGTAAACAGCTTTTCATTGTGCTATTCTTTAGCTTTTATATAGATATAACACATATTTTACATTTAATAGTATTTAATAAAATTTGATAAGCATTAATGATAAATTAATGTTTAATAAAAATGTAATAATATTTAATAGTATGTAATACTTAATAAGTTGATATGTATGCACAAAAATCCAGGGAAAAAAGAATAGCAGTTATAAAAATCACTTGAAAAATACCTGAGGTAGTATCCATTCCATAGTTCTCAGAATTGACCATAAACAAGTGCAAAGAGAAATACACACACACACACAAGTAATAGCATTTTCATAGCTATTAGCTTGGAGGTGTTGAGCTGACACTCTTGGAGCAGCACAGCCCAGGAAGGAGCATCAGAGGGAAGCAAGAGTTGGCACAGAACTTTGAGTCTGCCCATGCGAAGGGCAGGCAGGAGAAACATCAGCAAAGATGACTGTAAAGCCACCAATTCTCTCCTCCCGTCACTGTCAGCCCCCTTCCTGCCATAGGCTTTTTATCCTCATTGCTCTGCTAATGTCTCACTTCTGTCTCAATCTCTCTAAGGCCTGCTGATCTCTCTGCCTCCAATCTCAACACATCCCTCTACAAGCTACTCTCCACAATGCACCAAAAAACCAAAAGTCCCTTGTAACTACAGTTTCATTCATGTCATCACTCCCTTATTGAAAACTCTGTCGTGGTTCCCATTGGCCTGAGAATAAAGTAGGGTCCACATCATGTCCTTATTGAGGCTCGTGTGACTTGGCTCCCACCTGCCTCACTTTGGCTCACCACGCCCCAGCTTAGTCTCTGACCGCAGAGGTTTAAGCAGTGGTTCTCAAACTATGGCCCCTGGACCAGCAGCATCAGTGTTATCTGGGAACCTACTAGAAATGCAGACCTACTAAAGCAGAGTAAACTCTGTGGGTGGGTCCAACAATATGAGTTTTACAAGTCTTCTAGTTGATTCTGAAGCACGTTAAAGTTCGAGCATCACTGGTTTAGAGCATGAATGAGAGGTAATTATTATTTGAAGAACTCTGATGGGGAAAATCGAAAAGTACTATTGCATAGTGGGGAGAAACACACACTCCAGGGCAGACTGCCAGGGTGCACGTTTCTGCTCAGCTTCTTCCCAGCTTTGTAATCACAGGAAAGTTACTTAGCTTGCCTCAGCATAGTGTAATACTTAATAGCCTGGATCCTATAGCAAGATTACTTGGATTTAAATCATGGCTCTGTATCTTATTAGCTATGTGACCTTCACTAAGTCACTTACTTTCTTTGAGCCTCAGCTGCTTCATTTATAAAAGAATAAATAATAGCACCTACTTCATATAACTGTTGTGAAAATTAAAGGAGTTAATATATGTATGGTGCTTAAAATTGTACCTGCTGCATAGTAAGTACAATGTGTTATTTATTAATATTATTATAATTGTTATTAATTACACAAGGACTATATTAGATTTTGGAAAGAGTCAATACTGAATGCTAATGCCTGTACAAAGTATATAAAATCCATTCCCTCTCATAAGGAAAGACTTTCCTCATCCTTTTTTAGGTAAATTGATTTTTTTTTCCAATATGCCTTTTACCTTTCTGAGCTTATTTCCTTCCAATTAGAGTGCTTAACTTGATGCAATGACCTCTTCCAAAGAGTCAAGGGATCTGCCTTTAAAGAGTCACTTATTTCAGATACATTAATGCTTTTTGAAGCAAAGAACTTACAAGATTGAAAAGAGATTTACTGAATATGCTCCCTACATTAGAGAAACTATTTTTGATGATTATTCTAATACATATCCAGTATCAATTTAGCTATAAATTCTACATATAAAGGTACCATCAACACAACTATCTGTACAGTCATTGAGAAGGATACTGAAAGTATCATGACACAAAAATTTGGATAGGAGTTCGTATGTCTTTCTCCTCACTACTGAGAGGTCATACTGTGTCCCTCTGACCAAAACACATGAATACCTGAGCCACAACACATTCAGTGTAGAGTATATTCTATTGACCATAAACAAATACAAGAAAATCTTTTTCTTTTTTTTTCCTGAGACAGGGTCTCAGTCTGCCGCCCTAGGCTGGAATGCAATGGCACAATCATAATTCAGGAACTCCCAGGCTCAAGCGATCCTCCCACCTCAGCCTACCTAGTAGCTGAGACTACAGGAACCAGCCACTATGCTTGGCTAATTTTTTTTTTTTAATTTTTTGTAGAGATAGGATCTTACTATGTTGCCCAGAATGTTACTAAATTTTTAAAGGGCATCAGGGTGCTATGGAAAGTCATCCTGAATAGTGCATGTTTCTGCTAACCTAACACTACACAATTTCAACTGCATAGAAAAAGAAGGTAACAAAGTGAGTCATATTTTACAACTAAAAACCCATAAAGGCAAAGAAAACTGCTAATCTTCTAATATTTTTAGAAGAGTATGCAGGATTCTTTATTTACAACAAAGTATAATATACTAATCTTCTTGGATTGCCTGAAAAAAGAAAACATTAATTCCTCAGATTAAGACTTAATTCAAGATCCTCTAAAATAAGAAAAAAATGTTTTCAACTATAAAAAGTATAAGATGAATAAAATACAGCTTTTCCCTCCTATATCTGTAATTAACCACACAGGTACTGACAAGGATTTTGAACTTGAGGAGGCCTGCTAAGTAAATCATCAGAACACTTACCTGGACAGTCCTTTGAGTGCCATCAACGTTGACAGACAATAAGGGCAAAGCCAGGTTCCACGTGCTGGTCACATCTAGTTTCGACCCATCAACTTCCACCTGTTGTGACACCAAATAAGACTGTTACCATGAAGAAAGACAAAAAACCTGATCTCAAGTTCATTGCTGCATACAAAGCAGCAGCCATTTTAAACAGATGGCTCCAAAACAACCTGTCATGTTTACTGCTCCAACCATGAAAGACAGGGTCCAACAACAGAGTCTCCCTCGTCATCTCTGGGGAGAGGTGAAGGACCTGTGAACAGCTGCCTCTGGGTACTGAGGTTTCAAGTGATTTCCAGTAAGTAACAAACAGCCTTCTAACTCCAAACCTATCTGGACATGCTACATTTACTGCAATTAGACAAGTAATGCATATAAATTCCAGTGACATTTTGCAACCCACACATCAGGGCTTGCATATAATATCCTCTCCAAGGACCAAGGAAGAACTTTTTCCATGTTAATTTTAATGAAGGACTATGCATTGTTATCTTAATTAAACAGAAGCTTTAATTAGGCAAAATTCTTTGGTGTTGAATATCAAAAGTCCATTCAAACTTTGGAAAGTTCTGTCATATTTTTGTCAATCATAAATGACTAATTTTGTCAAGTTGTCATTTATGAAGATACAACAAAAGACCCATACTCTTTCAAAACAGAGATATTATTAAGAGCAAATTTTGATTTCCAAGTAAATAATATAAAAGTAATTCAAATTAAGAAACCATAGTTAATTTAAAATAAAAAACTATTAGTTTTCTTCCTTTTCATTCACTGATGATTATTCCCTAACTTTTTAATATGAGAGGCTTACAAATATTATTAAAGTCTACAGCAGACAATCTAACAAAAGGATACTTAAGTTTGCTCAAGTTTCAAAATAAACCTGAACCAGAGCCAAGATATATGATCCCTAACAATTTCGCCACTATCACTTAATTCTCTTAAAAGACACTCATTAAAATCAGATATCAGAGTCCTCACTATTTCCTTTTTTGCTGGACCCTTGGAGACAGGTAAGGGGGTAGCAGTGGGGAAAGACTGGTAAGCATCTGACAAGCATCAGGTACCCTAACAATATCCAGGCTAGAGGTCTGCTCTGGGACTTAGACTAGGGGAGGCTGAAGCTTCTGGTAAAGCCCAGGACTCAGTTTCACAGCATTTTGAATATGCTGTGGGAGCAATAGCACGGCACTGATGAAGAACCTGGATAGATGGCCTGAGTACATCTTGGTGGGAATCCAGAAGTTTCTATGTATCCCAGTGAGTGACTAGTGAAGGTCTAGGCCTAGATGAAGAGCACATGGTACAGGGGACTCCACGATTGCAGGTAAACATGTACCCATGGGGGATTGGTCCAGGATTCTCTGTGGATACCAAAATCTGTGGACGCTCAAGTCCCTGACACAAAATGGAACAGTATTTGCCCATAACCTATGCACATCCTCATGTATATCTTAAATCATCTGAGATTACTTATAATACCTAATACAATGTAATAATTGTTCAGGATAGACACAAAATTTTTCCAAATATTTTCGATCCACAGTTGGGTGAATCCATGATGCAGAACCCGGGGATATGGAGGGCCGACTACAGCAGGGACCATGGATGGCAGAAGCCTCCTCAATACCTTCAGAGCCCAGAGAGCACGACTTATTACTCAGCAGTTACCAGTCTAGGCCCTTGCAGCAAAGATTTACGAGGACAGCACGTGAGTCTGAGTTCTACTCCCAACGACTATCATCATGAGGCAGACTGACCACCATCCCCAAAGGTCCATATCACACACACCCAGACACCACCTCAGGGAACAGGGGAAGAAAACTGACACACTGTGCTATCCAAAAGAGACTATTCAAACCAAAAGAGGCCAAAATCCTGTTTAGAGACAAGTTTTTCTTCTCATCATTCCCTACTAAAGATAAAGGGCTTACAAGAGAGATTCTTATACATGATAAAAAAAAAATAAAGAAGCTACATTCCCTTGTACATCTGATGAGTAATGACTACAAATTTGCAACTTCATTATATAATGAAGCAAAGAAGCTACCAGACTCTAAATCATAGACTATAAAATATAGCAGTAAATATTAAATGAGGGCAGGGAATGTGTTTACAGCCATTGCATGCCTTCTCAGGCCTCCAGTAGCAGTAAACAGATTTCTTCAAGATACATAATTCTGAACAAAAGATGTAATGATTCTGTTGACGCTATCATTAGATGAGTAAAATCTCAATGCAAGTATAAGCCATAGAAGAAGCAGAGACATAATGTCTCTGTGAACCACAGTTTAACACCAGAAGCGAGGCAGACTGAATTGAAGAATTCTTGTTACTGTGCCATACCCATTGTTTACACCCAATTATTTAGCCAGGGAGACTGAAAAAGCAGATGTAGAGTGGAGGTAGCATTTCATTAAATGACACTGAGAACCTGACATGAAGAACTACTCTACCTTCTCAATGCCAACAACTAATGGGAAATGATCCTGAGGGGAAAACATATAACCCAGATTTGGTGAGAGGTAACAAGCCTAAGGACAAGCTGTAGGCTTCACTCCCCTCCCATTACAACATAACCAATACAGGGGATCTCTGCATACAATTTGGAAAAAAAATGTATAAAGAGAAAAAGGTAAATCAAGAGCATACAACACAAGAACTCCTCAAAGAAACACAGGAAGAGTTCAGATAAATAATTCTCCAAAGTCTCAAAGGCAACCATAGGAAATGTGACCCCTCTTTAAAAAAAAAGTGAGCTCAAAGAATAAAAACAAAGGTTCAAAGAAGAGATTATACAACAACAGAAGGAAATGAAAAGCAAGCTGGAAAAAAAATGAAGAGAAAAATAACATTATTGAGATAAAAGCCACATTAAGAAGCAACCAAAAATAGAATAATGTGACTAAAAAGAAAGACAAGGACATAGAAAAATCATATAAAACAAAATAGATAAGATCAACAATATAAAACCAATTTACAGGGAAGACAATAGATACAGTGGAAGAAGAAGGGGATACAAAGAATACAATTGTCTTCTTCAAAAAGGCTCATAAAGCAAAAAATCAATGCACTTTCAAAGACATACTAGGATAAAACTTTTCAAAATAAATAAGACCTTTAATTTGTAGATTGATGATGTTTATGGAACTTTAAGGCTAAAGAATAAATTATGGGGGTATTAGGCAGAAATAATGTACAAGAAAGGAAAAAACTCAGGTCAGCCTAATTTCCCAAGAGCAACACTGATATAGAAGACCACAGAATAACATGGTCTAAGTACTACAAAAAGGAAACATAGCCCCCCAATTTTATACCCAGCCAAAGTTTCCTTAAAATGTATCATATAGACATTTATTCTGTATCATGTAAGAACTTAACTTAGTGCCCTTCTTTAAAAATGAGGCAGCTCTATATGTACTGATATGAAACCATCTCCAAGAAAATACAGAACAGTGTACACTGTAAGCTATCATTTATTAAGAAAAAAACCCAACCATACATGCGTGTTTTAAAATGCATAAAATATCTCTGTATAAATGCATAAGAGGAACAGAGTGGCTGAGGAACAGGGATGGAAGGGAGGTTTGCTTTTCACCATAAATCCACTTAGACTTTTTGAATTTTATCCTGTATACATGTATTATATAGTAAAAAAAAAAATTTTAAGTGGAGTTAAGTATAAGTGTGCTAATTTCCTGTTATTATAATATACAATCAATAGCCACTTCAGATCTTTCACTAGTAGGCACACAATAAATAGTGGCTGTTTTTTTAAAACTACATTTTGATTAAGAGGTCAGTACTCATTTCAGATTCTCTGGATGCAGATTTACTGACTTCATCTACAACATCCAGTTTTACAATATGTTTCAGATGATCTCTCTTCTTCAACTGAAAAAGAGGGACCTCAACCCGCAATACCAAAAATCTCTGATTCTGTGGGTTTTGTGGCTATAATGCCCTTTTATTTTAGATGTATTTAGATGGTTAATTTCTGATATGACAGTTTCCAATATTAACAAGGGATTTTTGTTTTGCTCAAGTGCCTCTGGTGTTAGAAGTTTTTAAGATCTTTCCTCTAATAGACAACAGAAACTAATAAATTAAGTCAAATTCAGCGTGGAGAAAAAAGAAAAATAGCCCAAAAGTGAAATCACAAATGACATGATGCCCTGGGGCTCAAGTAAAATTTCACACCTTTCCAGGCAGACAATATTATCACAGTGTCTTAGCAGCCTCAAAACACTAGAATATTTTAAATGATGTAAAAACTCTATATTTTTAAAACAATCCAAATATATAATTCTAGAAGCATTTAGAAACTGACCTAAACAAAGATTTTATATTCTGTCCTTACATACACCTAGGACTCAAGTGTATCAAATTTCCATTAATTATAATATTAATACTCCCCACACTCTTGGCAGATGATCTCCTCTCTTTACCAAAATCGAAGCCACAGATATAAATTCTCTTTATTTTCTTGTATCATCAGCCATGTTCTTTCCTACGCTTGATCTTAGCCAAAAGGCTGACAAGTGATTTGTGATCTTTCTTTTACTTACATCTCCTGCCTTCTCTGCTTAATTAATCCCTTTCACTTCAGTACTTTCCACCTTTCAGTCTACACTGGCTACTTCCCTTCTGCTGCCAAGCATGTAGAGTACTCCCTAGCTACCTATGTCTCTCCGCTTCTCTGGTAGGTTTGGAACAAGTGCTCTGTACCTGTTTTCTTACCACATACCTTTCCCCATAACCTTCTACAATCCAGCTACTAAAATTGTATTTTGAAAGGTCACAAATCTCCAGCAATTTTTATACTTCCTTCTTAATTTTCATTATTTTTTACTTCTCAGCAGGAAGGCAGGCCTCTCTGAGAAAATGATCTTTAAGCTGAGAAGGGTGAGTAGGAATTAGTTAAGTGTGCTAGTGGTGGGTGAGTGGGAATATTCCAGAAAGAATATCATATAAAAAAATCCCTGAGGCAAGAAAGCTTAGCTGATACGAAACCCGTGTGTCTGGAACAGGGAAAACAAAGAGAAGAATTGTGCCCAAAGAACAGGGAGAGCCAAGGGAAACACTAATGGTTCCAAATGGAGAGTGACATCATCCTGTTTATATTTTTAAAAGATCATTCTGGCTACAGCTTGGAGAATGAATTAGATGAAACAAAAATAAAAATTATGATGGTCAGATCTAGAGAAGAAGGACATTCAGAAGTCATATCCACTGGGAAGGAAAGTGGGAAGTATGAATACTGCAGTGGAGACATGAAAGAGTCACTGAGGAGAAGGGGGAAGAGGAAGCTTATCAGAGAAACAACAAAACTGCCCCTTAGTGCTGGGTGCTTAGCTCACGCTGGCAGCATGCGTGTGTTAGAATGAGAACTTGCCTGTGGTGCATGATGTTTGCCAGCAACGCTCAGGTGCTTGGACATAGGCATAGAGGAAGTGGGAGGCTGAATTCCTCTAAGTTTGGGACTGATAGAAGAATGAAAGGGTGAAGTAGTAAAGGGCATTCATAAGTGAGTGACTGTAATTACAGGCCAGGGAATCTAAGCTGAATAAAGGATATAAAATCAGCAGTGACATCAAAAGAGGGAGAGAAAATACCGGGACTGATGTTGTATGGAAGTAGAGACAGGTCATGGACTGGCTGCTAATCTTCAAGTGCAGGGAGAGGGATGCAGGGGAGGAAGCCTAAAGGTTGCCAAGAGGAAGGTGAGGTAGTGATGAAGATGATGATGTGAGTTTGAAAGAAGGGGTTTATAAGAGAGAGTTGAACAGCAGTTTAGAATGACACTGGGAGAAAAACAATCCCACCTCCCTTCTTCAAGGTGCATGTGGTATGAGAAAAAAACTACTGCAAGGTTTCAGTTAAGGGAAAGTTAAGTGGTGGAACATTCGAGAAAAGGCTGATACAGGGGAGTCTGCTGGTCATAAAAGAGACTCAGAGGGCACAGTGGAAAGGGGTTGAGAGGGATTAGAGAGGTGACATAGAAGAAGAGAGGAAATAGATTTAGAAATAACACAGGACTGGCTCTCGAATACTCCGACTTCTCTCCATCTCCACTGTAGCCCAAACCTGGGCCACTGTATCTCTCACCCAGACTGCCACAATTCGCCAGCCTCCCCACATAGATTCTTCTGTATCTCCAATTGGTTCTCCTCACTATAGTCAGAATAATCTGTGTAAACATGAAACTAATCATTTACAAAAACAGAGTTAAAGGGCAAATAGAGCCAACGTGAGAAACAGCACAGGGAGGTGCTGCCTGCTTTTGAGAAGTCTAAACTCTAAAACAGACGAGGAGCAGACAGTCTTTAGTCTAAGCACATCAGAGTGCCCCCCGTTCCCCAATCATTCGAAGATTATAGGCTAATTTGCAGTAATAACATTATAAATTTGAATTAATCAGGACAAGGATATGCTGGGTGAAATTCATCTTAACATACTCTATTTTCTGAAAACTTTCCTACAGCTTAATCAAAGAGATCAGTTTGATTGAAAATTATTCATAAAAAGAATATATATGATTCAAAAACATGGTATGTTTCCTATTTCAAAAAGCCATTTTCTCCCACATTTAATAATCTACCTGTAATTTTGTATTCCATTAAAAGTATTTAACTGCATTTGTAGTACAAATAATGTTGATGCAGAATAGTTTCCATGAGTTGTTTGGAACATTCAATTTTCCTATCTACGTCATCATAGGGGGAAAAGAAAGTACACACCCTAAGCTAATTTGACATTTGAGAGAGATTACTTACATCCTTTACCACTAAAACTCAAAAAACTCCACTTCCTCAGAGATACCTCATGACACAGTTAAAATAGTATAGCTTCTATTGCAGTAGGCACCTGCTAAAGATTTTTTAGAATTATTCAACATTAGAAACATAAAACTTACAAAACAAAACATTTGCCAAAAAATCATTTCCAAAAATAATAAAACTTTGGGAAGATACAGGCTATAAGAAGTGTTTTGATTCACTATATCAGTCATCTTTTTTGTCATACACAAATACTAAATTCTTTGTCATCAAATGTTAAGGAGATTAGCACTGTGCAGAGTTAAATCTAAAATCAAAATCCAGGTATTCCACAATTTTAAAAAAGCCTAAGATTATATATTTTGCTTCTATTTCTGAAAATAGTATGAAGGATAAAAAACAGATTTGTTAATGAAGCTATAACTAATTCTCAGAAACTAATAACTAGTTCCATAGCACAAAGATATACTCTGATCATTTTAAATATATACCATAGGCTTACATGGTATATATTTAAAATGATCATACTGCACAAAATGTGGAAAAAGATCTGCAGTTTTTTTATTTGACTCTTAGGCCAGTAAAGATCCTAGAAATAATATATTCCAACTCAACCCTGTCCTCCTCCCATTTCATATAAAAAAATCAAAGAACTATGTAAGTTATGTAATTTATAGGTGCAATTACCTTGAAATATTCCTCAGAGCATTTTACTTAAATCCACATGTTATAAGTAGCAAATTAATAATCTAAATACAAAAAATAGTGCTTGTATATAGTAGATGCTCGCTGCATTTTTGTACCTTGAAAGGAGACTGTTCCAGAGATAGAGATGTTTATTGGCTCTTTTTAGTTCTTATCTATTAACTACTGCTAACAAAAAATATTATTAAATTATTTATCAAATATATGAGGCATATCCACACTCCCCATTAATCAAGGAATTTGTATGCCATACAGTTAATTAAATTGGGATATTACCACCATCTAACATTATTTTTTTTTATTTCAGCATATTATGGGGGTACAAATATTACGGTTACGTA